>CM045498.1:52092760-52489308 GCA_024704745.1 Rosa lucieae | reverse complement strand
GTTGTCCATGGCAACTGTGAACTCCTCAACTGAAGGGAAGCATGCATCTAGTTCTTCCAAAGATGAAGGTCCTAAAGATAAAGTTAAACAAAATCATTATCACGACAATGATAATGGAGCTGGAATTTGGCTTCCATTAAAGTCATTGTGACTGAGGTCCAAATGTTCCAACTGCTGCAACTCAATGAGTTTAAGACTAAAGTATAGAACTCACCTTGTGAAGAGACTCCTTCAAGATGAAGTTGAATCACATGGTATGTCAGTGGGCCACAGTACACTCCTTCCCATCTGCAACTGTCACGCCCCCAAATCCAAGGCCAATATTGTACTGAAATATGGCTCGTGAATTTGTGACGTGAGTCAAAACAAATAAAATTTTCTTCTTGAATAAATCAACAGGAAGTAAAAGAAATTATATACATGTTTGAATAGTACTTTTTTAGAAAACAAATATCGGTAATATATTTACATAACCAAAGTTAAGCAAAATTCGAATCAGTACAGGTATTCACTAGAAATAGTATAGAAAAATATTATTTTATCTAGTAGGTTCATCCCGTTTCCCCAAGCATCTACTCAATACCTGAAAACAAGAAGGTGTAGCATCATGAGCAACACAAGCCCAGTAAGTACACAACTTACATTCTTATATTAATGTGTCTATAAGAGATCAAAACTGAACAACCAATTAAAATGTACCAAGAACCATTTATATGTTCATACAAATTCTAAATATGTATATATATACACACAATACACACACACACAACCCACATATACAAATATATCATTCGTGTGAATGGTTTGGTAATAAATCACATAGTCACATATTCTTATCAAACCAACAAATATTGTAGCATTAGTATGTGAAATAACCTTAAAGCAATGCATGCTCGATTCTCTTTTTCACTTAGCACAACCAACAAATATTGCAACCAACAAATATTGCAACCAACAAATATTGCAACATTAATATGTGAAATACAGTTAAAGCAATACATGCTTGATTCTCTTTTTACTAACACCTTCACAATTAAAAATATCATAGATAGAATTTGATCAAAATATAAGTACACTTCTCTTCGTAGTGAATTTTCGGATTAACTGGTAACAAATCACAAATCCACGTGTTAGGGTCCGACGTACTATACCCAAAACACAGGAAAACCAGGTTGACTGGTAACAAATCATAAATCCACATACTAGGGTCTGACATACTATACCCAAAGCATGTGACAACCAGGTTGACTGGTATCAATTCATAAATCCACGTACTAGGGTCCGACGTATATAACCCAAAGTACGGGTAAGCCGCAGCATACCAAGGACACAACCAAAGTATGTAACTCAAAGTAAGCACCCTTCCTAAGAGTATAATAGTGCACTATCTGAAGGGACTAAAGCCCACAGCTTAACTTCCACATAACACCAAAACACATTTACCAGTAATTCACTTAAGCACAGGATTGTTGTAATCACCCGGCTTCACAATTGTACTTTTCAGACATAATCAAATTCACAACATACAATCTTTATGAATTATAGATCGTAATATATGTATATGTACACACACATATAGATACATATACTTAGGAATAATCTCATATGAAAACATGTGTAACATAATTGTATAACACAAATAAGTAAATTCACTAGCAAACAACATAATTAAAAAGAAGCTTATACATAATTGAAATCAAGTAAAATAGGTAATAATAAAGCACAAGCATTAAATAACTATAAAACAATTTAACAAAATTAAATTATAGTTAGTATAAACATGAAAAAGAAGCTTATACATAATTGAAATCAAGTAAAATAGGTAATAATAAAGCACAAGCATTAAAAAAGTAACTATAAACAATTTAACAAAATTATATTATAGTTAGTATTTCAGTCCTTATGTCCAAATCCATTGAAGTTCATCAACCATGTTCATGTTTCTCCGATTAGAGTCATCAAACTTCAAGATGTGTTATGTTGTCCATCACAAGTCCGAATTAGTCAAATCAAATGAGTACACCATTTCAAAGGGTTTTTCACAAGGAATGCAATGAAATAAGTCATGTAGTCCAGATCAGAGTGATATAGTCCAGAAATGGTGAAGAACCATAACAGTGCAGAAACCGATATTTTTGATACTGTCCTTTGATATCTAAGTCTTTACGTACAGTGTAAAATTACCATTATTTCTCAAACTTTCCAGATCACAAGTAGAGGTCTTAAGCTTCAAATTGATATAAAGTTTGTAGAAAATGGATAAGAAATGAGGGAGATATGAATTTTTGAAGTTGTGATGGCTGTATGAGATTTCCAGCGAGTTTAAAAGTTGAAAACTTTGATTAGCCATAACTTCTTCATTTTTTAACCTTTTTTGGTGATTCAAAAGCCTAAATTGAAGAACTTTTGATGAGGAATTTAATACTGTAATTATTTTTGACAAAACAGATTTTGTTATATACGAAAATACTGGTTTGCAGCAAAGCAGATCCTTTTCCATCTTATCATTGATTATGTAGTTTGATAAATCTTAAAGACAAAAGAACATAAAAATGCATTCATGTACTTACTTAAGGAACTCAGAAGGTCTTGTGATCAAACTTTGGACTTCTTTCACAAAAAGGAAACTTCTTAAGAGAAATAGGATGAAGGATTTGTGTGAGGAACTTCTAGTTGAGTTTTCTCTTCAACTAAGGGAGTTTTTGATCAATTTTCACTACACCAATAACTTAAACACACAACACTTTTTGCACAACGAAAAAAAAAAAAGTGTTGTGTGATGAAGAAAAGTGAATCATACAACACATTTACAAAACTTGCGTTGTATAAGAGGGTTAAAATTCTGAACTTTTTAGCTAGTAGGTCATTGCACAACAGTTATAAGAATAGTTTGTTGTGTGAATGAAAAAAAAAATAGCGGCAGATTTCCCTCCTTGATTGACCCAAATTTGGCTCCAAATTGGTACTTCATTGTACAACAGATTAGTTATATCTGTTGTATAAGTGTAGTTTGCAAATTGTCATACAACAGTTTTTATTCTTGTGTTGTATGATCAAGGAAGATATATTAGAGGTTTCAATGTGTCTCCATATGCCACTCATTCCCCCGCTCCCAAATTGAACTTTGCTTACACATAGTAGGAACTTTACCTCCTTGCTGGCACAACTCAAATTTAATGTATGCGAAATCAGACAACATAATGAATGTTATGTGTTGTCTGATACATGAATACAAAATAAAAATAGTCAACAGGTGCGTTTGTCTCCCACTTCATTTATTTCCAACACCCAGAGAGAACAGTGAGAACATTATCAAAGCGCAATTTCATCAGTCTTCTTCTCTCCCCGAAAGACAAGTACCTTCATCTAGGGGTCGTCAACGGGCCGGGCCGGGCCTTGCCATATTTTTAAATAATTGCGGGCCGGGCCGGGCCGGGCTTTATTAAAAATCAAAGGATCCAAGCCCGTCCATATAAAGCGGGCCTTGCGGGCTTTTTCGGGCCGGGCCGGGCTTGGCCTTGCGGGCTTTTTTGGGCCGGGCCTTGCGGGCTTTATTTATAAATAAATATTTAAAGACACAAGTTTTATTTTTTAATCAAGCTTTGGAAATTCAATGGATAATGATCAAATACAACCAAAGATAATAGATCTATATAACTATATTGTACCAAAAAAATCTATATTATATATAGATACTAATTTATTGATAAATAAATTTTTAAAGACACTAATTTTTATAAACCTATATTTATATATCATACACTCCAAAGAGCAACCCTATCAATTCAAAGAAAATGGAAAAACCGACCGGTGGATGGGTTTATTACAATAAATTATGAGTATGGTAAAAATTTAGCCAATTTCACCATATTTTAGAATCCGATCGGATTGGTCAACCGTAGTCACTTATATGTTTTATTGGTTGACCGATGGCGTGACAACCGCGCGAAACGTGCTTATTTTTTCATCACGTTTGTATATATTCCATCGATGGATGTGCGTAGACATAAGATAAAAAAAATTAATTTAATTACAAACACATTGGTGTATACCAATTTTATTCCTTTAGTTGTATGACTTATACATTGCATTTAAATTGTTTAGGTTCATTCTAAAGCAACTATGAAGTAGAAAATGAATTCGGAGAAACCAACCGCTCGATGGAGAGATTTGTTTTATGGTGATTGTAGAAAATCTAGCCAATTTCGTTATTGTTTCGAATTCGATCAACTAGGTCAAACGTAGTTACTCTTATAAACCTATATTATATATCATACACTCCAAAGAGCAACCCCTATCAATTCAAAGAAAATGAAAAAACCGACCGTTGGATGAGTTTTATTACAATAAATTATGAGTGTGGTAAAAAATTTAGCCAATTTCACCATATTTTCGAATCCGATCGGATTGGTCAACCGTAGTCACTTATATGTTTTATTGGTTGATCGATGGCGTGGCAACAGCGAAACGTGCTTATTTTTTCACATCACGTTTGTATATATTCCATCGATGGATGTGCGTGGACATAAGATAAAAAAAATTAATTTTAATTACAACACATTGGTGTATACCAATTTTATTCCTTTAGTTGTATGACTTATACATTGCATTTAAATTGTTTAGGTTCATTCTAAAGCAACCATGAAGTAGAAAATGAATTCGGAGAAACCAACCGCTCGATGGAGAGATTGTAATGTTTTATGGTGATTGTAGAAAATCTAGCCAATTTCGTTATTGTTTCGAATTCGATCAACTAGGTCAAACGTAGTTACTCTTATAAACCTATATTTATATATCATACACTCCAAAGAGAAACCCCTATCAATTCAAAGAAAATGAAAAAACCGACCGTTGGATGAGTTTATTACAATAAATTATGAGTGTGGTAAAAAATTTAGCCAATTTCACCATATTTTCGAATCCGATCGGATTGGTCAACCGTAGTCACTTATATGTTTTATTGGTTGACCGATGGCGTGGCAACCGCGAAACGTGCTTATTTTTTCACATCACGTTTGTATATATTCCATCGATAGATGTGCGTGGACATAAGATAAAAAAAATTAATTTTAATTACAAACACATTGGTGTATACCAATTTTATTCCTTTAGTTGTATGACTTCTACATTGCATTTAAATTGTTTAGGTTCATTCTAAAGCAACCATAACGTAGAAAATGAATTCGGAGAAACCAACCGCTCGATGGAGATATTGTAATGTTTTATGGTGATTGTAGAAAATCTAGCCAATTTCGTTATTGTTTCGAATTCGATCAACTAGGTCAAACTTAGTTACTCTTATAAACCTATATTTATATATCATACACTCCAAAGAGCAACCCCTATCAATTAAAAGAAAATGGAAAAACCGACCGTTGGATGAGTTTATTACAATAAATTATGCGTGTGGTTAAAAATTTAGTCAATTTCACCATAGTTTTGAACCCGATCTAATTGGTCAACCGATTACCGATATGTAGAATATATATAATGCACATATTCTATATAGAATAATAGAAGTATAAGAACTTCCACACACACACACACACACACACATATATATATAATATATCTCTATATATATTATATATATATATAAACACACAAATATATAAATATATATACATATATAAAACACACACACACACATATATATATATATATATATATCTCTATATATATATATTATATATATAAACAACACACACACACACACACACATATAATCTATATATATATCTCTATATAAACACACACACACACACATATATATCTCATATAGATATCACACACATATAAAATATATATATACATATATATAACACACACACATATATAAATATATATATACATAATATAAACACACACACACACACATATATATATCTCTATAATATATTATATTATAAACACACACACATATATAAATATATATAGACATATATACACACATATATAATTATATACATATATATAAACACACACACATATATATCTCTATATATATATTATTATATAAACACACACACATATATAAATATATATACATATATATAAACACACACACACACACACACATTATATATATATATAAACACACACAAATATATATCTATGTGTGTGTGTGTGTGTGTGTATATAGATTTATAAACACACACAACATAACTACAAATATATATATATATATAATATTTTACGGGCTTTACGGGCCGGGCCTAGCGGGCTTTTAAGGGCCGGGCCGGGTTTTTGCGGGCTTTAGGCGGGCCGGCCTCGGCCCACCAAGGGGGCTTTTGCGGGTTTTTTGACGGGCCGGGCCGGGCTAAAAGCCCTCCGGGCCGGCGGGCCTCCATCGACCCACTTGATCCGCGGGCTTTTTGATGAGGCCTACCTTCATCTTCATCCACAACCAACCTCCATGTCCGACTCAAATACAAATCGGGCATCCAATCGAAGTGCCCAGTGGATTTCACCATCTCTCTACTGAAACCTGCATCCCTGATCCCTAATCATCAACCCCTCAACTCTCGACCCCATAATTTCTTCAACCATCAGAACCCTATCTCGCTCTCTCCAACTTATTTGCGACCCCCTCGTCCTCCACTGTACTCCAACACAATTCCTGATTTGTAGGCTTAGCCTCTACAAAGAACCGAAGAAGTAGTTAGTGAGGAGAGAAAGATGAATGGGAGGATGTAGTTAGCAATCGTCTCCTTCTCATGGACGAGAGCTTGAGCGCAGTCCCCTTGCCTCGTCGCGTTTCAGTTCCAGAAGACTGAGATTTGCCTCTCGGATTTCCCGTACAACGTGCCGTTTCTGGTTTGAGATACCACTCGGGTCTTTGATTCGATCAATATGAGTGATGCGGATTGGGAGTTCATTGCTGAGGAGGACGAACGATGTGGTATAGTTCTAGTTCTCTCTTTGCCTTGGAGGATATGTCTGAGTTAGGGTTCTAATTTTACATTTAGTTTTTAGGAATCATTTAGTGTTTAATTTAATTATGATTCATGATTACATGTTAGGGTTTCCTACAATTGCCTTACAGGAACTAGGTGCCCAAAATTGGGAAGTTGTCACCGGTAAACATCGAATATCGGTGATTTGGGTATGGTCAATGCTTCATATCTCTCTTCCTCGTTGGTGTGGCTCCTATGATGGAATGGTCTGATATTCATTACAGGACTTTGGCCCGCCTCATATCCAAGCATGCCTAGCTCTACTCTGAGATGCTTGCTGTTGAAACCATTGTTTATCAGAAGGACAATCTGGTAAGACCCTACAACAATGCTCTTTCCACTTATTTCAATCTGTCATTAAATTTCATATGCTTTTTCTGTTCAACCTTCATTTTTTCAGATTTGTTTATGCATGTGTGCTACGTTTCTGTTTCAACCAGGATTCCATTGGCAAGCCTCAAATGAAATAATTTATTGTATTATATATGTGTCACTTCTTATTCTGAAAGAAGTACACAATATGACTTTGTTAACTCTCATGTTTAATCAGTTTTGGATGTCCCAGTCAAGAGTAGCTGGACATCGGTTTTTTGGTTCTCGTCCTATATGCTAGATCATTATAATTGCAATAAAAAAAACACCCCAGTTTTTTCTTTGTAGTTTTCTCTGTTAAAGTTGTGAGGCCAAAACCTTTGTGCAACTAGCTTAAATATGTGATGTATAAATTCATTTATTGTGAACTTACATGCGAATTAACTGGTGTGGTTATTATTATTATGTTCTTGGTATGCTAAACTTAATACACCTGTCCTAACAAGACCAAAAGAAACTACAGCTATCTTAAGAATGCTTAGCCTGGTTATTTTATCAGATTGTCATTTCTAGAAGGGAAATTTTTAGTATCCTAGTTCTGATATGCAGCTTTTTGTCAAGTGTGTTCACATGCCCCATTCTTGTAATTGTATCTCTTATAATTGAATATCACAACTTATTGGCCTACTTCATGAGTCTAAAGTTAATTTATGAGTCTAATCTAGTTTATGGTGTTTGTGAACTCTTAGTCTGTAGCTAAAGATTATTCATCGGTTCTTTTACTTTGTAGCCCTATAGGTATAATTGAGATGGAATTCTTATAAAAGAATATGCCTTTACAATATATTTTGCTCTCTGTTCTTGTAAATCTCATATGTTGTGAAAAGTGAGTGTGGTTGGAGCCAAATTGCCTTTACATATTTGTCATGAAAACAAAAATGAGTTGATTTTGATTTTAGGGTTTTTCTTTTGTTTTCCAGATCGGAAAGAGACATGTGTCTAAGTGTGTAACATAGACCAGATGTCCTCATGAGTGCTTAGTTTGAAGGAGAAGCTCAAGCATAGTGTTAGGAAGATTCTGAGTATGTTTATATGCAGTCATTAAGCTGATCTGGGCTTTTACTAAAATCTATTCTTATTTGAACTACGATGAAAGTCTTTGTAAAGTCTTATGACCCATGCTAGTCTGTTTATGTTAGGTACATTGACTACACTTGTTTTTGGGGGATTATGTTGATCGAGGATAGCACAGCTTGGAGACAATAACTCTACTCCTTGCACTCAAGGCAAGTTTCTGCTTTGAAGTCTTCTAATTTTGACATATAGTTGTATTTGTCAGTTTTATTGATTGACTGTATAGTGGCCCTGATTGATTTTGCAGATTATCCTGATAATGTTCACTTAATGCAAATGCAATGGAAGGCTACTGTAGGACCATGTAACACACCAGACCCGAATTCTTGGAATGCAGTAGAGAAAAGCAAATGGAGCATGTATGCTTACATACGAGAGTCTATTTCGCTCTGCTTATGCCAAACAACAAGTTTCTGAATTTATTTTGATTGATGTTTCCTTGTTTCATCGACTTGGTGATTAGTAGTTGTACGTTGTTTAGATGGTTGAAGTAATCAGGGAATAGAAAAGGGTTTTTAGTCATTAAGTCTGGGAGTAAGAGGGAATATATGTATAATTAATCAAATAATGTAAATCTGTATAGCGATCTGTGGACGTTTGGACCATATGTATAATTAATCAAATAATGTTTCATTGGTTTGTTTTTGTTTTTATGTCAATGCCACCGTTTTGTGGTCTGGACCATGTTCATATATAGACATATAAGATTCATTTAATGGCTCCATTTCAACTTTCTTCACCTCTTGTTGCAGGTATTTATGTATCCATGGCTGACATTGTTGATATATCATCATTAGTTTCTTCTTCATTGGTTCGAATTATAGATTTCCGGGTTTTTATATCCTCATGGTGCAATTTGAACTTAGATTTGGCATGCCATAATGAGTTCAATGCACAGCCTTCACCTTATTCTAACCCTATCAGTCTATTACGTACCCTTCATAACCACTTGGGTTAAACCCAAGGGGTTTCAGGTTTTTCATATCTTTATTTTTTCTTTATGTCAGCAAGTGCTTTAATTAATATATCTTGATCTGCCTGACTTTTGAGAAGGAAGAAGATCCAGGTTTGTATTCAAGAGCATCAAACTCTATTTCTGAACTTGTGATAGATGTACGTACAATTGAATGTGAGTAACATGAAAGTGTTATATTATATCGTCTTTTCTTTTCCAGTATATTGCCAACTGGTAGTAATAGGGACGTCATATAAGTTAGCAATACTTTCTTACCTTGTCATTCGAAGTTTAAATATTTCCATAACCACTTGAGAGTTACTTGCAGAATTTCATTCAAGTTGTGTGGACTCATGGCTGACAAAATGGGGGACATGCTGCCCCATGTGCAAGCATGATATGAGAACAAAATCTGTGAATCCTGAGGTAAGAGAGTGGGGTGCAGCCTCATTATTTAGTGTTCCACAATTGAGTCTTGTTTAAGTTTTTTGAATATTAAGACTCTGGGGGACAACCTTTATTTTGGTACTTGCAGTCCCTAGCTTTCTTGATTATGATGTATGGGCCAATAATGAACTGGAAAATATCAAAGTTTGATTGTTATCAGTTTTCTGAAAACGTCTGAAGCTTGCATCTTATTCTTTTAAATCTATTCTATTTCGAACATACATAGGCAACAGCTATAAATCTTGTTTTTTGGTCAACTTTTTAGTTAAAGGTAGCTGAGGTTGAATGCAAGTTGGCAATAGGTTCTGTTGAACATGTTGCTTTGTCTTTCCCAGCTCGTTCATGGCACACCACTAGGGCATGATAATATGCGCGTTTCTATTTATGCCGCACTTGAGTAGAAAGCAAAAGTGCCATTTCCTGTGAAAGATGAATTGAAACAGTGAAGCAGGCTTTGGGGAGTTGGGTAGCATGGCCTAAACACTTGGTCATAAAATCACATGTCAAGGTTAGAACTCAGTATAATTCAACCTAGCTACTCTGATAAAAGTTCATTTGTTTGAAGATATTTACTCTTTAGATATATAGGCTATATATAATATAGCATATATTTATAATATATACCTTACATTTATTTTTTTTATTCTAGAAACCTGCCGAGGATAATGTTGAGAAGAAGAGAAGAAGAAAAGGAAAGAGATAGGGGAGGAAAGGTAGTAGCCAATACACCCAAGTGGATATTGATCAAGTGCGAAATGAGTGGGGGAAGTTTGTTGTCAACACATATGTGCATGAGCCATGAAGTAGCGCGGTTGTTGCTGGTCCATTTTTGCTAAGGAAAGCATCTTTTTTTGTGTTTCTCTGTTGGTACGTTGTCATGCACCATGTGTTGCATGTTTTGGAATAATAGATATATATGTATCAGCTTTTTTATGTCCCAGGTAGATGGGCATGCACTAGAATGCTTTTCTTGTTTAAAATGTTGGGTTCAATGATTAGTGGTTTGGAATGTTTATATTTGATGGTTTGCAATGTTTATATTTGGTATGTAAATGGATCAAATGCACAATTTAATTCAAAATGGGATATTCAAATAATCAGACAACAGAATAGATATAATGATAACTACCCGTTGTCTGAATGGCCAAAAATGGGGACAAATCACACTGCAATCATTCATATATCACATCAGTTTTTAAGAAATCACTGTCTTCTAATCTGCACTCACACAACAAAAGCAATTAAACTCTGTTGTCGCAATTTTAATCAGACAATAGAAGAAATTGAATTCTGTTGTCCCAAAGTTAATCAGACAACAAATATAGTTCAAGAGCTGAAGTTTGAATATCAATTAGACAACACAAAAAATAAAAGTCTGTTGTCTGAGAAGCTCAACATACAACAACTTCAGAATTAGCACTGTTGTTTGAAGGCAGCCCCCCAACTGTTGCGTAGTTGCGCCTGGCATCTGCCGAGCCACCTGCTGAGTATCACACAACACGTTTAACACATACATGTTGTCTGTATGTTTCTCAGACAACTGTGTTCCACCGTTGTCTGAATTGTCATCAGACAGCGGCTTGGTCTACAACGGTGGCTCTCCATATCCCACAACAGTTTTTTACCATTGTCTGATAATGTTTTTGGCATAGTGAATAGAATGAGGATCAACTTCATTTGCTGCAATGATCATCATATGAATCCTCCTCATTATTCTCATGACAACCCTGACTTGGTTCGATGAAGATACAGACAAAAGATGTTATTCTCTCACCATAATTCTCAGACTACCAATAAAGCAAGCGGGGATAGTAGAGTTCCAAACCTGTCAGCTCCATACAAAAATTCATCAGCAGTGTGAGATGATGCCTCTCCATTCTCCAATGAACCTATTCCACTGCGGATGGGCCTTTGAGATGCCTCAAGAGGGTAGATAATTCCCTTGGAATCCTTTCCGAGTTCAGTTCCATGTTTCCATTCATACTTCTTCAGGTATTCCATTCTACTAAACTTCTTTTTGCTGTACTCAGAAAATGCATATGGTTAAGATGCAATATGTTGTCCTTCCTTGGTACTTTGTATCTTTAGTTCAGTCTCAGATTGATTCTTTCTTGAGGATTTTTTTTCAGTTTCTTCTTAGCAGAAAAATTAGAGGGAACAACAAACTCCTTCATTTGCCCTACCTCAATCTTTCTCAAGGAACTTTTTAGTTTCTGATGAGAGCAATATTTGCTTTGTTTGTAACGTTATTCTCTCTACATTTCAGTTAGTTATATATTCTTTTAACAATATCATTTCTAACTTAGTTTAGTATTTTCAGGTACTTTTGAGTCTAAAATGAAGGCAAGGAGGAAAATTAATGAGGCGCAAAAATGGAAAAGGATGGAGAAATGATGTTTTCCCAATCCTACTAGGAAAAAAAATCTCAGTTGAAGTAGGAATCCTAAGTCAACTAGGAGTCAAGCTCGTGGAAATGATGAGAAATGACGAAAATGCAAGAGTCCTAATTGGACTAGGAAGCCTGTTGGCATTAGGAGTCCTGATGATACCAGGATACCTGAGTGGGCTAGGAGAGCATAAAGAAAAATCATGAAGCTTCTAGATGATGTCATGGACGACATGTGCAAGGCATGTATCAGCAAAGCAATCAAGATTAGACAAGGAATCCTAATTGGACACGAGATACAACGTATCAAAGTCAAATTCGTTTCAAATTAGGAATCTGCCTGTGCAGATCAGTCAACTTCAACAAAGTCCTGAGAGCATCTCAGAACTATTCAGATCATGATGCATATATGGTTAGAAAGATACGGATGTCTAGTTTCTATAACTTTTTACGGTTCATCAATGTCAATTTTCTAGAATAAGTTATGGCTGATTTAGTACACGAAGGTCAATCTGCCCGAGAATCTGTTTTGTGCAAATAAGGAGAGTTTTGGACGTGAATATCTTTCGGACGAGTTTGGGAAGGTCTCTACTCTATATTTGATCTGATTTTGAGGATATATTGAAGCCATGATAATGTGGACCAATGAAAAAATTCAAGAGGAAATCTACATCAACGTACACAAAGAAGGAAATTGAATCAAAGTTATTGAAGACGGAGATCTAGGGTTGACGTCTAAAGCTTCTCTATATATACACCCCTATGTTGGATGTGCCAAGCATCTTCCTTCACCCCATTCATCCATCTCTCTCCCTTCATACACATCCATCCATTCCACAACTCTGAGATCATCAAACCCTGAATCAAATAACGTCATATTTTCCTTTACTCTCTAAATTTCAATCCCTCTCCATTGTTCAAGCATTGAAGCCATGAAGCATCTCCATCTCCTTACCATAGTCATCATCAACGTCTTCCATCCTTTTGAAGTTCATCTTGCGTCCTTGAAGTTCTTCAAAAGTGTAACCATGTCCTTCTATCTTTTGTTTTTGGTTTCTTATGTTTGTAACGTTGAAGACAATTATACTAGCGTTCTAGATTCTTGTTTAAATGGATGTTTCGACTATTTGTGAGAATAAAGAGTATGTTTTGATGTTTAGTTTTCAATAACCATGAAGCATGATAAATGTTTTAGGATTTTCAGATTGTTAATTGCGATTTCATGATATGTTAATGAATGTTTGTTGATTTTGTGCTTCAATCCCACCTTTTATGTGTTTTGTGTTCTTTGGTTACAAACTTAGAATATTGAACATGTAATTGAATCCAAATTAAGATTACTAGGGTTCTAGGTCTTAATTATTTAAATCGAAAACCTATAATTCCTTAGGTAAATCAACAATGAGTCTTGCATGCTCGATTAGCGTTCTAACTTGTGTTCTTGGCTTAAATCAATCAAACTTTCATTGATCTTTATGCGTTAAATATGTTTTGTTAATGAGTAGTGTTCTATGACTAGCATTGCATGTTTAATAAGGTTAACTATGGTGTGTTCATCTAGTTAATTTAATTAAGGGAAGTAATAAGAACTTTGTATGTGTTTATCTCTGTTCTTGATTGATTTCTTCATTCACATATTTTGATCCATGGTTTATGGTTAGATTGCCTGATTTCGTGTTAATGATTGTTAACTACATCTTTACATCTTATCCGTCCATCTTTTCCTTGATTCATGGTTGATTGATCACTTGTGTTATATAATTAGATTAGACTACAAACTTTTATAAATCCCCCTCTCTTGTAATTTTTATAAATATATACTTTGTTTTATTTTTGTTTTATACTTTGTGAATAATACTAATTTGTTTAACGTTTTTGACAGAAAGTATACCCCAATCCCCGGCTTAGAACGATGCCCTACTTATTCTATACTACGGGTTTAAATTGGCACTCACTTTGAGCGTATCAGTTTCTCCTTAGAAGAAAAATAAGAAGGAACACCATACTTCTTCATTTGCGTAGCCTCCCAATGTTGTTCCTCATCATTGCTGGAAACTTGACATGTTACTGCACTTTTCCCCTTAAGCTTGCTACTACTCTTCTCAGTTTCTTCCTCAAACAGATTCTTATAAAACGATGGGTCTTCTTTATTTGAAAACACATCCCCGTAGATGTTGAGAATACATGTCCATGAATCAACACCCTACAGTACAAAATAATTTTTTTTAAAAAAAAAAAACAACCAAACTCCACATATAAATCAACAGTGAAGAAAACCTTACCCCCTGAGTTTTCTCTGATTTCTTCACAGGACCCTCATACTTGTCAATTTGCTTCTCTTCATATTTAAGAAGTTCCTGCTCCTTATGCAAGTCATTACTCAGATCAGCCTGATTCTTCTGCAACTCATTCTGCTCATCTATATTGACAGTGTTCTGTATTTCATCCAAGACATTTTGTTGTTCAAAGGTTAGAGGTCTAATAAGTGTCCTGAAAATGAACAAACAAACATAGATGAACAACATTCACAAGAAGCCATAGCAAGATCCCCACTGGGGAATTTTAGCGAACACCTTCCACCATGTAATTCCTTCACAGAATCCCACAACTCAAAACGGCGGCAACACTACCATCCAACCACCACAAACCTGAATAAAAAAACCCGTGCATTTCAAATAAAATGCCACTACACACACCCACCCTATCCTCTATTGCGGAATCTTAACAAGCACCTTTCCGCATGTAATCCACACAAACCCACAACCAAAAACAGCAGGCGCCACTGCAACCGCCACCGCCATTGCCACAGCCATCCCAACCTCCATAAGCCCCTAAAAAAACCCTAGAAACAAATATAACACGATTGCAAACACAGAATCACAACCGTAAAAAACCCACAACCAAAATCGACGGCACCACCGCCACCACCACCGCCATCCCAACCACCATAAGCCAAAAAGAACCTGGAAATTGCACTCTGAGACCCATTTCTTCCCTCTTGTCACCCGTCTCCTTCGGGTTTACTATTTCTCCCTAAAACCCCCAAAACCAAAAAGGCGGCGCCACCACCAACCGTCATGAAGTCAGTCCCATATGCATTATTCTGAGAATCTGTGATTTTTTTTTTACCTCGATCTTTTCAGACGAAAATAGATAAACAGTGTCTTGTTTTGAAAGGAATGAAAATGGCGGAAGAGCCAAAAAGAAAAGAAAAATAGGTGACATGTTGATCAACCTTCCAAAACTACCATTGGGCCAAAACATAAACAAGGCCCAAAGACAAAACCCAAGAGGCCCTAAATCAAGAATCACAGTGACAACGACAAAAAGCAAGAGGCGGTGAACCAAGAATCACAATGATTCTTTAAAGAAGATGATCGACCCGCCAAACCTTCTTGCAGAAGACGACGAACAGGAGGTGCTGGTTTCAGAAGTAGCAGAGGTCGAACATGTGACATTGGATTGATTGGAAGCACCACAATCACAAGCACAATCCTTGTTGGAACGCTTATTTTTCTTCTTCTTCTTTTCGTTTCTTTTCATCCTGGCATTTTCACTAAGCCCCATGATTATGCTCGAAGAACAATTAAGCAGAACTAGCTAGGTGAGAGACAATGAAAGAAATAATCTTGGAAATGTGTACTAATCAGAAACTACATAGCATTGTGAAGGCTTTCTATATTAGACTTGTATATAAACCACTGAAAGCAAATTTTTAAGGACATAAATTTTGAGTTTTTGCATTTCAACCCCCCGGTCTCTCTCTTCTCTCTCCTCCACTTCGGCTCCCGACCGACACGACCCGGGCCTTATCTCGCCGCGCAGCCCAGAAGGAGATCGAAGACCTCCCACAACCATGAGACACGACCCGGCTGGAATTCCAGTTTTCCGGCATCTCCTCGACCAATCATTGGCATTTTCGAAATCTCCTCCTCCTCTTGATCATCCCCATACCCGCCTTGCATCACAATTTTACGCGTGGAGTGAAAGGTCAATATTTGAAGCCAACGGTGCATAATGGATCTGGAAATCTGATCAGACTGTCGAGATTAATCCAACTACCAAGCTTGATTTAGGATGATCTAGACCGAATCTCGCTTAGCTCCAAGTATGAAAGTCGCTCATCTCTTCAATATGAACAAGTTGCTAGCTGACGACTTTTGCATCGGATGTGGTTGACCCGGCGTTGACACGTTGCTGATCGCGGCGCGTCAGGGGTCCTTTTTGAATCGATACGATCACTTTGGTATATTATAAAGTCATTTTGGAGGAAGTTGATGCATGCCAGGTTTACAGATTTATGCGTTATCTTCGGTTTGCGATCCACGAGGAACTGACCGTTAGCTCTGCTTCAAATATTGATATATTGATTGTATGACTGTCCCGATGATTTTGTGGTCACGGGCGAAGATCCGACCGTTGGATCTTCATATAATTGTGAAATGGTGATTCAGAAGGCGATTCGTGAGAATTTGACGGTCAGATTTTCGTATAATTTTGTGGAGATGTTTATACAGGTGATTCAGGAAGATCCGACCGTTGGATCTTTGTGAAAATTTGGGAGGATGATCCCAAGGCAGATTCGTGAGGATCCGACCGTTCGATCATCGTTTAAATTAGAATCCAACCATTGGATCGTCGTATAACTGTGTTTTAAGAAACGTTTGCTAAGTTAGGATCATGTTTGATTAGGTGATTGACGGATCGATTGGTGGATGATTTCGGATCATTATTTGTTGGGCTGTTAAGAAGATGCAGCGGGATTAGAGGTTAGAGGTGAGTAAATCTCACATGGTTCATTTACGAACCAAAGCTTGTTAATATATATATTTATTTATTAATTGTGAAAATTATTTTATGAAAATAATATTTGTTTTTTAAATAAAATGGACTTGATCTCTACGGTCCATGGGTAAGTGAAAACCAGTTTTATTATAAAAATGAATTTCTCGATTTTTGATGCATGTGAACTATAGCTGGTATTTGTGGTCATTCCTGCGTTGATGACTACGTATATATATTTACGTGAAAATATATATTTGGATGATGTGACATTGAATGAATTAATTGGTGATAGTGATGATTGATTATTTCGAGCACATATTTTCTATGGAAATACAATATATCATATAATTGTTGATGTTATTGTGAGGAGGTGTAAGGGAGTCAAAGTATAACATTTGAGTCATATAGGACGACTTTTAAATGTTTGTCAAAGTATAACATTGGAGTCATATAGGACGACTTTTAAATGTTTTGATCTACGGATCGTGTCACAACAGTGACTGAGGCAATATTATCGTAAGACTGAACTTTGGCCAAGCTGACAGGTTACCATTAAGTTAGAGCTCTAGTCTGTCTGCCATTGTATTTCAGGGGAGTAACAGGAGGGTTACATGAGGTCTTTGAATACACGTTTTTTTTTTTAAGAGAGTTTCTAGATAATTTGTTATTGAGAGGGTGTCGAGGGTGAGACTTTGCTTGGAAATGATTTAGAAATTGGGGTTGAATGTTTTGAATTGTGTTGTGAATGTTTGATTAAAGGTTGTTAACTTAAATTGTTTTTATTTAAATTTACTCATACAAGCTTGCGAAAAACTTACCGGGTTTTGTGTTTGAAATCCCAGTATATTATTCAAAAGGTGTAGCAGATATTCCTGCAGGTCAGGATGTTCAGGATGGAGATTGAGTGGCATAGTATTTGGTATTAGGCACGGACCAAATTAATTATGTTATGATTTGTGTATGCTCATTTTGAGCTTTACATTTTATTTGGTGTGTAAGTGTTGTAATAATTAATTCAAGAAATTGAGACTTCTAATTAAGTGGTTCGTTGTGTGATTGATTTGAAAAAATTTGGGATGATTATTCGAGTGAGTTGAGACATGTTTCAGATTTGAAATTATTTATTCAAAATTCGGGGCATGACACACTTTGGTATCAGAGCGTAAGGTACATATTTGGTGATAATCAGTACCCCTCGAGTGATGGCCCGTCTGCAGCGGATCCCCATCATATGCTCTTCGGTACTTGTATAATCATTGGATATGTCGTAGTGTGGGGACTAGTCAGGGTGTTAGTCCATAGGACGGTAGAGTTGTCTTGTAGGTTCGTATTAGAATATGTTTAGTTTCCGTGAGTTGCAATCTTCGAGGAATGAGAACCTCCGAATTTAACACTGTTTGAGTCGGTGAGGATTGTTTCATGGAAATGAGGTTCTTTTGTATGTTGAAGTGTTTGGTTGAAGGCATAGTGTTGACCTATGCACGTATCTAATGTGAATACAAATATTAATCGATAGTAATTTTGCCTTCTTAAGCTCGGCATATGTTTTTGGAAGGAATGTACATACCAAGGGTTAGATATCTTGTTTTGTAACGAAACGTCTCTCTACAAACTTATGTCTTTTCTTCTTATCTCTAAACCCTTTGCAATTCATTGCTCAATCTCTATATGAAAAAAATAAAATAAAATAAAAACAACAATAAATAAATTTTCTTCCTCTTTCATCTCCATCTTCTTCCTAATTTGTTCCAATTATGGTGAATTGACGGATCCAAATATAATCAAACTGAGTTGTATTTCTTTAACCTTTATCTGAATCAAATTTGAAGCCATTAAAAGAAGAAGAAATAAAAAATTAAAAAAAAAAAAAAAAAAAAACCAAACTCCTTGTGCGGTTGAATGGTGTTATAGAAAGAAGTAATAATGGTATTATAGAAACAAATAATAGAAGGTGGGCAAATGCTCTTGTACACTTGGTGTATGATATACCCTACGCAAAACTATTGACGTGGCAAAATCTCTACAATCTGATTCAACCCAATAGTGTGTATTTTGAAATGAAAGTCAAACAAAAAAAACCAAATTGAAACGTTAATCCATTAACCAAAGTGAACATGGCTAGCCTAACAATTAGAATGGATGGCCACGATTAGAACTTGAGGCCTTGCTCTTTATCGAATTGAGCACACGATTAGCTCTTCACACTGCTAGTGTGAAGGCAGTGGTGACGCGATGGGGATGGAGGGTCGACAGTGGTGGTGACGCGAAGGGCCAATTCTTAGGTGCGGATAGCCGCAACACCTGTACGGTGCAGCTGCCCAATCAAATCTCAAATTTTTTTGTCTTCGTCTCGAAATTGTCCCTGATTTTTAAATGTAAAATACTCAAAATACCCCCCTTGCTTGGACACTGATTGGTCAACCGCACCACGTAGCGGTGCGGCTGCCCCACGCAAGAACCACTCAACGCGAAGTGGTGAAGGTACAAGAGCGATGTAGTGCATAGCAATATTGGTATGACATTTTGCATATTGGACTGGACCTTAGGCTATCGAGTTTTTTCTTACCTTTATGTACTCTTGTTGTTGTTGTTGTTGTTTTTTTTTTTTTTTTTGAATTAAATCATACCAAAGCACTAACAGATAACTAGACTCCACAGTGTCAATATAAAATACGTTCACAATATCCCTAAACTCAACTAGAGTTCATTCGCATAGACAACTAAAGATTACAACTTGAGCGTAAATATTAAAATAGTTCCAACTACGCTGGCTTATATGACAGAAAAATCCTAGCATGCCAATCATTGAGCAACTTTCCATCAAATGCAAGTCTAGCAAGAACAGTAGCAACACGGTTCACAAAACGATCGACCTTCACCCACCTCAAGTTCAGCTCCACAATCTGCCTGGCAACAGCTACAGCCGCATATGACCATCCACGAAATCAGACAGGTTGCTAAAGAAACTTTTCTCAAAGACAACATTTTCTAGCTCCTTCTGCTGACACTTCTCAAGCCGAACAAGCAGGCCTTGGCCTCTACTTCAGGTGTAGAAAAAGCTATGTTGATATCAAAATCGGTGGCAACCAGTGTACGTTGCGAATCGTGGGCGACAGCAGCTACGGCCAACTTATTATCAGTCTTATTCCAATAAGAGCTGACATTGACCTTAACCGCTGTCTCATGACATTTCCCATCACAAAATTATTGTGAAACACTTTCTCTAAGAAAAACAAAAGCACAAGAATATTGTTAAAGGAGTGTGTGTGTGTGAACGTTTGCCCGACCCATAAGAGTATTATCATTCATTACAATTACTATCTCAAACCAGTATGATCACCATACTTATACAATACTGCATTGTTCATTTCAATCTTAACCTAGGTATAAAACGCATATAATTGTTAATTGTTATAACTTATACTTCAGGAAAATGTTGAGATGAAACTTGATAGAGATACAGCAATGGAGGCATATAAAGCTTTTGATTTGAAGGTTAACAATATATATGTAGTCTTTATGATTTATCCTTTCTTTAATGTGACCAAGTACCATTTGTCATGAGCTATTGATGATCCAAGAATGGTTACATTGTTTTTGGATGTAAACGCATTGTATTTTAATGAAGTGCTCTTTTGCTTGAGATTAACTTTGCCTTGTTGATTTTGAAACACTGATTAATTGGTGATCACTTAAAATGTAGAAAGCACTTCGCTAAGTTTCAATTTTTGAAGTAACGTACATAATAGTGATAAGATAATCAGGTAGATGAGTACTAGGTATTTTATACAACCAAACCATTTTATTCACATAATCTTTTCATCTATGTGTCTTACATATCAAAGATCTTGCACTGATTTGAGATGCATCGATCGAATCTCACTAAAGCTGTCACAAGCTAAAGTAATTTTGTTAACTAATTAACTTAAGTTCAGGAAATTTCTTTTTGACTAATCAGCTACATGAGATAATGTGATCCTATGCATCACTCTAATATCTCATTATTACACCGATACAATAAATCTTATTCCTTATATTCCTAAAACGTGTCGGAATGATTGTCTCATTATTTCAACTTTTTTGCCACGATACCGTAGGAATATTCCTTACAATTTACTATTATTTGGCTTAGAAAATGTGTAGATTTTTATGGAATACTGATTGATTGTGAAGAGTTTCAAATAGAAATTATGCCAAAAACCACAGTACATGGACAAAAATTTACATGCATAATTATTTATAAATTTGACACCAATTTAACTTTTTTTCTGGACACTATTTAATACAGTTGTCTCATTTGGTATTAGAATCTCTTACCGAGATTTTTAGATCATTGAAAAAAATCAAGGTATCGTCATTTTTATCTAATATCCAAGATTTTAGGCCAATCAAAAAACTAAAATTGTATATATACATCCATGTAGGATTAGCTTTGGTAATCATTTGTAATTGATGCCATGCCCAAGAAAACCCAAGGCCGGAAGAAAATCTAGATCAAGCGGATAGAGAATTCGAGCAACAAACAAGTCATCTTCTCAAAGCACTGCGCCGGCATATTTAAGAAGGCCGACGAGTTAAACGTGTTATGTGGTGCGCACATGGCAGTCATCGTGTTCTCTAGTGCCAACAAGGTGTTCTGTTATGGGCACTCAGACATCCATACAATGATCGATAGCTATCAAAATGGGCTCAACTCTTTAGTCAGAGCTAACGATAAGGCCAGGAGATTCTCGTGGCAGAGTACAACAAAAAATGCGAGGAGAAGCATAAGGAGGAAGAGGAGTAGAAGAAGAGGATATGGCGGAGACGAAAGCCAAGGCAAATGAGAAAAAAATGATGATAGAAATGAGCATGAGCGGGGATCAGGTGCATGAGGGATTTTGGTGGGATATGACCGGGTAGATTTGGTCATGCTGGAGGAGCAAGAGAACGAGCAGTACATGATGACATTAATTAGAAACCCTGATAAGGCTCATCACAAGAAGATTTTGAGTGGGACTATTACCAGGACATCAGTTCCGGCTGTTTATCGACTTTATTATATGATGCACCTAATAATTGTTTTGGTACTAGTTTCGGTGATTAATATGGGAACCATGGCTTTGGGATATAGGTACGTTTGTGTGTTGTTCATTTTGAAAAAGAATATCTAAATTCTAGGTTCAAATACTTTTAAGTATGTTGAAGTTTGTATTTTATTTAACTTCATCGAGAAGAAGCTATCTCTAGTTATATCCTTATACTGTCATATATTATTATTATTGTTTTGTTTTATTTGGTCAAACAAGAAATTTCATTAATAGGAGACGGTTAAAAAGAGGCCTAAAAAATCACTAAGGATAGTGGGGTGGTAGAAGGTCCCAGTCTGGAACCCCAGGTATGGCTTTTGAATCCCCATGAGGCCTTGGTGGACAGCTAATGGGTACTTAATGCCCCGTGGCGTTCAGAAGGGATTAGTCCGGCTCTGCTGGGATACCTCCCGAAAGGTGTATGTGTTGCTAACTTTCTAACGCTAACCTTCCCCAATAAAAAAAAAAAAAAAGACCTAAAAGAGCTCCCCATAAGAGCTTACAACAAACAACATACAACATAGGCCTGAAGGCCCAAACAAATAGAACGGTAACATAGGTTGGCCCAGACTTGAGCCACCACACCACCACTAGCAATCACACCAACAATGAGAACATATTCATCACTCTACCGCAAAGCAGGCAGCGGCAAGATCCTTCCAGAATGATGGCCGGATCGAGGAAGACCAATGTCAATATCAATGAATTAATCCATAATAGCCATCACCTTCACCAAGAACCTATTTTCCCGAGAGAACCAACAATGGGATAAACAGGATGAAATGAGTCCGGATAAATTGGATGAAGGTTGCACTCATGAAAATCAATCTAAACACTCAAAAAAAGGTTTACAAGATGACACAAGGTTCCTAGAAACTAATTCTACACTAATAGTTTCTAGTACTTTTATGTGTGAGAAAAGATGAAAGTAGCATATATTTGGAGGCTTAGATCATCTTAGGATCTTCTTGGGACTGTCTCATTTTGTAGAGAATGAATCATTTATATAGAAGTATATGTATCCCTTCAAATGGTAAGGTACATTTTCACTTGTACCATTTGATTTTGGTAATATTACTTCACTCAAGACAAACTGAAAAGTTGCAAACACAAATGACACATTTTCATTTCTTTAACCAAATTAATATTTTGAAAATTTCTCCAACAATACTCCACCATTTTCAAAATATAAAGATATAATGAAAATATAATTCAAAATCATTTTGAAAATTCTTGAGCATAATCTTAGAAAGCTTAGTGCATAAACTAATTAAGGTGTATTTTGGACTTAAACTTTAGCTTAGTGAGAACACATCAAAGTTATGTTAGAATGGCAAAGTGGCGCTAGAGTTTAACAGTTACATCAAAGCCTTCTTATATACACAATTTAAATGAAATCCTCTAATAACAACGAAATTATAAAATTACTTGCCTGTCAAGAAAATAATATTACATTATTCCTGCTCGATCATGGATATGTGTTATTAACATTCCCATTCCCCTTGGGCTTTTTTTTCTTTGGGAATGGATGATTAAGAAAGTGACTTTTGAGTCTTAAAAAATTAACCAATTTCATAAAATTTAATTCAGGAATATGGTCTTCCTAGCTATCTGCATCTTCTAAAATTGTGCATTATTTCTATAGTTTACATTCCTGGTTCCCTATTTTTTATGGCTACGTGAGAAATTTTGTTTCATTCAATGAGATCCTGCAGACTGGAAATAAGACGAGTACTCGCTCCTTGACGAGCTGCCCAAACAGCGAGCCGTCTCTCTTCATCAACCTCATTGGCTCATCATACTCCACTATTTAAATTTCCTGCAAAATAATGGAATACATTTGCTTCGTTAACAGTAATGGATGCAAACATGTGGATTTCTTAGATGAGCATTAAATAGAATTAACTCACCATCACTAATGACAAGAACCATTGTGCAATCCATCACAGTTGGTATCCTGTGAGCTACAATAATTATTGTACAAGCTTCAAACTCAGTCCTTATAGTCTTCTGCAGGATCATATCAGTTGCATTGTCAATGGATGCAATTGCTTCATCGAGCACCAATACCCAACTTCTTCTTAGAAGAGCGCACCCGAGGCAGAACAGTTGTCTTTGCCCCATGCTCCAGTTTGATCCATCATCCACAACTGAGAGAAGCTGATTATGAATTACAAAGAAAAAAAATACACACATGACATACTGATACTAACAGAACAACATAACCTTACCTAACAAGTCTAAGCCTTTTTCTTTCTCCTCAACAGCCTCTCGAAGCTGACACTTCCCAACAATACCAATCTTATGTCCTCCTTCAAAAACACAACTGATCCCTTGAAGAACAATGTACGCACTCATAAAAGTAATGTGTCGATCGTTAGGAAATCACCAGCATCGTCGTCGTCCTTAGACTTCTTGTTTTGGTGGCAATAACAGTCATATGCTTTGGGCTTGTTCTGCTGTTATACATTGTTGAATTGTTAAGATGACATTTTCTCTTTTAATTGGATGCAAACTTTTCATTAATAAGTGAGTCCCTTTTTTTGGTTCTATATATGGGGTTTATAATCTCAGGTTATAGCTTACTAGGGTGCAGTTGCTCTTGTAGGCTGTGTTGAGAATATATACATCCCACATGGGAAAAATGGGACATTGCCTATGGGTTTATAAGGGTTTGGGCCACTCCATCCATTGCCAATTGGTTTTGAATGTGAACCCCAGATTACTTTATCAGGCTGTTAGTGGGACGCCTGATTTGCAGTGCTCAAATGCTTAGAGCCGGGGGTTCTATATTACTAAATTGGAAAGCATCCGAGATAGTTCAGACTCACTTGGAAATACAAAGTGAAATAGGATGAAGCTATGGTATGTTGTATACATGATGTTTTCATGTAATATTTACCACTTTGGGGACTTGAGTTACTACTTTGAGGACTCATGTAGTAGATAGCTAGGAAAAAGTCTTGATTAAGGTAAATAAAGCTAATTTGTTAGTCGCACATCCTATTCTGAAAGAAAAGCATATGCATTAGAACAAGAAAAGAGGATCAGCTGAGAGTGATAAAAATAAGTAGTCTTCATTTAAAACACCAATAGGTTTTGAATTGTGTCAAAACTCAAAAGTGCATTTACTTGCAGACTTATTCTCTGAAGCACTTGCACATTATCAGTAGCAAGTTGTACGTAGTAAATAAAACTTACATATGAGCCCAAAAGTTGAAGATACAAAAATGCAGCAAGAATTATATATGCATGCGTATAGTTGTAAAGGGAAAATAAAGTATGTTGCTACCATTACAGAGTGGTACAAGTTTTCATAGTCTCCGCAAATCATATACTTTACTGGTTCCTCTGCATCTTATCTTCTTTCCTATAGCTAAACATCATGCCCTGTTGTCAACCTTGGTATACAGCATCCAAGATCACTGAGACACAACAATCCTTTTAAGATATAAAGAGAGAGGCGTGATAATACAAATCCCACGTACTGTATTGACATCTGAAGTGCGAAACAGATAATTGAATAATAAAATTCAGAGAAGAATAACACCTTAGGTCATGGTACAGTCGTGCACTGCACATCCTTGCAAGCGTAAAGAACCTCGCTCCTTACAAAGATTTAGAAGGAAGTATTGGCTCTGAAGAAAATTTATTATGTCAACCTGCCTATAAACCAAAGTTATTTTAATAGATAACCTTTTTTTATTGTTTATGAGACATCTTGCATCTTCCAAACTAAAGCAATGCTGAAATACTGATAATAAAACACAACAGAAAAAAAAAAATTGATTGCAAAAGAAGCACAACTAAATGATAAATTATCAACAAAAACTAAATAGAATGAGGACTGCCTCATTGTTTCAAACTTATACTACAATTCCATAAGGAACGGTGATATCACCAAGTTTGGTATATTCATCCTTCATCCTCTCGTTTCTGCAATGAGGAATTTTTTTGTTCTTGCAGAACTCAATTGAACATCCATATATGCTACCTTCGCCCATTGACAGGGAAAGGGTTTTCAACCTCTCCCAACGAGGCAAGAAAATTCAGTTCTTGGACTAGTATATATTAAAAGTGATCATTAAAGGTGATCTAGAACATAATCGATCAAATACATGATATATTCTGTCTGTCACTTAAATTTGCAAAGTACTAACAAATGACCAATTACAGACAGAATCATTATAGATGCTATATATAACAAATTACAGTCATATATATTATCATATGCTACACTTGAGTAATGATGAAGTCTGACATCAAACGTACAAATAGCATGCAACAAGAAAAACAGAACTGAAATATTGATTGAGAACCAGAAGTACTATGGAGAATCCAATGCAATATGGACTAATCTTGTAAATAACTATATGAAACATAATAACATATGCTTTGAACTCTAAAGAAAAGGTAATATATCTATTCAAAGAACAGGCAGATGATCGATGCTAAAATTCATGGAGAAACAGCAAAGGTAGCAGGAAATCTAAGAAAGAAGACGACGAACTGATATCGATTTTTCTCTAGGTAAATTTACAATGGGTAACACCGTAAGTTGAAATTGATAATTTTTTTATATATTTCCAATACAAAGAATAATATACCCTTATGACCATGAATGAGCACTTTTATCTGCAGGTACGTTAGAGAGTCCTAATTGTAATAAGCTAGAAAGATCTATTCAAAATAAATAAATAAATGAAGCTAGAAAGATAAAAGTATTCCTTTTTTGTTTTGTTTTCCCAACACCCAAAGGCATAGGAATCCTGTTTTGTTTTGGATTCCTAATATGGCCTCTATAAAAAGGCAGTAAAATCAATACGGAGTCATAGCTTTAGGGTTTTAGGTTCCGGTCTTTCTTTGACAGGCGTAATATGGAGCCATGGGAGAGAAAGAAGAGAAGGGAAGACAAGGCAGTAGAGAAAGAGCTTAAAAAGCAAAAAGCAAAAGCTAGAGAAGCCACCAGAAAGCTTCAGGAACAAGCAAACTCTACAGACACTGGAAAGAAGGAGAAGAAGAATGTGAAGCGTTCCAAGTCCAACGAGGATGATGGTGACATTGATAACAATGCCAAAGACCCAGAGGCTCCATATGGCGAGAAGAAACTGTTGTCTCTTCAAATGGACAAAGAACACAATCCAAGTGCTGTGCAGAAGGGATGGTATGATTGGTATCAGTGGTGGGAACAAGGCTTCTCTATGGCAGATGCTAAAAGCTCCAAACCTCCCTTTGTGAAAGTGCCGCCGCCTCCGAATGTCACTGGTGTGCTTCATATAGGCCATGCTCTCATTACTTCTATTGAGGACACTATAATTCACTGGCGCCGAATGTCCGGCAGCAACACCTTGCCGCCCGGAAGGCCTGGACCCGATATGAGGCTTGAGAGTCGGCTGTCTCAAGCCCAGAAACTCAGGAGTAGGCTGTCTCAGGCCCAGAAACTCAGGAGACCCAGATAAAAAATGTCCAACTTTTTGTGTGTTGATTCTGTTCGTACCTACCATGTTGTCTTGTGCCTATCGATTAATAGTCTTTCGTGCAATTAAAGCAGAGCGAGATCATGGGCCAGAAAAACTTATTTAATCGGAACTGTTACATATTGTGAACATATGTATGCCACAGTCGAAGTGTCGAACCTTGTATCTAGTGGAGATTAAAAGTACCCAATATATACCACTAAGCTACAAAGAAGACCAAATATGAATGTTAAATATAAATAGCGTTTGATCAGTGTTCCAAAAAAAAAACAAGAAAAAAAAAGTAGAAGGTCAAGTGAAAGATTTATTATATAAATAAGATAGCAATTAGGTCAAATTAAACAAGTTCTTCTCAAACATAGTAGCCGAGTAAAAACCCTAGCTTAGTTTGGCCGCTGCTTTTGTGACTCCGGCAGTCTGCGACGACGGCGCTGCAGCTTTTTTAGGTGCAAGCCGCGCTATCCTCTCTCTGAGAGCACACTGATCGCTTGTTCTAGCGATCCTAGGCGCCATTTTTGTGCGTGTATCTCCTTCTGGTATCGGTCCAGATGTATGTTCTAGCCTGGAATTGTCGTGGAATCGGCAACGACTCCGCGGTGCAAGCTTTGAAGCAATTGATCACCCAACATCGTCCATCTTTTATCTTTTTGAGCGAGACAAAGGTCTCTGATCCGGATTACATGAGAAAGCTGAGACTGGAGCTAGGTTATCTCAACTGTGAAGCTGTTTTTAGCCGGGGCCAGTCCACCTGTTTTGGAGTGATGGAATTGATGTTAGGTTTCGGTCAAAGTCGCATCATCACATTGATGTTGAAGTCTGGGAAAGAGATGGTTCTGGGATTGCTTGGAGACTATCGGGTTTCTATGGACACCCGACAACCAGTGAGCGTCACCGAACCTGGACGCTCCTTCGTGAGCTCTCTACGCAGTCTGCGCTTCCATGGATTGTGGTGGGTGATTTTAATGAAGTTCTGCATGTGGCAGAGAAAGCTGGGGGCTGTGTACGTCGTGAAGGACAGATGCAACAGTTTCGTGATGCTCTTGCCTTCTGCGACTTATTTGATCTGGGTTTCTCAGGCTCGGCTTTTACCTGGAGTAGGGCTGGCATTAGATGCCGGCTAGATAGGGCAGTGGGGACGGCGTCCTGGACATATATATTCCCAGCTGCTCGGGTTTCTAATCTAAAACCTATTCATGGTGATCATGTTCCCATCCTCTTGGGGGTGTACCCGTCTCCCCTAGCCACTGTTCAACGTCGGCGTAAACGCTTCCGTTTTGAGAGCTTCTGGGTAAGGCATGAAGCTTGTGCAGAGGTAGTGAAATCTGGTTGGGTGTGTGAGCCACGGAACCAACCTATGTCCCAAGTTTCTCGGAAGATTATGCATACGCGTTTCGCCCTTAATGATTGGCAGAGGAATACTTTTGGATGTAGACGCAGGGAGATTGAGGTCTTGCGGGGCAGACTCCAGGCTCTTCTTGATTTACCTGCTTCCGAATCTAACCAACAGGAGAGTCTGTCTTTATCCTCAAAATTGGATGGTCTGCTTGCGCAGGAGCACGATTACTGGAAGCAAAGGGCGAAGATTACTTGGCTAGCTGAAGGTGACCGCAATACTAAGTTTTTCCACCGGAAGGCGTCCAATCGACGAGCAAAAAATCGTTTGCTTGGGCTTTTTGATAACCAGGGAGTATGGCAGTCCACGGAGGGGGGTATTGAGGATGTGGTTATGGATTATTTTGGTTCGATGTTTAGTGCAAGTGAGGTTGATTTGTCTCATAAGCAATCTGTAGTGGCACTGGTTCAGCCAAAGGTCACACCGGGAATGAACTCCATGCTTTGTGCTCCTTACACAGCAACTGAAATTAGGGCTGCTCTCTTTCAGATGTATCCCACCAAGGCTCCCGGTCCGGATGGGATGCCTCCTTTATTTTTTCAGCAATATTGGGATACTATTGGATCTGATGTTGTGTGTGCAGTTCAGAGCTTTCTCCATTCTGGTCAGTTACTTGCTTCGATTAATTACACACACGTTTGTCTTATTCCAAAGATTAAAAACCCTGCTTGCATGTCAGATTTGCGTCCCATCGTTCTGTGTAATGTCATCTATAAGATTTGCTCTAAGGTGATCGCCAATAGATTGAAGGGTATCCTATCCCAGATTATTTCTCCTTTTCAGAGTGCTTTTATTCCTGGGCGTTTAATATCTGACAATACTCTTATTGCTAATGAGGTTTCTCATTTCATTCATAATAACCGTTCCAGTAATGATGGAGTTTTGTCTCTTAAGCTTGACATGAGTAAGGCTTATGACCGCATGGAGTGGATTTTCTTGGAGGCAGTCTTATTTCGGTTGGGATTTGATGAGTCTTGGATACAGGTCATTATGCAATGTGTCAAGACTGTCCGTTATTCTTTTTTGATTAATGGGCAGCCTCGTGGCTACTTGGCCCCCACCAGAGGTTTGAGGCAAGGTGACCCTTTATCACCATATCTATTCCTGCTTTGTACTGAAGTGTTTTCCGCTCTATTGGAGAATAAGGTTACTCAGGGACAACTTCAAGGGGTTCAGATTTGTTCAGGGGCTCCTACTATCCACCACCTGTTATTTGCAGATGATAGCCTTCTGTTTGGTAAGGCTACTTTAGAGGAATGTTCTCAGATTCAGGATGTCTTGTTGGATTATGAGTTAGCTTCGGGCCAGAAAGTTAATTTCTCTAAAAGCAGTATAGTCTTTAGTAGGAAGGTGTGCCCTTCTTTGCAGCAGCTGATTGCAGGTTCACTTGGGGTGGTTATTGTGGACAAACATGACAAATATCTGGGTCTACCTACTTATTTGGGGAGGAATAAAACTGAGACTTTTGCTTATATACAGGAGAGTTTGAACAAGAAGCTTGAGGGTTGGCAAGGCAAACTTCTAAGTAGTGCAGGGAAGGATCTTCTTATAAGGGTAATTGCTCAGTCCCTTCCTTCATACACTATGAGTTGCTTTTTATTACCTAAGCTTTTTTGTGATTCAATGCATCAGAAGTGTGCTAAGTTCTGGTGGGGCAGTAAGGGTGAGAATCGGAAAATTCATTGGTTGTCTTGGGACCGATTATGTCAACCCAGAGAGGTTGGAGGAATGGGTTTTCGGGATTTGCATGCACATAATTTGGCTCTTTTGTCAAAGCAGGGTTGGAGGTTAATTCGTAATCCGGGTTCTCTTTTGGCTCGATTGTATCAAGCTAGGTATTTCCCTAATGGTGACTTCTGGTCTAGTGAGCTTTCCTCATCACCTTCTGCATGCTGGAGGGGTATACATGCAGCAAAACATATTTTGAGGAGGGGTGTCCGTTGGCAGGTTGGGAATGGGCAGTCAGTAAGGATTTGGGAGGATCCATGGATTCCAAGACCCTTTACTTTTCTTCCTATTATCCATCGTGTGGATGGCCCAGAGAGGGTTTCCGATTTGTTACTTCCAGGTTTTACTTGGAATCAGGCTCTTGTTAATCAGTACTTTGCAACTGAGGATGTGGATTTGATTCTTTCCATATCTCTTAGTCAGCGTGATGTACCCGATCGTCTTATTTGGCATTATGATGAGAGGGGAAGATTCTCTACTAAAAGCGCTTATGCTTTGGCTTTTAGTGAGCTTCATGACAGTGGGGTAGCTACTTCTCATCCGGGTAATCTTTCTTCTTTTTGGAAGCAGATTTGGTTTGCTCAAATTCCTGGTAAAGTTAAAGTTCATTGGTGGAAAGTTTGCTCTTCTATCCTTCCCACAGCTGCTACTCTACGCACTAGACGAGTCTTGGTCCAGGATGGTTGTTGGTTTTGCAATGATCAGGATGAATCTATTAATCACATTACGAGGGATTGTCAGTTTGTAAAGGATCTGCTTTCTTTCTTCCCTGAGTTGCATGGCGTCCTACAGATTGTTTGCAGTGAAGGTACGTCAATTAGTACTTGGTTGGCATCTTGTTTTGAGGTTCTCTCTAAAAAGAATGTGGCCCTTTTACTGTTTGTTGGATGGTTCGTATGGAAGGAGCGCAATCAGAGAGTGTGGTCAAATAGATTTGTTTCTTTGACCCACTTGCAGTTTCAGATAAGATCCTCCTTTATGTTGTTTCAGTCTCATTTGGTTACTACTCGGAGGACTTCTGGGAGGATTAGGCCGGTTTGGTCCCCGCCTTCTTCAGGCTGGCTTAAGGCCAATTGTGATGGTGCTTTTGACTTGTTATCTAAATCTGGTGGGATAGGAGTGGTTATACGTGATGCATTGGGTGACATTGTTGGCGGTGCATGCATCAAGGTTAATTCTGTTGCCTCTCCTGAAGCTATAGAAGCCATGGCTTGCAGGGCTGCTTGCTCCCTAGCAGTCCAATATCATCTTTTTCCCATTATTTTTTAGACTGATTGTCAGCACTTAGTCTCTTCTGTTGAGTCTGGGGGTGAAGAAACCTCACCATTGGGTCGTGTTATTGAGGATATCAATTCCTTTCTACAGGTGCTAGTTGGCTCTTCTTTGAGGCATGTGTACCGTGAGGCCAATACTGCTGCCCACAATTTAGCTAAACTTGCTCTACTTTCTTCTTTCAATTTATCTTGGAGTGGGCATGTCCCTCCAGATATTAGAAGCTTTATTGCTTCCCAGTGTACCCATTGATTGGTCAATATAATCAGTTCGTTTTTCCCCTCAAAAAAAATATATATATATAAATAAGATTACCAAAACATCAAATTTATTGTTTAGCTTTTTAAATTTTGATTTAAAACATCTTCAACTTTTTTATTTAATTATAATATAAATATTTTAAGATATTATGTTTTTTTTTTTTTTATTGTTGGATTTTGAGTTTATAATTTTAGTTTTGAAAAATCCTTATGAAAAAAGACAAATTTCTTAGTGCTCTACTGCTCTTATAATGGAGCTCACGGCTTGGAGTAAGAGTCCAATGCTATAAGATATTGAATACTGTATATATGGTACAAATAGCAATTGGACTGTTACCATATAGCATTAAACTCTTACTCCAAGCCGTACTAAGAAATTTGTACTTAGGTTGTCCAATGCTATATGGTACTTCGTATTTTCTTCACACATCAGAGGGTACTGTATAATATATAATTACTATAATGTGAACCAAATGCCCCTCATGATTGAAAGTAACAACTTAACTAACTCTAATTAGATTGATCATTCATGTACTTGTTCTGTTAAACAGCAATGAAAACTGTACTTGTCTGAACTTTCTTTAAAATAGATACAACAAGATTTACTGGAGTAAGAAAGAAAATGGTGCTGAAGGTCTCAATCTCATAATTTGGTCCCTAATTATAAATCTTCAATGGAATAAGCCTCTGAGAATTTGGATACAGTACAAAACGACATTGAGAACTTGGAAACTCATTCATATCAGATACACCAACTTTTCTTAATAATAATAATAATAAATTTCAATATGTGCATTCGTTCATCCATGACTGTTACACTGTAATAAATTTCAAAACGTTAACAGAAGTGTTTCATTCTAGTTGATAGAATGCATCTCTAAATTTGTCAAACTGTTCTCTTTCTCAATGAAAGGCTGGCTGGATCAGACTGTTCGGAACAATTTATCATTTAAATTACTAACAAAATATCTGTCACCTTCTGTTATTGGTCATTTCTATAAGATTCTTTGGTATTACTGGCACTAAGGAATTGGGATCTGCAGTTGCAAACCAATTGCTGGCTTTCACCCTTTCTTTCTGGGACCAGGTTCGGCATTTGCATACACCTGTTGGATTTGCAGTTTTCAGTTTGAGAGCAAGGAGATATATGCTAACTTGCTAAGAGGGATGAATGAACCCCTGCAAGACAGCAAGAGCACAGGTTATATTTCAAAAAATTTCAATAGTCACATAGAAAGCAGAAAACAAAGCACATGTCAAGAAAACCAAAACATTAAGTCTGTAGTGGAACTAAAGCTGAGCTAAAATGGACAACGAAGCATACCTGTATAATTTCAATTAAGGATTTCTTTCTTGGTCTAACATTGTGATTTGAATAAGTTCAAAAACAAATGAATAAAACTGCACAAGTTCACTATCCAACAAGTTGCATTCTCAGTGCAATTTTGTGCTTTGCTTTGCAGTTTGCAAGGGAAAATGGATATTTCTTGTTCTCATGAAAATGTGCTGCATCTGCAATTCAAAAGCATTCAAACCCACAAAATAACTCCAAGAAACCCTCAAAAGCCACAATAAATCATGCTCAGCTTATCTCAGTTATCTCAGTAATTAAGACTACGAATTGTTCCTAATAGAAGAAGGAAAAGTTGGTACCTCCACTTGTAGATCCGTTCAGACGGTGAAAAGGTGTTTTTTGTTCAGATGAATGATGTTGTCCAAACAGTGAACCTTCAATGGCTCCTGACAGAAAAATCCCAACCTGGCGTGCATCATTAACACATTCAAGAACTCCTTGAACATGATGTGTTACCTGGAGACTCCCTTGTATGAGCCAGTGTGACACTGTGACTACAATACCAAGCATAAAGCATGTGATATGAGCAACCAAGCTCCAGAAGGATTATATTAGAAAGTCTAAACGTTTAAGTTTGACATAGATCTCAACCCGCAGCAAGAAAAACAAATTGGAATTAACCAGCTATATGTTTATTTTATTATCATGAGAGTTGAAAACCCTTTATGTTCAGGTAAAATAAAAATTGTAAAGTGAGAGCTTCCGAGGTGATGGCCATGTTTACACAGAAGTACAACAAGCAAGGCAAGTTGAAAAGAAGGAATTAGATTTGTGTTCAGAAAGTGAGAAAACATGTCATATTCTAGATTGTTACTCTAAATCATACAATTGACTTCCATTCTTTAATCCTTTGTCTTTTTAGCATCAGATTTTCGTCCAATGACTTCTTTTTCCTTTTGTTGAATGCATCTGTTGTCTGAGGAGTATTGTGTTTCCCTTTTGAAGTGCTTGGTGGTTGAAACTTTGAACACTAATTGTTGAAAACAAAGGAAACTTGAAGACAGAATACAATAACAGGACTGGAGTTCAACTTCATTCAACTTAAAAAAAACAACGCACTGATTACAACTTTAGTACGAAATCTGAAACTCTTAACAGGAGTCCGCTAACTCCATGACTCTACACTCCTCCACTATCAGAGCACTCCTAATTGATGATGCCCTTTTGTAATCCCCTGGCGATGGCAGACGTTGCCACAGTTCTTCTGTCACATACGGCATGAAAGGATGAAGTAACCTCAGGCCATTGTCAAGACATACCCACAGACTGTCCGGTGCAAAACCCCTCTCGGTTGCAAACTTTGGATCATTACCAGAAAAGTAAGGTTTGACATTCTCAATGAAGACATCACACAGCTGGTACTGCCACCAAGCATAAACAGCAGTTGCTGCATCCGAGAACTCAAATGATTCCAATGACATAACAGTTTTGGATATGGCTTCATTTAGCACTGAGAGAATCCATCGGCAACTGAATGGCAACACATCTGGATTTACATTTGAGGGCGGAACATAATCATCCCCAAGTATAGTATAAATCAGAGCTTACAAGCCGATCTATCAACTTAATATATAAAGGCACACTTGCCTATCTCCATAACCTCTCTTTTTCTTATAGCTTTTATAGAGTAAAACAAACATAAATCGCACTTAAAAAGTTTTATAGTTGAGAAACCATCATATAGTTACAAACAAAAGGTCTAACACCTGAAGGAGCATTTAACTAACCATCATATAGTTAGAAACCATCATATAGTTACAACAAAAGAAAGAAAATAAAAAAATTATGTAAAAAACTTGCTCACCTTTGTAAAGGGAACATTACCACCCAATATCATTCCAAGCATTACCATACGAGCAACCCAGAAAAAGAGAATGTCGTGCCCAGTTTCAACAACTGACTTTGGATAAAAGGTTCTTAAATCTTCTGTATCACCCTCAATTCCTCAAAAACAACATACCATGCCGGAACACGATGACCCCACCAAAGTTGCCTCAAGAGTCGAGACACACCAATCACTAATGTTATGAAGCCATCTGCGATTACAGAAAGCAAAACAAGTAAACATGTTCACATTTCCATTTTTTGAGTAAATATCCTCTTGAACAAAAAAGGCACTGAAATAAAGAATAACAACTGAAGTTAGAACAAGAACAAATTTAATGTAATCTAAAAAAAAAAGAACAAATTTAATGTAATATAAAAATTGGACACACAAGGTGCACAAAAAAAAACCCTAAATGCTTCTGCAATTCCTCCTTTCTCATGGTAAAACTTGATGCACTAGTCACAAGAAAAGCCGAAGATAGAAGCTAATTGACAGTTGCTGAATAGGTGGTTTAACAAGGAAAACAGATATAGATTGTAGAGACGTCTAGATACTAGGATTACAACTAAAGTCACTGTAAACTGGTTCAAATCCTTTACGTTCTTGGCAATGCATATAAACTAGAAATTTCATACAGCACAACAAGGAAAAAATGAGCACCTGGCCTCTTCCATTCAGCAGTATACTGTCTTGGGATAATCTCCAGCTTCCTATTTTCATCATCAGCGACAGCATTGAGAGCTTCATTTCCCATGTCGCTGCATTTAATATACCACTGGGGCTTTATCATAGGCTCCACAACATCTTTACTTCTAGAGCAAATTCTAAGACACATCTTATTGGTCTTAGTTTCTTTGAAGAGGCCCTAAATGCAAAGAAAACAATGTTGATGAAACAGAGTCGGTGTTATTGCATATGCAACTCATGACGTTTATAAGTGAAGCAATGACAAGTAGATGATCTTAAATTTCTGTTACGTGTCTGGCTCTGGAATGAAGGGAATGCAGGGTCTCAAGTTAATAAGAATATGAAAGAGGTGTCGGAGGAGTGTATCAGTAGTGATAGTTTCAGAGGTGCTTCTTAGATAGCTCTGGCAGTTAGTTCAATGTACATCACCGCCAATATCAAATGTATTAATCTCTTGGGCAAGTGTTTATCAGCCACATAAATACCATGATTTAATTAGTATGCATAGATACCTTCTTCTTTAATGCATCAGTCACAGCCTCTCGGGCTCTGAAGCGTGGCATCCCTTCAAATGCTCCCCCATACTGGTTTATTTTTCCATCATCAGTAAAGATGTTGATAAACTCAAGATTATGGCGCTTCCCAACCATAAAGTCATTAGGATCGTGGGCCGGGGTAATCTGCAGGATCTAAAGAAGATACAAAATCCTTACATACTTGAGACACAAACCTGGAAAGAAATTTTAACAGAAAAATAGATCATTATGTTTAAATTTATCTTGACAGCACCAATCCCAAACTCTGGATCAACAAGAATTTCATCACTTACTATAGGAATCCTTCTTCCATTAAATGGATGGATTGCATGTTTTCCATGAAGATGCTTATATCTTTCGTCATCAGGATGCACTGCGATAGCAGTATCACCGAGCATCGTCTCTATTCGGGTAGTTGCTTCAACTATCTCACCTAAATCTTCTTCCACAGGATATGCAAATAAAGTCATAACACCAAATTCGACAGGGTTCTCATATCCAGAAACTTCTAGTAGTGTCCTTTCTTTTATTTCAATTGGAGGATCCACCTGCATATGCCAAGAAATTAAATAATGCTGAGGATCTGTAGATCTGTATTAGGTACAATATGCCACTAAAAGTAGAAGGCTGACCTCAATACCAGATATTGCGGTCCGCAACACACAATCCCAGTTCACCATGCGATTATCCCTGCAAAACAAAAATATAATAGAAACAAAATCCATAAAGCACTGTAACCAAAGTGAAGGAGATAATGTAGACAAATGATATAAAGGTTTAGATGAATGGAGAAGACAAACAGCTACTACAAAACAAGAGATACAGCTAAAAACAAACATATAACCAAGGAATCCTACCAGAAAATTATGTTAGGTCTACATGTTCGTTAGTAGAAATAAGCTAATTGTGATAAGCAGAGAGTCCTAATTGTGATATGCTAGAAAGATTTATTCAAAATAAATAAATAAATAAAGCTAGAAAGATAAAAGTATTCCTTTTTTGTTTTGCTTTCCCAACACCCAAAGTCATAGGAATCCTGTTTTGTTTTGGATTCCTAATAAGGCCTCTATAAAAAGGCAGTAAAATCAATACGGAGTCATAGCTTTAGGGTTTTAGGATCCGGTCTTTCTTTGACAGGTGTAATATGGAGCCATGGGAGAGAAAGAAGAGAAGGGAAGACAAAGCAGTAGAGAAAGAGCTTACAAAGCAAAAAGCAAAAGCTAGAGAAGCCGCCAGAAAGCTTCAGGAACAAGCAAACTCTACAGACAGTGGAAAGAAGAAGAAGAAAAATGTGAAGCGTTCCAAGTCCAATTAGGATGAAGGTGACATTGATAACAATGCCAAAGACCCAGAGGCTCCATATGGCGAGAAGAAACTGTTGTCTCTTCAAATGGACAAAGAACACAATCCAAGTGCTGTGCAGAAGGGATGGTATCAGTGGTGGGAGACACAAGGCTTCTTTATGGCAGATGCTAAAAGCTCCAAACCTCCCCTTGCGATGGCGTTGCCGCCTCCGAATGTCACAGGTGCGCTTCATATAGGCCATGCTCTCATTACTTCTATTGAGGACACTATAATTCACTGGCGGCGAATGTCTGGCAACAACACCTTGTGGGTGCCTTGAAGGCCCGGACCTTGAGCTTGCAGTTATTTCTTAAAACTAGCTACTTGCGCAAATCAGTTGGTAAAATAAGGAGTGTGAATTTCAATTGTGTTGTAAAACAGAAAAGTTTTTGAGAGAGAGAGAGAGTTTGGACACAGAGAATCAGATTGTGTGTGTTATTCATCTCACCATGAGGAGGCTTATATAGGACTACATGGTGTGCACAAAAGGGTAATGCTTAATTACAATCCAATCACTCCTACAATTACAACCTATCAATCACCAATCTATAGGGATAGGCACCTATTACTCATCATCTATTTACATGATTATCCACAAATATTTGCAACACTCCCCCTTGGATATTCCATGTCAATAGTGTTGCATAGGCTGAGCGCTTCTAAGTTATCTCGTCAAAAACCTTGCCAAGTAATAAAAACCCTGTGGGAAAAAAAACAATCTTGGTTGAAGGAGAAAAAGAGCACAACACGCTTGAGTGTGGAGTGGCAGTATCACAGCATTAGAGATAGGTGAAGTCTTCTTATCAGCACCATAAGTAGGTAGTATGTCTACGAGAGGGATGCATTAGAGTTGCTACACCAAAACCTTGCCCGGTAAACCCAGTGGGAGAAACCCGTGGTCGAAGGGAAAAGATGAGCAAATGCATATATGTCAAATCAAAGCATCTTCAGGATGTACTATAATTGGGGTAACCATGCTAAAGATGTGCCTCGTTAAAACCTTGCCAGGTAACAAAACCCAGTGGGACAAAATAACCCTGGACGAAGGACAAAAAGAGTACACGATGGTCAAGTGGGTATGCTTCAGGATACTCCCCCTGATTTCGACTCCCCCTGAAAATTACATGTTAGGTAATTCAGATAGTTTACGTAGACCAATACCTTGAACATGCTTCTGGAATGAAGACTTTGGTAGTGACTTGGTAAAGAGGTCTGCACAATTGTCTTCAAATCAAATATGCTTAACTTCAATCTTCTGATGCTCCTGTTGTTGCTAATTGAAGGAGAACTTCGATACAATATGTTTGGTGTTGTCTCCTTTGATGAAACTCATCTTTATCTGCTCTATGTAAGCAGCATTATCCTCGTAGATAATGGTTGGTTCATCAGTGGTGGAATGCAGTCCACATGTGCTTTGAACATGCTTTGTAACGACTTTTAGCCATGTACATTCACATACTGCTTCGTGAAGAGCTAGTATCTCAGCATGATTCTAAGAGGTAGCAACAACTGTCTATTTCGTAGACCTCCAAGAAATTGCAGTATTCCCAATGGTAAAGACATAACCAATCTGGGAACATGCATGCCTTGTGCGGGTCTGATAGATAGTCTATATCAACATATCCAACAAGGCGAGCATCATTCTGAGGATCAAGGGGGTTTGATCCATTCCTTGATGCATAGGGATAGAATAAGCCCATATCCGCTGTACCTCTAAGGTGCGAAAAATGTCTTTTATGCCATTCCGGTGGCTGCGTGTTGGCGCAGAGCTATATCTAGCTAACAAGTTCACATCGAATGAGATGTCTTGTCTAGGGAATTAAGCCAAGTACAATAATGCGCCTATTGCACTTAGATATGGGCTTCTGGCACCAATATCTCTTCGTTATCATCTGCAGGACGATACGGTTCTCTCTAGACTTTAGACGACCATGGGTGTGCTTGCTTTTATCCTCATTAAAGCATCTTAACATCTTCTGGATGTAATTTGGTTGATGGACCAAAATTTCATCTGCACTGTGCTCGGGCTCCAGGTCGAGATAATAATTTGTTCTCCCAAGGCCTTTCATCTCAAATTCCAACTTCAGGTGCTTTGCGGTTTCCTTGATCTCTTCAGGAGTATCGATCAAATTCATGTCATTGACATAGACCGCCACAATTCCAAACTAGGAACTTGTTTCCTTAATAAACACGCATGGGCATAGTTTATTATTCACATATCCCATCCCGATTAAATATTCACTTAGACGGTTATACCACCTCCGTCTGGATTGTTTCAATCCATAAAGTGAACGCCTCAAAACTAATGAAGAGCGTGTTCCGTGGTCTAGAACTATTTGCATCAGGTATATTAAGTCCTTCTGGAACTTTTATGTATATCTCTGTGTCGTGATCCCCATAGAGATAAGCTGTGACCACATTCATAAGCTGCATATTCAGTTTTTCAGAAACTACCAAACTGAAAAGGTAGTGGAACGTTATGACGCCCATTACGAGAGAATACGTCTCCTCGTAATCAACCACAGCGCGTTGAGAAAATTATTGCGCCACTAGACGAGTCTTGTGCATCACAATCTCGTTTTTCTCATTACGCTTCCTTACAAATACCCATTTAAATTCTACGGGTTTAACATGGGGAGGTGTAGGAACAACAGGTCCAAACACCTTTCTCTTTGTCAAGGAATCTATTTTGACCTGTATTGCTTATTTCCTTGTTAGCCAGTCGTCTTTTCATTGATATTGATCAACAAAGCAAGGTTCGAGGTCATCGCTTATTATATTTTCTGTGGCCACCACAAATACTAATATATCATCGATGATGATCTCATTCCAATTCCAAATCTCACTAAATTTACCGAGATTTCTCTATTCTCGGGAGTGAGTTCAAATGTTGGAGCGTCCCCCAACATAGTCTCTTCTAGGACATACCCATAATCCGGATTTATCTCGTGAGATGAATCGGTTTGAGATTGCGATGTCAAGAGGATTCGTTTGTGCCAAGTTTACCCTCTTCTGGGGATAAGAATCCTTCGAACCTAATGGTCTACCTCACTTCTGGGCAGGGACATATGACTGGTTAGCCGCCATGGTCGTACCTCGTCCATCTGGGACGACACATCCTACAGGGACGTCTATCCTTGCAGGCACATTTGCAGCAGGTATATATGATCTCGTCACTTTAGCTAGATCAGAGAAAACGTCTGGCATATTTTGGGCTACACTCTGTAGATCTAGAATTCTCCGCACTTCATTATCACATTGTGCGGTTCGGGGATCAAGATGAGACATAGTGGGGACATTCCACGTCAATTCACGTCGTTCATCAGGAACGGTAACGTTCTTATCTCCCCCTAACGGCGGAAGACTGTCTCATCAAAGTGACAATCCGCAAATCTAGCGGTAAAGAGATCGCCTTATCAAGGGCTCTAAAGAGCACATAATGGATGGGATTCATAATCGACATGTATGCCCATCCTTTGTTGAGGACCCAATTTTGTACGTTGTGACGGCACAATTGGCACGAGGACTGCATACCCAAATGCGCGTAAGTGCGAAACATCAGGTTCGTACCCAGTCACCAACTGTAACGCGGAGTAAGGTTGGGTAGCAGTGGGCCTCAACGGGACCAACATAGCTGCATGCAAGATTGCATAGCCCCACACAAAAACTAGGAGCTTGGTGCGCATTACCAAGATTCTATTTGCGAGACCATCTTGGGTGTGAACATAGGGAACTATATGTTCAGCATCAATCCCAAGGGTATGCAATAATCATCGAAAGACTTCGATGTAAACTCTCCGGTATTATCAAGTCTTATGGACTTATGGGATAATCCGAGTGATGAGCCCTCAATTTCATGATTTGGGCGAGAGTTTAGCAAAAGCAGTATTTTCTTGTGGACAATAGTGTAACATGTGATCACTTTGTCGATACATCAACCAAAACCATTAATATTTAACTGGTCCACATGGTGGTTGGATATGTCCACAAATTTCCCTTGCATTCTGTGCAGAAAAATGGTGGTGTATGTACTAGTCTTTGCATATGATGGTCTAGTATGGCATAGCGTGTCATTATATACAAGACCCTTATTCAGAAGGGGTGCACCTGCAATGAATTGAGGATACGGTGCATCATACTTTGACCTGGGTTCCCAAATGGTCATGCCATAGCAAGTAGTTGCTTGAATTAGTTAGCTTCTAGCTAACAGATCTCAATTTCTCCAATGTACGCTTCTGGCCACACACTCGGAGGTTATGCAAAGATATTCCACGCATTTTTCTCAGTGGTTTCAGCGTGATAACCGTTGGTTCGAATATCCTTAATACTCAATAATGTTCTTCTGGAACGTGGAGATTATAAGGCCTCATTAATGGTAGGTTCAGTACCATTGGACAACATATAGTGGGTTTTGCCATAACCCTCTATCAGGTTGGATTGGCCTGATACGGTTGTCACAGAGGTATGAATAGACAATAAGTTTGAAAAATATCTCCGATCTGGGAGTTTGGTGTGCATAATAGCACTTTTAACCAGACAACAAACTTCCCCACAGAATATGCCTATTCATTTATTTAATTCAATGGATCACATGTATGAATAAGTTTATTGAATTAAATATATTCGAACATAACCACATTTCTATAATCCAAAATAATTGAAAACATAAATCACCAAAATCCGAAAATGTTTCATTCATTAAAATGAAATAGATATGGCACAAGGGGCCAATTATACCCTTGTCTTCGAGTTCTAGTCATCGGTATTCGGTATGTTCAATAACTGCCTGAAAATCCATGATCTCTAGTGTGGAATCAATAGAAAATGACCCTTTAATAAAGTTGGTATTTCGAGTTCCGCGACCGGCGTAATACTCATCTACTGCTTCGGCTATCGCACAACAGGTGCGGGACCAACAGTTAATTCCTCCACATCGATAACAAAGATCATGCTGATTCTGGTGGCGAAGGGCCGGACCAGTGTTCCTTTCAACTCAAGCTTGTTGAGTTAGGGCATCACGGTTCCTACAACGTGGGCCTTGGCCACGTAGAGCTGGATTACATGCACCTTGGCCTTTTGGGACTTGGCCACGTGGCTGATGGTCATATGGGTTATTTTGTTCTGCCAATCATGTCTTGCTTCAAGCAAGAAAATGGTCATCTGATGGTGAAAGTGCTCTTCCAGAGCAACCCAAAGAGTCTATGTATCCTCTTAATCGGGTACTTAACTTAGAGTGCTCTCTCCATATGTTTCTTTATGAACATTATGGCACTCGCCTCAAAAGCCTCAGTGACGACATTGTCAATATCGATTGTTGATCTCATGTTCTTTGCAGTCAGATGAATTTTCACATCTTGAGTTCACTTTAGATAGTTTCTTCTGGAGATCCAAAGCAACAAAGTCAAACATGTTGAGATTTGACATTTCTTACAGGAAAGGAACAAATAATATTAGTGCTTCGGGTAATATCATCCATAAGCAAGTAATGTGAACTTCAGGTTCTATAACGTGGTATGAAAAATCGGATTAGACATGTAAAATCTACTGGTTTTATCATGTGTGGTGAATTTATGAAGAAAACTTCAAGTTTCTTAAATGGCATTATCGAAACTACAAGTTCGATTTATGTATGAACTACTGGTTCATCAGATACCTGCATTTTCTACACATATATTCTAATGCGAAAATTTGGCAAGTAACAAAATGATATTGAATAGAGCAAATTGTAATAATATCTCACAAATTGGCTAAATGGAAATCACAAATCAATTGAGATATTAATTGCATGCTAGTAATATAACAGATTAATTATCACACAATTATGTGAATAAATGCTTCTGGCAATTAATTACACATATTAAATATGGTGAATCTATTTACAATATCAAATCATTTTTCCTTTTATTTGATTCTGATGGACCAAAGAGTGGGCTTGATAGTGAAGCCTATCGGGCTTAGTCTGCGGGCTCGTGACCTAGGCTTTCATGCGCTAGTCAAAGAGTATGTGAGGCCTGCTGGGCTGCTAGGTCCTGCAGAGGGAGAGTGGGCCTGCTGGGCTCAGGCTAATCTGCCAAGGAATGAAAAGTTATTACTCAACCCTTTCGGTAACTCCAATTGAATACGACCAGGTAAGGAAAGATGAGGTTTAGGTGGAGCGAGGCTCGCTTAAGTACACGGCCTCATCTGAACCTTTCCTAGACATCGCATCCAACTGGATGAGCCTAGTTTGAGAAGATTCATAACTTTTGTCATGGTAACATGTAGTGAGCTTCTATTCTGGCCTTGCAACTTGGGCCTGAGCTTCTGGCTCGAATTTGTTGTTATGACTTTGGGCTTGATTTGAGCTTCTGACTCAGCCTCTATTAATATTCACAATTATAACATAACCAAATTCAATATATGTTATTAAATCGTAACATAAATATATTAATGCAGCGGTTATATACCTAAGGAAATGGGTTCAAATCTCATTAATGCTTCTGACATTACGTACAGGTAATAAATTTGGCAAATGCTTCTGGCATAATGCTCATTACCACAATCACTTCATTATCACATTACATGAATTATGGTAATTGCTTTTGGATAAAATCAATCAAAATCAAATCATAGGATGAATCAATTGATCAATCACCAATTATATGGAGTTGAATCTGCTTATGGCAGTATTAATATTAAATGGTGTTGATAAATTCCAGCTAGCCATAGTGGCATAGTGGACAATGTGCTAGGCTAATGCATGATGTGGCTGGGTTCGAATCCCAGGAGCAGCAAAATCCCTTTTCTTTTTGCTTGTTTTTTAATTGGTATGCACTATATGGTACTACTGGACCAAATGCTTCAAATCCAAGAATCCTAACCTTTTTTTTCTTTTCCAACCAAACAATCCAAAGCCAAATAAACCAAGACACATAAACGAATATATATAAATATGTATGTACCAAATATTCGGGTTCATGCATCATGGTGATTGTTCATATTCAATCATTAGGCTCAATAAACATGAATATGAAATTAGATTTTGGAGAACATTACTTGATGAAGAACGGATGAATCTTCAGCTTATGTGTGCAGAACTGAGAAGGTTGTCTTCTCAGCCAATCCAAGAACTATTCGCCTCTTCTGGTAGGAAATCCCAAATCTCAAAGCTATTTGATCCAAATCTTAGAGCTAGTCGTGAACACGGAGCAGATTCTCTTCTGAACAGCTGCCACTTCAAATGGTGTACAGGTCTCAAAATGACTCTAATATGGCTGAAATTTTGAGGTCAGAGAGAAGACGCAGAGACGAACAACTTTGATGAAGGAAAGATTTTGATCTGAGGTCCCGATCAAGAGGTTTCGGGGCGTACAAACAGGCTGCAGCAGGGGGATTTTTTTTTCTGGCTAGAGCTTGGGTTAGAGCTTCGTGCTGATAACGTGTTGTAAAACAGAAAAGTTTTAGAGAGAGAGAGAGAGTTTGGACACAGAGAATAAGATTGTGTGTGTTATTCATCTCACCATGAGGAGCCTTATATAGGACTACATGGTGTGCACAAAAGGGTAATGCTTAATTACAATCCAATCACTCCTACAATTACAACCTATCAATCACCAATCTATAGGGATAGGCACCTATTACTCATCATCTATTTACATGATTATCCACAAATATTTACAACAAATTGCTATATTTTTAATGGATTTGTAAGGTGCCTATCTACTGGTATTTCACAAACTTTTCAATTTCCGAAAGTTGTATTCTAGTCTATTTTCAGTGTTTGTCTATATACTCCTTTTGAGTAATTTTTTAGGTAATTCTATACAGATTATCTTTTTACTTTCGCATTTTATATTTTATTCATGGGAAATGAAAATACAAAAATACTCTAAATATCTAGCAAATGATGGCATGAACTTTAAAATTATAAAGTGCAATTTATCAAAATTAAAAAATCAGATGGTATATCAACAACATAAATTTATTTTGTAAATTAAAGAGATTTAGTGAAGAATTTTCTCATCTCTCCAAGTTGTATTTCTCTTATAACTCTTCTCTACAAATTATGTGACGGATTAGAGTCTTTCTCAACGAAAGTCATCAACTATCATGGGGTTGACGTGCAACAACCCAAGACCTCATCAAAAAGTGCTAGCTTAAGTTACGAGTGGATTGTTAGGCATTTTTATGAGAGAAAATTTTGCAAACAGTCCAGTACACCGAATAAATGTCACTATAAAGTTCCATACCTAATGGGTAAAATTGTATGACGACCCTTATAAAACTGGACTGTCCAAGTGTCCAGGTCTGAGTCACCCTCGTTCGGATGACCCGATAACCCGAATCGCTACAGAAGTCCTTTCAAGTTTCAAGTCTCAATATGAAAAGTCAAAACTGAGATGAAAGATGGCGCGCAGAACTGGCTGCTCCACGCTCCGGTCATACGCGTGGCCTTCACTCGCTTATCGGTCACCTCGCCTCCTATCAATAAAGTCACCGGACATGGATTTATCTGCTGAATCAAACTAAGTTACAGTCTTTTCCTTAATTGTTAGTTGGTGCTGTAATCTTAAACTTGAGGATTACTTAACTAGAAACAATCACATATATATAAACACATTAGCTTAAGGCATGCCAGAACAAGCATGAAAGACAGAAGACATACCTGAAGCTGAGAATGAGTTGAATGCCATGACGAACAGGTTCGGTCTTCTGCAACTGCTCTAGTTTCAAGTTCTCTGTATATGGGGCTGAGATCTAAAGACTTGCGTGTAGAGAGTGTAGGGACCTGAACCTATATATAGAGGATGATATCAGGAACTTCCCATAACAGATTTCCTAAATCAATTAGGTCCTCTACATATAAATCCTGTATCAATATACATTACTTGATTACAAGCACATTAAGTTTCCCAATACAATATGGATTTCAGATACAAATTCCTTATTGTTCCAGGGATGGAATCATCTATGCAATCCCGGTTATTTCATTCAACAGTAATCATATACAATTGTTAAATTCATAATGTGATTAATGTAAGTCCAACTCTTACATTCTCCCACTTGGACTACATTACTCACTCAATTGTACACAATTAGAACAATGTAATAACCACTGAAGTGTGCACATGAAATTGCATAAAATTCTCAAACTTAATCACAAACTTGGTCAAGTTATGGAATCTGGCAGAGCTAAGGAAAAATAATGCTTTCAAAAGCACACCACTCCAAAACTACAAAACCAGAACCATAACCCACATAAGTTCAATTGATACAACCAAAGATAAAACATACATATGCAGTATGTATCTGTCATCATCTGCAGTGCATATGTAAATGGTCCAAACTGAAGGATTTTGACTATCAAAATCAGAGACACAACCAAAACTGGAATGGATTATTACTGAATGTGTCTGCACTTTACAAAACTGAAATGTTGATCTTAATCAACTCAATCTATCCAACATAAATCAAATAGCTATTTGCCAAAACAAAATACAGAAATATTCACAATCACCAAATGCTGCAGCAAAATAAAAACTTCTGAATGATACCATGGATTTATTACTGAATAATGAAGACAAAGTCATTACAAAACTTCAAATTTCAGAAAAACAAGAACTGAAATTAAACAACACTGAAGATAAAACTTTTAACAAAAATAATGCTCCCACTGATCCTAGGCATCTAAGGTAGGAAGGACTCCCATATCAGCTACATGTTTCTGAAAAGCTGCTACAGATAATGCCTTAGTGAATGGATCAGCTAACTGTAAGTGTGTATTAACCTGAGCTATTTCAATTTCCCGATGCTTCACTCTTTCTCTCACACTATAATATTTCAGGTCTATGTGCTTAGAGTTATTAGACCTCTTATTATTCTTAGTGAAGCAAACAGCTGCAGAATTATCACTATAAACTCTCAAAGGTCTGGTATTGATGGAATCCAACAACCTAGTCTGAATTAGAAAATTTCTAAGCCATAACCCTTGACACACACCATCATATATCGCTATAAATTCTGCCTGCATGGTTGAAGTGGCTGTCAATGTTTGCTTAATACTCCTCCAAGCTATAGCACCTCCTGCCATCATAAAAATATATCCAGAAGTAGACTTGGTTGAATCTGGATACCTTCCTGCAAAATCTGCATCAGTGTATCCAATTACTTCTAGCTTCTCAACTTTCTTGTACACCAGCATATAGTCTTTAGTTTTCTGTAAATATCTAAGCACCTTCTTTGCTGCAATCCAATGCTCATGCCCAGGGTTTGACTGAAATCTCGATAATATACCCACTGCATATGCTAAATCAGGCCTAGTGCACACTTGCGCATACATCAAGCTACCAATTAGTCTAGCATAAGGTCTGCCCTTCATATCTTCCCTTTCCAAGTCATTCCTAGGACATTGACCTTTGTTCAGTTTATCTCCTTTTGAGATAGGTGCATCTCCTGGCGCACACTTCTGCATATCAAATCTGCTCAAAACTCTAGAAATATAATTATGCTGACACAATCCCAGTAACCCTCTTTTCCTATCTCTTTTAATTTCAATTCCCAGCACAAACGAAGCTTCACCAAGATCTTTCATATCAAAGTTCTTAGATAGAAAGTTCTTAGTTGATTTCAACAAGTTCACATCACTGCTGGCAAGTAGTATATCATCTACATACAGAATCAAGAAAATAAAGTGTTTACCTACAGTCTTTAAGTAAACACACTCATCAACTATATTCTCAGTGAAACCAAAAGTAGTGACAACTGAATCGAATTTCTTATACCACTGTCTAGATGCCTGTTTTAGACCATAAATAGATTTCTTCAGTTTACAGACCATGTGTTCTCTTCCTGGTTTAATGAATCCCTCGGGCTGTTTCATGTAGATATTTTCTTCAAGTTCCCCATTTAAGAATGCAGTCTTCACATCCATTTGGTGTAACTCTAGATTAAAGTGCGCTACTACAGCCATAATCATCCTAAAGGAATCTTTTGTCGAAACTGGAGAAAAAGTTTCACTAAAATCAATGCCTTCTTGCTGTGTAAAACCCTTAGCTACTAACCTCGCTTTATACCTCTCTATACTGCCATCAGCATGTCTTTTGGTTTTGTAAATCCACTTACAACCTACAGGTTTTTGATTTGCTATAGGTTCAACTAACTCCCAAACTCTATTGTCATACATACTTTGTAATTCAGCTTCCATAGCCTCACTCCATTGCTTAGAAAATTCACTCTCAGTGGCTTGTTTATAACTAATGGGATCATTGTCTTCCCCAAAATCAAAGTCCTGTTCTTGAAGATATACTTCATACTCAGTTGGGTCAATGGTGGGTTTTCTAACTCTGTTTGATCTTCTTACTGGTTGAGATACTTCAATGTTTTCGTTTTGAGGCATCACAACATTATCCTGAGGTTGTAGATTTTCTGGTGCTTCTTGGACAGCCTCTGCGGGTTCTAAAATTAGCTGCTGTGGTACAAAGATGGGTGGTGCAGGAGCAAGAGGTAAAACCTGAGCTAGTGTTTCGGTTTCAGGGATTTCTTCAAACTCAAACTGTAAGTCTTCGGGTTCTCTATTATAAAACACTTCATCTAGAAACTTTGCTTTATTTGTCTCGATGATTCTGGTATTATGGTGAGGGGAATAGAACTTGTAGCCCTTGGACTTTTCTGGATACCCTATGAAGAATGCACTAACGGTTTTGGGGTCTAATTTCTGAATGTGAGGGTTATAAACTTTAGCCTCAGCCTTACAACCCCAAACATGAACATGGTGTAAGCTTGGCTTTCTGCCATTCCAAAGCTCAAAAGGCGTCTTAGACACAGCTTTGCTAGGTGCCCTATTGCAGAGATAGTTGGCTGTTTTGAGAGCCTCACCCCACAGATACCTAGGTAGTCCAGAAGTACACATCATACTTCTGACCATGTTCAGTAAAGTCCTGTTCTTCCTTTCTGCGACACCATTTTGCTCCGGTGTCCCTGGCGTGGTATATTGAGCCTTAATACCATGCTTTTCAAGATACAAAGCAAAAGGGCCTTTGCTTTGTCCAGCCTCCGTATATTTCCCGTAAAACTCTCCCCCTCTATCAGACCTGACCACCTTAATTTGTTTCCCCAATTGTTTTTCTACTTCTGCATGAAAGATCTTAAAGGTTTCGACAGCTTGGGATTTTTCTGAAATTAGAAAAATGTGACAGAACCTAGAAAAGTCATCAATGAAAGTTATAAAGTAGGAGTTTCCACAAATGGTTTGATGTTTAAAAGGTCCACAAATGTCAGTATGGATGAGTTCTAAGAGTCCTAGGCTTCTGGTGGCATTTTTCTTTCTAGAATTAGTCATTTTTCCTTTAATGCATTCTACACAGTCCCCTAAATCATCAAAGTTTAGCTCAGGCAGAATGTTTTGCTTAACTAGGATCTGTAGTCTTTCTTTTGATATGTGTCCTAATCTCCTATGCCAAAGGGCTGCTGAGTTTTCATTAGAATTGTGTCTTTTAAGACCAATAATGGAATTGCCATCTACACTGTTTTCAATAGATAAAATCTCCTTAGGAACTGAACAATGTAACTGTAAATAATCATTTACAATGGCACCAGAAGCAATAGGAAGAAAATTCTTCGAAATTTTTATTCCATTACTGTCAATAAGAAAACTACAACCGTTTTTAACCAAAAGGGAGACACTAATCAAGTTCCTTCTCATAGAAGGTACAAAATAGACATTGTCTAAGATAAGAAAATTTCCAGATCCTACTTCTAGCCTAACAGATCCAATTGCCTTCACTGCTACCCTTGATCCATTGCCAACACACGTTTTGTTCCTCACTTCTGGGATTTCTCTTCCTTATGTATCCCTGCAGTGAATTAGTTATGTGAATAGGAGACCCTGAATCAATCCACCAGTTGCTAGAACTACTTTGAACTAAATTTATTTCAATGGAAAAACTAGGAATTAAGTCAAGATTACCTTTTTTAGTTAACCAAGCTTTGAAACCAGTACAATCTCTCTTAAGGTGGCCGGATTTTCTGCAGAAGTAACACTTTGTCTGATAGGGTTTCTGAATTTTAGAATCAGGGGCTGGAGCTAAGGCTGATTTAGGGCTGAACTTCTTTCCCTTATGATTATTCCCCTTCTGGGTTTTCCATTTTGGTTTGCCTACCAGATTCACACTTCTCTCGATTTTCTCCTTCTTAATTCTTTCATCTACTTGCACACAGATCGAAATCAACTCGTTTATGTCCCATTTATCCTTTTGAGCTAGGTAGGTGGTGTTGAGATGTTCAAAGCTCGCTGGTAGTGAGTTTAGAGTGTGATGAATAAGCATCTCATCAGAAATAGGATTCTTCAAGGTTTTCAGCTTAGCGGCATAATCAATAAGTTTCAAGATGTGTTCTCTAATGGTTCCTGATCCTGTGTATTTGGTGTTCATCAATTTGTTCAACAGGTTTGCAATCTGGGCCTTATCACTCTCCTTGAATCTTTCACCAATTGATTCTAAGAACTCTGTAGCTAACTCCTTTTCTTCTATGCTGCCACTAACAGAATCAGACATGGTTCTTTTCATTATATTCTTGCAAACTCGATTCAGCCTATGCCACTCATCAAAATATTTCTGCTGTTCACTGGTGCTAGCTATAGTCAGGGCTTCTGGAGGTTTCTTATACAAAGGAAGATCTAAGTGGTTGACACTTAGGTAGATTTCTATGTCTGCTCTCCATCTCTTAAAGTTTGATCCAGTAAGAGGTTCAATGTTCATGAAGTTTAAAGGTACAGAACCTATAGGAAGCATTAAATTTGTGTAAGTTTTATGCATATAAAATTTTATTGAATACTAAAGGATCTAAATCTTTATCTTGCTCAAAAGTTATCTCCTGCGTTAAGCTTTTATGAATACAAAACTTAGCATTCAAACAATTACAGAAGATATCAAGAATTTAAAACATAAGACTGAGCAAAAAATAAAACAATATAATGCAATAAGAAACCAGAAAAATTGCATTAAGCCCCAAAACAACATATTCTGAATTCATGCCAAACATCACTTGTGAGCAGAAGTTATAGCATAACTGAATCACAAGGCCAAAATAAATGGCACATTGGTATGCAAAAATCAGTCATCACCTATATGGCTGAAGAAAAGATCTTTGTATCTGAATATGTGACATTCAAATTGCAATGCGCTATTCCTGTGTTTTAGAACTATGTAAAGAAAGTGACCTTCTGTGGAAGCTACAGTCATAGTTCTAGAATACAGAATACAAGGTTTGTCTGTTAAAAACTGAATGGCTTATCAAGAACACTGAGGAAAAAGTGCTATGGCTCCCTCTCCCTCAATGCACCGAATAAGTCACAGACAATATTACTAGTTAATATATAATTCAACTAGATTTATTCATTTTAAACAAGAAGATTCATAGGGAGAAGGTCTGTAGCTTGTTGTTTGATAGTCAAAGTAACAATAGGCCAACAATTTTGCAACGAGATATTTATTCACACATGTAGACAACATCCATCACAACTATAAAACAAGTTTCATAATATACTAAAGGATGAAAGCTATCTAATTGTGCAACTCCGATACAAAATTATCAACAATCTGTTCATGAAGAAGTTTTTCAAATTTACCCGAGCCAAACTTCAATCCTGACTGCATAGAAACACAAGGCGGAAGCAATCCTTCTATGCAGCCCCTTTAGCGAGCCTTTCTGACCCCAAAACAAGAAGCAATTTTGCTTCTTACACCCAGAATCGAAAAACCCCAATTGGGATTACGATGAACTAAAGACGCATACTCGGCGAGGAACAGAAAAATACCCGTTATGAACAACGGTCAATTAACGTCCTGATATTCTGAATATATCTAATAGGCCGAGTATGGGTCTTAGGCTGTGTTGGATCAGAAACTGGACACCTTCGGCCTACTTGCTCGATATAATCTGTAGTTCCTTTTTTTTTTTTTTTTTTTTTTTTTTTTTTTAGAAAACGTTTTAAATTTACTAAACTTCTAGCATGCATGATTTCCGAAGTGGTTTATACAATTTGTGATCGTGGCTCTGATACCACATGTAATCTTAAACTTGAGGATTACTTAACTAGAAACAATCACATATATATAAACACATTAGCTTAAGGCATGCCAGAACAAGCATGAAAGACAGAAGACATACCTGAAGCTGAGAATGAGTTGAATGCCATGACGAACAGGTTCGGTCTTCTGCAACTGCTCTAGTTTCAAGTTCTCTGTATATGGGGCTGAGATCTAAAGACTTGCGTGTAGAGAGTGCAGGGACCTGAACCTATATATAGAGGATGATATCAGGAACTTCCCATAACAGATTTCCTAAATCAATTAGGTCCTCTACATATAAATCCTGTATCAATATACATTACTTGATTACAAGCACATTAAGTTTCCCAATACAATATGGATTTCAGATACAAATTCCTTATTGTTCCAGGGATGGAATCATCTATGCAATCCCGGTTATTTCATTCAACAGTAATCATATACAATTGTTAAATTCATAATGTGATTAATGTAAGTCCAACTCTTACAGGTGCTCTATTTTCTTTGGTGCCTTGGTGGGTTCTCCTTGTTTTGTATAAATTATGAAACTTTATGGTTTCTTCAATTTCTTGTTCAATTGGGAGTGGTTTGAATCAGTAGTTCTTTAATGATTGGGACGCACAGTAATCATCTGTTCCTTTTCAACTGCTTACTGTATTCCTTAATTATGGACAAAGTTTGAATTTATTTGGAATAAAATTAGCTTCTTTTCTTCAAAGTATTTGTCTTGTTCTGGTGGTTGATTGTTCTTCAATCGAGCACGGGATTTGATTTAAGGATTGGGGATAAATTTACATGATCAGATATTTGTCTTCTACTGTGCTTGTTGGGATCTTGTTATCGAGAAGACTTGGAAATTTTTTACAGTATTTGATTGCTCTTCAATAAAGGGTTGAGCTTGATGAATGATTTCATTTAGTGGATGGGAGACGAGTGTTTATTTGTTTTCAATTTCATATTTTGTTTCTCTTACAACTTCCACTTGGTGGTTTTCTATGAGCTGTTCTGTTTGATTTCAGAGTATTCAGAGTATTCTAAATTTCAGCACGTAGTTCACTCACAATGATTGTTACCTCATTCAATTTTTGATTAGCATTTTATTTCGAATACATAGTTATCGACACATATAACTGATGTGCCAATATTTTAAAAGGTTGGTGATCTAGCTAGCCACAAAGTCGATTGATCTCGCTGATGTGCGATCCCATGCTAAACAACTTCCAAAGGCATTCAAGTGGCAGCCATCCCATAAACTACGTGAGAGTGAAAAGACCAGTTGACATGATCAGGATTATATATGTTTGAGCAAATTCTTGCCACGGTATGCAGATACTTAATTCTCAAAAATGCTTCCTTATCTATACACCTTTATTACGGTATTTTTATTTAGAGTCTGTCCGTATGTGCTAGGTCAGTATCTAGTGGTTGCCTGTTTATGCCTAGGTTAGCTTACACTTTGATTTTGGTGCAATTGGTGCACATCAATTGCTGTGATCCCATACGTTAAACAACTCTTCCATTTAAAGAAATCAGATTCTTTTTTAAAGATACAATTTGTAATAAACAAAGTAAGGAACTCAGAATTGAACATAGAAGACATGTGTGTGTGCCAAATTCAATTATATAGTAGTTGAGAAAAAAATTGTTCTCAAGTGGAATTTGGATTCACTTTGAAATACAGAATCTAATATTGAATACTGACTTCTGATAAACTAGATGGATTGCAAACTCCAAACCATATTGTTCTGTGAATTATGCCTTTCAAATCAGTATAAATATGCACATACTTAAGGTGTTGCATGACCACCTACAACTGAAGCTGAAAGATGAGTTTAATTTTTCCAGAAATGAAAATAATAATTGATGTGTTTGTTCACTGAACTGAAGTCATTTTGATTGAGACAAGAACTAGATGAACATGGTTCCATGAAAATCTAGAAAGCAATAGAGGTTCAATCTAAAGTATAGAAGGATGGTGTATTGGTGCTATACATTGGTTCTTAGAGTTGTTATTCCTTAGGCTTATCAATGGGACAGAATGATCAGTATTTGGTTGTGAAAAACATTTCACTTTTAATATTAGATTCATCTCGACATTTTATAGGTACATTCAGTTCATAAGATTAGTTGGACTCCAACAGTGACAGAGTAAAGGCTTCAATTCAAAGGTACAGGTGGATTCGATGCTACGGACAATTTATGTGATCCTATCTCAATCTCTGGAATTAAAAGCCATCACATTTGGTTTCATGCTGTTCTCCACTTGTAAAAGAGACTAATGGTCCCCATTGACTTTCACTTTGTTCTCCACCCTAAACCCTGTGCACTCTTAATGGTTATAATTACCTCATTGAATGTCCTGTCACTCTGTAACTTATAACAAATGAAACTGAATCATAAAACCAACCAAATGAAGTCACCTTTCAACCAATACTGTTCTTTTGATTCTTTTTGTTCTTGTTTCTCTGGATGACTAGAAAAGATATGGAATACTTCTTGGTTAAGGGGCTGTGATTCACAATTGACTGATTATAGAGCCATGGGGCCTAAGAGGGCATGGTTGAGCAGTCACAGTTAGGATAGGATTCCATGGATTTATAAACAACTTGGAACTAACAAAATGAAGGACAGGGCGTTAGGTGTTCTGGCTACATATATGTCTATATAATTTGTGGCAATTGAAGTCCTTAGTTTCTGCATGCATCCAACTAATGCTCCAAAGGGTCTCTGTTTTTAGGTAGATTTGCCAGAAGAATGCAACAATACTGATTGCTCCTAACTTGGGTTATATGAATGACTTATTAGTGTGCAAAATTTGGAACTAATGGAAAAATGACATTATTTTCAGGTTGGTCTACAGAACACCAAAGGAGATTGGCCATTTGATCTTAATTTGGACCAACTTGTTTGGATTCCATTCTCTTTATAATTCATTATCTTTCATGTGAATTTTTTCACATCAAGAGACAAACATACAGATTATTTGCCTTCGAGTTACTATACTTCTGGTTCTGTAACAAAAGTCTCTTGTAAGGCTAAGGGAGATCTATCCAAAAGTCTCCTCTCCAAGGCATAATACTTCTGGGTCTGTAACAGCTGAAGCTAATGGAAATCTATTTCTTCGAGGTTAAAAACATAGATATTTCATAAGTTGTATCCTCCAATACTTTTTCTTTTTCTGTAGGTTTTGACTCATTTTTATTCTTCTCTATGTTTGCATATTACAAAAAGATGCCTTTGGTGATTATTGTGGTAATTGTGACATGGATCGGTTGCTTGGCCGTTATTAAGAGAATATGGACTCCGCTGAAGCGTCGGTTCAGTTGCATGGTTCAGAAGCATGAGCCAATATGGCCGGATACTCAAATAATGGTCGAGGTCAATGACTTTGCATCTCCTCAGTGGAAGCATGATGTGTTTTTAAGTTTCAGGGGTCCTGACACTCGCAAGGGTATCACAGTTGAACTATTCAATCGACTGCAGATGAGGGGAATTAAAACATTCATGGATGATAGAGATCTTGAAGTAGGGGATGCTATTTCTCGCACTCTCATAGCAGCCATTGAAAAATCAAGGTTTGCAATCATTGTTCTCTCACGAGACTACGCTTCTTCTTCTTGGTGTTTGGAGGAACTTACAAAGATCTGCGAGTGCATGAAAGACCAGAACAGAATTTTTCCACTTTTTTTTCATGTGGAGCCCTCTGATGTACGTCATCAGAAGAGGAGTTTGGATAAAGCTTTCTCTAAACATGAAACCTCTGGGCGACATGGATTGGAGAAGATGCAGCAGTGGAGGGATGCTTTAGAAAAGGTGGCCAGTTTCTCAGGCTGGAATACACAGGATTATAAGTAAGCTTCCTGAGGCTATCTTAATTGCCAAGGGTTATACTTGTGCCTAATGCTTATGTGACACTTAATTCTTGCTTGTAGGACTCACAAAGAACTTGTTGACGTCATTGTGGAATTTCTCCGCAATAAAGTGCGACCTGATGCAATTGAGTTCAGTGGAGATTTCGAAGCATATGAAGCAACAAGAAAAGCCATGGATGAGGTTATGAAGGCGCTAAAAGATGACAAGGTCACTGCTGTGGGGGTCTACGGCATGGGAGGTGTTGGAAAGACAAGCATGGTGAAACATGTCGGTGCACAAGGCTGCAAAAATGGTAACTTTAACCATAAGATTATGGCTGCCATATCTCAAAGCCCTGACTTGAGAAAAATTCAAGGCACATTGGCAGATCTGTTGGGCGTTAAATTGGAGGAGGAGACAGAAATTGGAAGAGCCGCTACGTTGCATAAAGAGATGATGAGAAGAGAAAAACTCCTTATAATCTTGGACGACGTTTGGGAGAGAATAGAGTTGTCAAAGATAGGGATTCCCAGCTACAAGGAGCTTCAAATGTGCAAGTCCAAAGTCCTACTCACCACAAGGATAAGGAATGTCTGTCATGTCATGAGATGCCAGAGAAAGATCACCCTCAGTATCCTATCAAAAGAGGATTCTTGGGCCTTGTTTGTGAGAAATGTAGGAATGCCTTTTGAATCCACCAAATTTAAGGGTGTAGCTAAGAAGGTAGCTGGAGAATGTAGAGGTTTACCGATTGCATTGGTAGCAGTTGCAAGGGCACTTGGAGATAAAGACCTGGCGGAATGGGAAAAAGCAGCTCAATGACTAGAGAAATCACAGCTTGCCAACCCTGACCATGAGGAAGATGCATTCAAATGTATAAGATTAAGCTATGATTACTTGAAAGATGAGGACCACAAGTCATGCTTCTTGCTCTGTTGCCTATACCCAGAAGACTATGACATCCGACTAGAAAACTTATTAAGTATGCAATCGGCAAAGGATTGTTTCGAGATGCTGAAACAATCGAAGAAGCCAGAGGAACAGCAGATTCTGTGGTCAAGTACCTGAAAGATTCTAGCTTGCTTTTGGATAGTGAAAAAGATGGATGTGTAAGGATGCATGATGTCATCCGGGATACAGCCATGAAGATTGCAAAATCTGAAGATGGACATGGGTTTTTGGTAAAAGCTGGGTCTGGTTTGAAGGATTGGTCATGTCCATTACATGAAAGCTATTCTGCAATTTCGCTGATGAGGAACGAAATTCGCAAGCTACCTGAAGAGTTAGTATGTCCAAATCTCCAGATTTTATTACTAAAACGGAATGCTGATTTAAATGAGATCCCAGAAAAATTTATCCGAAGTCTGAATGAATTAAGGGTCTTGGATCTTAGCAACACTAGTATTTCTGTACTACCCCAATCATTCAGTCTACTTATCAACCTCCAAGCTTTGTATTTAGATTTTTGCCACAACATGATTGACATTTCCATAGTTGGAAAACTTAAGAAGCTTGAAATTCTTAGTATGAGAGAATATCCTCTCCAGGAATTATCGAGAGAAATAGGACACTTGACCAATCTAAGGATTTTGGATGTCAATTCCGCTGGTTATGAGGGTGGAGGTATTGTCACAATTCCATCTAAAGTGATATCAAAGTTGCATAGATTAGAAGAACTGTATACACTAAACTGTGGATTTGAGGATTGGGGGAGTAAAGTTGAGAGAGAAGGAGGAGAAATCGAATTGGGTTTCACTGGTTTGTCAAATTTGAAAATTTTGCAGGTTTGCATATCTGATGCAAAGTGCATCCCTACAAGTATTGAGGTCGAACCAGAGTGGGTTTACTTTCATATACTTATCAGCAAATACATAAGGGATCCATACAATCGATATCATCATAACTCAAGATCCTTGGTTCTTGACACTACCATGAGTACCTTACCTGATTGGTTTATCAATGTGGTGACAACAAAAACAAAGACGCTAAAGTATGATCGCTGCAAAGGGTTGAGTGACATTGTCGTGGAATATGACCATGGGAGGTTGCATGAACTCAAGCATCTCACTGTATCTGATAATATACTTGACCCCTGTGAGAACATGAAAGAGTTGATGAACACAACGAGACGGGTTCAAAAAGGAGCAGTGTTTGAGAACTTGGAAGAGTTGCATCTGAAATGTCTGCTCAAACTTGAAGAGTTGTGTGTTGGTCAGTTACCACCTGGGTCTCTCATCAATCTTAAGTTATTGCATGTGTTTTTTTGTGATAACTTGGTGAATGTATCAAAATTGTTACAGAGACTGCCAAATCTGGAGAAACTATATTTAAATTGTATGGATAAAATGGAATTTGTGTTTGGATCCGAAGGGTTTGAACCAGAAGAGTCAAAACTGAGAGAGATAAATTTGTTGGATCTACATGCACTGAGAAGCATATGTAATGCATCCCCACGTTTAATGTTGCAGAGTCTTAAAAGTTTGACCATATACCGTTGCAAGTTTCTGCGAAGTCTGTTTGCATCTGATGTAGCCGAGTGACTTTTTCAATTGGAAGACCTTTTTGTGGAGCAGTGCCCTTTGTTGGAAAGAGTAATTGAAGCAGTAAACAAGAAGAAGAAGGTTCTTCCAAAATTGAAGAACTTGGTTTTGAAGCAACTTCATATGTTGTATGGTGCAACTACTCCTGTTGATATTGAGTGTCCTTCATTGGAACACTTGATTGTGGTGGATTGCCCCCAATTTCCATTTTCAGCCTCTTCCTCTCTCTTCTTCACCTTCAAAAGCATGTTCCAGCTTTCAATTTCAACCTCTGCTTCTGACTACTTTTGCAGCAAGAACCCAGTACAACTCAATGATCGACAACTGTACAACTTTCTACGTCACAGGTATGTCTATGTGTCATTAATGTACTTAATTTCTCTTTTCTTTAATATTTGGTAGGACAGCAATCGGGCAAAAATGGTTAATATTTGTGATTCATTTGCTTTCCCAATCCTTTAATGCAAATGAGTTCCCCACATCAGTACACCAATTTTAGGTAGTCTTTCTCTTTTCATTCTTATTTTCCTCTGTTATCATTCATAATGTGAGATTGATGTTTACACAAAAAACTTCACGTGGTTGATGAATGTTTTGTTTTCATTATTCTACTTATGTAAATTACATACAAATGATACAATGTTATTGATATTCTCAAAAAGTCATACTCTTCTCTGTCATCTTTATTATAGTGTTTGAAAGTAATAAACTATCAATTTGGAGAATAAAAACTTTTTGGGAGGGCCAATCTATCTCCTCTTAAAGCAATTGTATGGTCTGAAAGAAAATTTGAATACAGGGTCCTAGACATCATATTTTCAATCATTTTCATTTATTCTTAATTAATTTAATCTGATTTTGCATTTTAGTATAGATTTTGCTTTTGAATTCCTGCCACTAGCTGATTTTAAAATTTTTATTATAAATATATATATTTTTTTTCCTAAATAGATGCAGCTGTGTAACTCCTTTCCAACCGTAATGAAGTCTTAAAGTAGATGGGGAGCATATGTAATGGTCGTGCTGACGTGCATTGTTCCAGACTCTTTAAGTTTGTTCATCTACTACATCTTTCTGGGACGTCACTTCACATCTAATGTAGCTCAGTGTCGGTTTCAATTGGCAGTTGGGAAGGCCATTTTGTAGTGAGTTGCCATTTGTTGAAAGAATAATGGAAGCAAGCAAGGAAATAGTGAACAACAAGAAGTTTGTTCTTCCAAGATTGAAAAACTTAGTTTTGATAAAAAATTTCAATGTTGCACTGTGAAAGGGCTACTATTGATTTGCATGTCCTTCATTGGAGCATTTGTATGTAAAGGAATGCCCCCTGATTGATTTTCAGAGCAGGAACGAAGTCCAACTCCATGATCAAAAACATCTTCAATTTCTTTGTCAAGGTATGATGCTATGTCATCTACTGAATTCGTTTTCTTTACATTGAATGGTCACCTAGATTTCTTGTGATGCCAAAAATACTAAAAATGTTACTTTTTGTTGTAAAACGATAGTAAAAGAATTTGAGAGAGGGAGAGTTTAGACACCAAGAATGAAGTATGAGAAATGGAGTGATTTTATTCATCTCACAATGAGGTTTATATAGGAGTACCTCAGGTTTACGAAAGGTAACTATTTAACGATTACATCAATCACTCGTCTGATTATAATCAATCAATCGCTAATTATATTTTGTTAATCACCAATCAATCTTAATTGGCGTATATCACGCAACACTAATTGCTATTACATGAATAGCCACATTAATATTTACAACACTCCCCCTTGGATATTCCATGTCAATAGTGTTGCCCCTGCTATGCGCTTCTAAGTTGCCTCGTCAAAAACCTTGCCAAGTAATAAAAACCCTGTGGGAAAAAACAACCTTGGTCGAAGGAGAAAAAGAGCACAACGCGCTTGAGTGTGGAGTAGCAGTATCACAGCTTCAGAGATAGGTGGAGTCTTCTTATCAGCACCATAAGTAGGTAGTATGTCTACGAGAGGGATGCATTAGATTTGCTACACCAAAACCTTGCCCGGTAAACCCAGTGGGAGAAACCCGTGGTCGAAGGAAAAAGATGAGCAAATGCATATATATGTCGAATCAAAGCATCTTCTGGATGTAGTAAGTGGGGTGACCATGCTAAAGATGTGCCTCGTCAAAACCTTGCCAGGTAACAAAACCCAGTGGGACAAAATAACCCTGGACGAAGGACAAAAAGAGTACACGATGGTCAAACGAGTATGCTTCAGGATACTCCCTCTGATTTCGACTCCCCCTGAAAATTACATGTTAGGTAATTCAGATAGTTTACGTAGACCAATACCTTGGACATGCTTCTGGAATGTAGACTTTGGTAGTGACTTGGTGAAGAGGTCTGCACGATTGTCTTCAAATCAAATCTACTAAACTTCAATCTTCTGATGCTCCTGTTGTTGCTAATTGAAGGAGAACTTCTGTACAATATGTTTGGTGTTGTCTCCTTTGATGAAACTTGTCTTTATCTGCTCTATGTAAGCAGCATTATCCTCGTAGATAATGGTTGGTTCATCAGTGGTGGAAAGCAGTCCACATGTGCTTCGAACATGCTTTGTAACGGCTTTTAGCCATGTACATTCACATACTGTTTCGTGAAGAGCTAGTATCTCAGCATGATTTGAAGAGGTAGCAACAAGTGTCTATTTTGTAGACCTCCAAGAAATTGTAGTATTCCCAATGGTAAAGACATAACCAGTTTGGGAACGTGCCTTGTGTGGGTCTGATAGATAGTCTATATCAGCATATCCAACAAGACAAGCATCATTCTGAGGAACAAGGGGGTTTGATCCATTCCTTGATGCGTAGGGATAGAATAAGCCCATATTCGCCATACCTCTAAGGTAGCGAAAAATGTCTTTTATGCCATTCCAGTGGCAGCGTGTTGGCGCAGAGCTATATCTAGCTAACAATTTCACATCGAATGAGATGTCCTGTCTAGGTCATTAAGCCAAGTACAATAATGCGCCTATTGCACTTAGATATGGGACTTCTGGCACCAATATCTCTTCGTTATCATCTGCAGGACGATACGGTTCTCTCTAGACTTCAGACGACCATGGGTGTGCTTGCTTTTATCCTCATTAAAGCATCTTAACATCTTCTGGATGTAATTTGGTTGATGGACCAAAATTTCATCTGCACTGTGCTCGGGCTCCAGGTCGAGACAATAATTTGTTGTCCCAAGGCCTTTCATCTCAAATTCCAACTTCAGGTGCTTTGCGGTTTCCTTGATCTCTTCAGGAGTATCGATCAAATTCGTGTCATTGACATAGACCGCCACAATTCCAAACTAGGAACTTGTTTCCTTAATAAACACGTATGAGCATAGTTTATTATTCACATATCCCATCCCGATCAAATATTCACTTAGACGGTTATACCACCTCCGTCTAGATTGTTTCAATCCATAAAGTGAACGCCTCAAAACTAATAGAGAGCGTGTTCTGTGGTCTAGAACTATTTGCATCGGGTATATTAAGTCCTTCAAGAACTTTTATGTATATCTCTGTATCGTGATCCCCATAGAGATAAGTTACGACCACATTCATAAGCTGTATATTCAGTTTTTCGGAAACTACCAAACTGATAAGGTAGCGGAACGTTATGACGTCCATTACGGGAGAATACACCTCCTCGTAATCAATCACAGGGCGTTGAGAAAATCTTTGCGCCACTAGACGAGCCTTGTGTATCACAATCTCGTTTTTTCTCATTACGCTTCCTTACAAATACCCATTTAAATTCTATGGGTTTAACATGGGGAGGTGTAGGAACAACAGGTCCAAACACCTTTCTCTTTATCAAGGAATCTAATTCGACCTGGATTGCTTTTTTCCTTTTTGGCCAGTCATCTCTTCATTGAATCTGATCAACAAAGCAAGGTTCGAGGTCATCGCTTATTATAATTTCGGTGGCCACCGCAAATACTAATATATCATCGATGATAATCTCAATCCGATTCCAAATCTCACTAAATTTACCGAGATTTCTCTATTCTCGGGAGTGGGTTCAAATGTTGGAGCGTCCCCCAACATAGTCTCTTCTAGGACATACCCATAATCCGGATTTATCTCGTGAGATGAATCGGTTTGAGATTGCGATGTCAAGAGGATTCGTTTGTGCCAAGTTTACCCTCTTCTGGGGATAAGAATCCTTCGAACCTAATGGTCTACCTCACTTCTGGGCAGGGACATATGACTGGTTAGCCGCCATGGTCGTACCTCATCCATCTGGGACGACACATCCTACAGGGACGTCTATCCTTGCAGGCACATTTGCAGCAGGTATATATGATCTCGTCACTTTAGCTAGATCAGAGAAAAGTCTGGCATATTTTGGGCTACACTCTGTAGATCTAGAATTCTCCGCACTTCATTATCACATTGTGCGGTTCGGGGATCAAATGAGACATAGTGGGGACATTCCACGTCAATTCACGTCGTTCATCAGGAACGGTAACGTTCTTATCTCCCCCTAACGGCGGGAAGACTGTCTCATCAAAGTGACAATCCGCAAATCTAGCGGTAAAGAGATCGCCTGTCAAGGGCTCTAAAGAGCATATAATGGATGGGATTTATAATCGACATGTATGCCCATCCTTTGTTGAGGACCCAAGTTTGTACGTTGTGACGGCACAATTGGCACGAGGACTGCATACCCAAATGCGTGTAAGTGCGAAACATCAGGTTCGTACCCAGTCACCAGCTGTAACGCAGAGTAAGGTTGGTAGCAGTGGGCCTCAACGGGACCAACGTAGCTGCATGCAAGATTGCATAGCTCCATGCAGAAATTAGAAGCTTGGTGCGCATTACCAAGATTATATCTGCGAGACCATCTTGGGTGTGAACATAGGGAACTAAATGTTCAGCATCAATCCCAAAGGATATGCAATAATCATCGAAAGACTTCGATGTAAACTCTCCGGTATTATCAAGTCTTATGGACTTTATGGGATAATCCGAGTGGTGAACCCTCAATTTCATGATCTGGGCGAGAGTTTAGCAAAAGCAGCGTTTTCTTGTGGACAATAGTGTTACATGTGATCACTTTGTCGATATATCAACCAAAACCATTAATATTTAACTGGTCCACATGGTGGTTGGATATGTCCACAAATTTCCCTTGCATTCTGTGCAGAAAAATGGTGGTGTATGTACTAGTCTTTGCATATGATGGTCTAGTATGAAATCTTCTTAATGGGTATGGCATAGTGTGTCATTATATACAAGACCCTTATTCAGAAGGGGATGCACCTGCGATGAGTTGAGGATACGGTGCATCATACTGTGACCTGGATGTCCCAAACGGTCATGCCATAGCAAGTAGTTGCTTGAATTAGTTAGCTACTAGCTAACAGATTTCAATTTCTCCAATGTACGCTTCTGGCCGCACACTCAGAGGTTATGCAAAGCTATTCCACTCATTTTTCTCAGTGGTTTCAACGTGGTAACTGTTGGTTCGAATATCCTTAACACTCAATAACGTTCTTCTGGAACGTGGTGATTATTAGGCCTCATTAATGGTAGGTTCAGTACCATTGGACAACATACTGTGGGTTTTGCCATAGCCCTCTATCAGGTTGGATTGCCCTGATACGGTTGTCACAGAGGTATGAATAGACAATAAGTTTGAAAAATATCTCCGATCTGGGAGTATGGTGTGCGTAATAGCACTTTTAACCAGACAACAAACTTCCCCACAAGACATGCCTATTCATAAATTTAATTCAATGGATCACATGTATGAATAAGTTTATTGAATTAAATATATTCGAACATAACCACATTTTCATAATCCAAAATGATTGAAAACATAAATCACCAACATCCGAAGATGTTTCATTCATTAAGATGAAATAGATATGGCACAAGGGGCCAATTATACCCATGTCTTCGAGTTCTAATCCTCGGTATGTTCAGTAACTGCCTGAAAATCTGTGATTTCTAGTGTGGAATCAATAGAAAATGACCCTTTAATAAAGTTGGTATTTCGAGTTCCGCTACCGGCGTAATACTCATCTATTGCTTAAGCTATCGCACAACAGGTGCGAGACAAGCAGTTAATTCCTCCACATCAATAACAAAGATCATGCTGATTTTGGTGGCGGCGGGCCGAACCAGTGTTCCTTTCCACTTTGGCTTGTTATGCAATGAGCAACATCAATTCCTTCAAGCAAAAGTGCTGCTCAGGTACCGATGGGCTTGGCTTGATCATTCCTCAACAGGAGGTTGTTGTTCATTTCAGTGAGCAACAAGATAGTGATCAATTCTGAGAATTAATAAAGTGACTCTCCTTGTATTATTTTGGGCAGATGGGCTTGTTCAATATCTTGCTATCATGTCTTGCTTCAGGCAAGAAAATGGTCATTTAGTGGTTAAAGTACTCTTCCAGAGCGACCCAAAGAGTCTGTGGATCCTCTTCATTGGATACTCAACTTGGAGTGCTTTCTTCATATGTTTCTTTATGAACATTATGACACTCGCCTTAAAAGCCTTAGTGACTACATTGTCATGAGTATCGATTGTTGATCTCATCTTCTTTGTAGTCAGATGAATTTTCACATCTTGAGTCCACTTTAGATAGTTTCTTCTGGAAACCTCCAAAGCAACAAAGTCAAATATGTTGAGATTTGACATTTCTTATATGAAAGGAACAAATAATATTAGTGCTTTGGGTAATATCGTCCATAAGCAAGTAATGAGAACTTCAGGTTCTATAACATGGTATGAAAAATCGGATTAGACATGTAAAATCTACTGGTTTTATCATGTGTGATGAATTTATGAAGGAAACTTCAAGTTTCTTAAATGGCATTATCGAAACTATAAATTCGATTTATGTATGAACTACTGGTTCATTTAGAACTTCTAGTTCATTAGGTACCTGCATTTTCTACACATATATTCTAGTGCGAAAATTTAGGCAAGTAACACAATAATATTGAATAAAGTAAATTGTAATAATATCTCACAAATTGGATAAATAAAAATCACAAATCAATTGAGATATTAATTGCATGCTAGTAATATAACAGATTAATTATCATACAATTATGTAAATAAATGCTTCTGGCAATTAACTACACATATTAGATATGGAGAATCTATTTACAATATGAAATCATTTTTCCTTTTATTTTGATTCTGCTGGACCAAAGAAGGAGTGGGCTTGATAGTGAAGCCTATCGGGCTTAGTCTGCGAGCTTGTGACCCGGGCTTTCATGCGTAAGTTAAAGAGTATGTGAGGCCTGCTGGGCTGCTAGGTCCTGCAGAGGGAGAGTGGGCCTACTGGGCTCAAACTGGTCTGCCAAGGAATGAAAAGTTATTACTCAACCCTTTCGGTAACTCCAATTGAATACGACCAGGTAAGGAAGGATGAGGTTTAGGTGGAGCGAGGCTCACTTAAGTACACGGCCTCATCTGAACCTTGCCTAGACATCGCATCCAATTGGATGAGCCTAGTTTGAGAAGATTCATAACTTTTGTCATGACAACATGTAGTGAGCTTCTATTCTGGCCTTGCAACTTGGGCCTGAGCTTCTGGCTCTGATTTGTTGTTGTGACTTTGGGCTTGATTTGAGCTTCTGACTCAGCCTCATTTAATATTCACCATTAACCTGTCTTTTTTTTTCTTCTTTAAATGCTTCTGGCATTAACGCTTCATTAACCCCATAAATATTACATAATCATTATGGCAATAAACTTAATGTACAACATTAAGAAATTGTAATGAAGTAAATAAATATCATAAAGTCAATAATGAAATCATTATGGTGATGAGCGTAATATACGGCATTAACAGGAAATGATGCACATTATTATGGCAATGATTTGAATAAACGCTTCTGGCATTATAGTAATATTAAATAGGAATCCTACATGTCAATGTGTCATGGTATATATCAATCAAATCCAAAAACATGAACAAATATATATGACAGATATATATGTATCAACCAAATAAATTAATAAAGTAAATTTGGGGGTTCATGCATCATGGTGATTGTTCATATAATCAAGTTTGAAAACATGAATTAAAATTAGAATTTGGAAAACATTACTTGATGAAGAGCGGATGAATCTTCAGTTTATATGTGCAGAACTGAGAAGGTTGTCTTCTCAGCCAATCCAAAAGCTATTCGCCTCTTCTGGACAGCTCTCACTTCGAATGGTGTACAGATCTCAAAACGACTCCAATAAGCCTGAAATTTGGAGGGCAGATAGACGAGGCAGAGACGAACAACTTTGATGAAGGAAATATTTTGATCTGAGGTCCCGATCAAGAGGTTTCGGGGGTGAAAACAGGCTGCAGCAGGGGGTTTTTTTTTTCTCTGGCTAGGGCTTGGGATAGAGCTTCGTGCTGATAACGTGTTGTAAAACGATAGTAAAAGAATTTGAGAGAGGGAGAGTTTAGACACCAAGAATGAAGTATGAGAAATGGAGTGATTTTATTCATCTCACAATGAGGTTTATATAGGAGTACCTCAGGTTTACGAAAGGTAACTATTTAACGATTACATCAATCACTCGTCTGATTATAATCAATCAATCGCTAATTATATTTTGTTAATCACCAATCAATCTTAATTGGCGTATATCACGCAACACTAATTGCTATTACATGAATAGCCACATTAATATTTACAACACTTTTCTTAAAGAAGCTAGATTTTGTGATATATAGTTCTCATTATTCATTTGCTTTCCCAATCTTATAATGCAAAATGAGTTCTGCATACCTGTACAGCAAGCATACATTAAGTACTCTTTTCTTTTTCGCCCTTATATTCTCACTTTTCTTTGTTATCATTCGTCATCATCAATCATTCTTTCTTTTTAATTTTGATAATTAACTGATGGTCGAGAATAAATCTGTCAAACAAGACAATATCACACAGAAAGTTCATGTCCATGATGATCGTTTGTTTTCACTACTTACTAGTACAAATCACTTTTATAAAAATGTATAGTTTGAAACAAAATTCGAATTGGGTGACAGCACCATCACGTTTTAATCATTTCATTTAATCTTGATTTATTTCAGAGGAAATATACTGTGCATATTAAGCAGGAATTTGTGACCTATGGATGGGTGATTAACACACACACACACTGCTATATCTGTAGAAATTAGTCTTTGTGTGGCAAGTGTTGTCAGTCATCAATGTAATTGCAGCTAGCCATGGGGATGAAGAAGTACTGTTAGGATTTTGAATTAGTCTTTCCATTGATGATTGTGTAGTCATTGATATATGTGGTGACAACTTACAACTAGCCTGTGGATGAAGAGAAGTAGTGTTAGCATTTTGAATTAAATTCATAACTACGTCTGTCTTCTGCATCAAGATTCTCTTCCAAAGTTTGGAGTCATACTACCACAACGCATAGCTAATTGAGTCCCATCCCTGAAAACCAAATTAAGCTCTGTTTTTTATGTTATGTGTGAATGTGGGTGCAGGTTGATGAACTTTTACAGGGTGAATTAACAGTTGGTTGATTTTGACTTATAAACAGAATATGCAAAGATTTCTCATAGTCATTAAGACAGTAACTTATTCAAGAGAAGCAGTCAATACACATTTAGGATAATCAACTCATGACAAATTGTCACTGCAAGAAGTAGTGTTTGCTTCGTAAAAGAAGGAATTTTTCTCTAAGTAGTTCACTCTTTCAGTTGTTTTCAGGGTTGACCATCTAGCTAAGGCTGCAAATCCAATTGATACACTAGAAGCTTTCCCGGATCATGACTTTCAAAACAGCCAAAGGGATTGTTACAGCCATTCTTGGAACCTTTGAGAGTGAAGAAATCAGCTGACATGCCCGATCAGGATGAAATTGGATTCTTGCCACTGGTATGTGTGTATAAACAAATTCAACAATACTGTGAATATATCTCTATGCTGAAATTGTAGCAACACCATTTAAGTGATTCATGATCTAATTATACTCTTAGTATGGTATTTGTTTTATATATAGCTCTTTTCAGTTTCGATTAAAAGGCTTGACTAATGTCCTTGAAGGTGTTTCTTATATCTAGTTCAGTAGCAGTAGCAGTACAAATAAATATCTATGTATTATCTTAGATGGTTTGGGTCTTCTGCTTCCTTATTAATACACCTGCATTAATCATGCATGTATCACTCAATTTATGTTGTTTGCTCGTTTTATATTAGCTTAAGTTAGCTTTTTGGGACATTTGGTTCTCCAAAATACTTACTAAAATGTGATTACATTTATCGATCGAGAACTTGGTATCACTACCTAGTGTTTGTCGGCAGGAACTTCCTCATAGCCTGTATCTATGGCTTATGAGCAGGTTTTTTCTCATTGGAAGCATTTATTGTTATATTTTATCTTTTGGAAAATGTTTTGCTTGGATGCTGCAGAAAATGATAATGTATAGGAAACTGTTGGTATAGCACGTGTGTACTAGTTGAAAGGCTTTCCTTTGCACTTTTGTTTATTCCGAAAGAGGAAAAGTTGTTAAATTTAAACATGACAACTATGGAAACTGTAGTAAGTTAATCGAGACATGACTAAGTCGCTGTTGAACATAAAGTGTTAATTATTCTGATACCATCTTCTGCTTTGAGCTACAGGTTGATTTTTAACTAGCATAGGTCGTGTTATTGCTATAACTAGTTGCTAAACCCACGCGTTGCTGCGGGGTTATTTTTTAACTCAATTGTTTGGCCTATGTTCTGTAATATGTAAAAAAAGTACATCGGGAAAGTAGGAAAAATAATTGACACTAACTTGGTCTGGAAAATATAGGATTTCGTAGTGTTGTATTGATCTCACAGTGTTAGTAGTAGCATAGCTGAACTGACTAACTTTCAGTCTACCAACATTTGGAGTCCCAGCATCCACCAACATTTGGAGTCCCAGCATCCCTAAAGAGTAAAGACCAAGAAGAAGCTTGTCTGTCATTTTGAAGAATAAAAATTATCCAAATGATCTTGGAAGAATGAAAAACAAAACGCCTTTTCTCTCTAGTTCTTCTGGCCACCATACGTCTTATAATGAATCAATGAAGCATTGTTTATCAGGAGACTGTTATGTACATGAAAGCACCCGTGATGAAGTTTAGAGGCTCTGCGAACAAAGGAAACCACCTTTCATGTAAAGGAAATTTTAAAGAACTTCCAAGCATGGGTCATACTTTGGGAAGGCGCTCAGGATTAGCAAACAGAGGATTTGGTGACTAAAGCATCCAGCATTAAGTCATCAGCATGTTTGTCTCTTTAAGCAGAAGAAACCCTAGCTTATTGAAATTATCCCAAGACTTCAGAGGCAGTTCAGAAACTTCAAATGCCTTCCAACTTCCACCTAATGCCAAACATAGAAGTAGCTTAAATATCTATCACTAAAGCAATACATAATGCATCAAACAGTATTGCGGAAATAATAACAACAGCTCAAAAAATCAGACGCAGGAGGGTAGTTTAATCCTATATAGTATTGGACTTAACAAACAGTAATAGCTATGTATTTGGTTAAATTTAATCCTAATGAGATAAGGTAAGGTAATCCAAATCAAGAATAGAATCTATAACCTTCTTAGAAAAGGAACCCCGATAGTTTTGGCTATTGTCTTTATATATAATAATGTCAACATCATCCCAAACTTTATGTTCGGTACTATTATTTACAATCTTCGATCAGTTAGTTTTCAAGGTTGAAATCGTAAGTTATGGGAGGTAGTGATACTACCAAAAGAAAAGAATCTATCCCAGTCATTGTCCCTTGTGTAAAAAGAAGTTTTGGACTGAATGAATATTCTCATTGATAGAATCGGATTATATACAGATTGGTACTTGTACAACAAGCAAATTCTAAACAAACTAGAGGTATACGTAAGACACAGAGAATCTCCTAGATACACTAGTAATATACAGCATTAATTACAAGATATTCTTAACACTCCCCCTCAAGTTGGAGAGTGAATGTCAAGCACTCCCAACTTGCATAACAAGGCCTTGAATTTGTCTTTGCCTAATGCCTTCGTGAATATATCTGCTAATTGCTGCAAAGAACCAACATATCGAGTGCTAACTGAGCCATCCAATATCTTATCTCGAATAAAATGACAATCCATTTCAATGTGACGTGTTCTCTCATGAAAGATTGGGTTTGCAGCTATGTGTAGAGCTGCTTGATTATCACAGTGCAAAACAGCAGGTCTAGATACAGGTATGTGTAAATCAGCAAACAAATATTGCAACCAAGTGAGTTCACAGCAAGTGCCAGCCATAGCTCTATACTCAACCTCAGCACTAGACAATGATACTGTCTTTTGTCTTTTGGTACGCCATGAGATCAAAGAATCTCCTAAAAAGACACAATAACCAGTGGTAGAACGGCGAGTAATGGGACAACCCGCCCAATCAGAGTCACAAAATGCTCTCAAATTTAAATTATTGTTGGAACGTAAAAGCAAACCTTGACCAGGAAAGGATTTCAAGTATCTGACAACTCGAAGTGCAGCGGCCATATGAGGTTGACGTGGTTCATGCATGAATCTACTAAGAACATGTACAGAATAGGTGATGTCAGGCCTGGTAATTGTAAGATATATAAGCCGTCCAACCAAACGTCTATATGGAGCCGGATCCTTAAGCAGTTCGCCTTTATTTGACAACTTGGTTTCTTCCATGGGAAAATCAACTGGCTTTGCACCTAGGAAACCAGTGTCTTTGACAATCTCTAGAGCATATTTGCGTTGGGATATATAAATGCCCTTCTTTGAACGAGCAATCTCAATTCCAAGGAAGTATTTAAGGTCACCCAAATCTTTGATACGAAAACGATTATGAAGGAATTGTTTGAGAGCATTGATGGAGTCCAAGTTGTTCCCAGTGATGAGGATGTCATCAACATAAATTAATAATATGGTGAGAGAATTACCAACCTTTTGAACAAAGAGAGAATAATCAGCCTTGGATTGAGTGAATCCGGCAGCAAGAATGGCGTCCGTAAACTTGGCAAACCATTGACGAGAAGCTTGCTTCAAACCATATAAGGATTTGTTAAGGCGACACACATAATTCTCCCCCTGTCGCCGAAGACCTGGAGGAGGAGACATATATAATTCTTCATTCAAATCTCCATTAAGGAAAGCGTTATTAACGTCAAGTTGGTGAAGAGACCACCCTTGACAGGCAGCAATGGCAAGGAGGCAACGAACAGTAATCATCTTAGCTGTGGGAGAGAAAGTATCATGGTAATCAATCCCAGCAGTTTGAGTGAAGCCCTTGGCGACAAGGCGAGCTTTATGGCGCTCAATGGACCCATCAGCGTTATATTTGATGCAATAGACCCATTTGCAAGCAATAGGACGCTTGCCAGGGGGGAGGGGGATGAGGGTCCAGGTGTTGTTGGCAGTGAGAGCAGCAAGTTCATCGGCCATTGCCTGTTGCCAGTGAGGATCAGAAGCCGCATCGGCATAAGAAGATGGCTCCTCAGCCCTGCTGATGGAAGCAACATAGGAAAGATGGGACGGTGAGTACCGCTGATAAGAAATAAACTTACAAAGCGGGTAACGCGTACCTGGTGGAGGACTTGACTGAGGAGATGATAGATGGTGTGGTGACAGAATCACCTGCGAGCAGACGTAATCACGGAGACGAACATTGGGCTCACGAGAGCGTTGAGACCGGCGAAGGACGGGGTCAGGGATGGGAAGTGGAGTAGGTTGAGGGTCAGGGACAGGTTGCTCTGAGGAGGGCAGAAGAATGGAGTGGTCCGGGTCGACAGGGGCTGGGGGAGGGATGGGGTCCGGGCTGGGGAACAGAACGGTGGGGTTGAGAAGGGGAACTGTACTGTGGGCGTCGTGGGCTGGTGGAGAGACAGAAGAAGGCGACACGTCAAGAGCAGGCGGGAGAGCGTCTGAAGCGGACGCGGGGGCGACCTCAGGGGACGCGGCTGGGGCGGACGCCTGCTTGGGGGTAGGGGACGCGAACGTCTCTGAGACCAAAGCAATGGAGTCGGGGATGGACGTAAGTGCGTCTGGGTTGGGCAGCACGGGAAGAGAGGTGGGCCGAGAGGAGGAAGAAGAAAAATAAAAGGTGTCTTCGAGAAAAATAACGTCTCGGTTAGTGAAGATTTTTTTTGTTTCCAGATTATAAAGCTTATAAGCTTTTTGACCAACTGGATATCCAATAAAGATGCATTTATGAGCCCGGGGAGAAAATTTGGAGGATGGCTGAACAGAGGTTGCAAAAGCGAGGCACCCAAAAACACGCATGTGAGAATAGTCAGGAGATTTATGGTAAAGGATGTCAAATGGGGTTTTGTTTTGTAAGAGTGGTGTAGGGAGTCGATTAATTGTGTATGCAGCAGTAAGAACACATTCACCCCAAAAATGGATGGGCAAGTTGGATTGAAAACGGAGAGCGCGAACAGTTTCAAGGAGATGCCTATGTTTGCGTTCAACCACACCATTTTGTTGTGGTGTGTACACGCAAGAGTGTTGAAAAAGTATGCCATGTTCAAGAAAAAAAATCCTTTAAAGAAAGAAACGGCTCCATTGTCAGATCGAATTTGTTGAACATGAGTCTGAAATTGAGTTTTGACATAGGCAAAAAATTTGCGAAGCAAAGGTTGTGTTTCACTTTTGTGACGCATCAAAAATAGCCATGTAAAACGAGAAAAATCATCCACAATAGTTAAAAAATAATGACTTCCATTAAGCGAGGGAGACTTGTGTGGTCCCCAAATGTCACAATGTATAAGAGAAAAACATCGAGAAGTGGATATTGAACTAGAAGAAAAAGGGCGACGAGTTTGTTTGGCCAAAGGACAAATCTCACACTTATGACTAGAATCAAAAGAAAAAAGAAGCGATTTATTCGCTAGATATTGCAAACGAGCATAAGAGGGATGTCCCAAGCGGTGATGCCAAAGGTCAGAAGAGATGGTAAGATGACAGGCAAAAGGGTGTTTTGAAGGAGTGATGGAAGCCAACGCCACAAGGTAGTATAGGTCTCCTCGTCGCTTACCCACACCAATCATCGTCCTCGAAGCCAAGTCCTGCAAAATACACCAAGATGGAAAGAATGTTACCGAACAATGTAAATCATCCGTAGTTCGTCCAACAGATAAAAGATTCACATCAAATGAGGGCACACATAAAACATCTCGTAAAACAGCATCATTGATTTTAATGGATCCCTTCATGGATATATTAGCCTTGGCACCACTAGGCAAAGAAACTGGTGGCAATGAAGAATTCTTGCAACAACTTGTAAATAATTGTGGTGAATTAATGATATGGTTGGTTGCTCCACTATCGATAATCCATCGATAGGGATCAACCGGTGACAAACCTGAGGCGAACTCAGATGCAGAAGCGGCATTTGCTTGAGGAGATGTTGGCTTGGGATTTAGAGCAGCAATGACTTGAGCATATTGGTCTTCAGTAAGGTTGGGAAGTGTGGCTTGAAGCTCTTTAAAAGATGGGGTTGAGTCAACATGATTTGCAGAAATATTGTTGCGTGACATGGCAGAATTTCCTGGACGTTGATTGCGGGGCTTGTAAAGTCGGTGACCAGGTGGATAACCATGTTTCTTGTGACATGTGTCTTCTGTGTGATAGTTCAAACCACAATAAGTGCATTGCTTAACTGGAACCCGATTGCGGTAGTTGTTGCCTTGAGTATCTTGGTTCTGTTGTCGTGGCCTGAAAGTATTGTTGTTGCGCACAGCCATTGCTGCTGTGTCGGATGATGCAAGGACAGAGGATCCAAGCTCACGCTGCTTTTCCTCTTGAGTGACAGAAGCATAAGCCTGTCGTACAGAAGGCAATGGGTTCATTAATAAAATTTGACCACGCGTACCTGCATAGGATTCATTCAACCCCATGAGAAATTGCATGAGTTTGGTGCGATCATTCTGAGCTCCACAAGTGCAAGTCACTGAAGTATTGTAGGAAGCAAGTTCGTCCCAAAGAGCCTTCAGCTTTGTGTAATAGGCAGCGATAGACATCTGCCCTTGCTCAATCCTATATATATCTCTCTGAACTTGAAATATGCGTGGAGCGTTACCCAAGGCAAATCTTTCCCGAAGATCTTCCCAAACGGCATGAGGAGTGGTGCATGAAAGAACCGAATCGGCAAGATCCGGTTCAAGTGAATTGAGAATCCAAGAGAGGACCATATCATTACAACGTTGCCAAAGGGCATGCTCATCTGGCTTCAAAGTTGCAGAGGGTTCCACGATTTTTCCGGTGATAAAACCGGTCTTATTTTTGGCGCTTAAGGAGATTCTCATAGCACGACACCAAGAGTTGTAATTGTCACCAGTCAATTTCTTTGAGACAAGGAGCAGACCAGGATGATCTGAATGGTGGAGGAACAAGGGATTGGCAGATTCATCAGTAGATGAGCTGTTTCCACCGGAAACAGAGGAGATGACTTCGTCTTCACCAGCCATGGAAAGATGGTAAAACCAAAAGATGATAGCACTGCAGCAGTGCGGCGTAAAAGGACAAGAGCTAGGTTTTCAAGCCTGCTCTGATACCATGTAAAAAGAAGTTTTGGACTGAATGAATATTCTCATTGATAGAATCGGATTATATACAGATTGGTACTTGTACAACAAGCAAATTCTAAACAAACTAGAGGTATACGTAAGATACAGAGAATCTCCTAGATACACTAGTAATATACAGCATTAATTACAAGATATTCTCAACACCTTGAAGCAGTACCACTGGACTCTGTTCATCACTCTAAAATATCATCATCAGCATCAACAACAAGATCAAATTCAAAGTTGATGAATAACACTATTGATGATCTCCCTGATGTTGTATTGGTTGACATTCTCTGTCGACTTCCGTGCTTTGATTTTGTGTTCAAATGCAAGTCTGTGTGCAAACGTTGGAGCATTCTTATGTCGGACCCATACTTCATTGGCCGCTTTCTACTTCGACTCCAAAGCCGACATACGCCAATTCCACCACTTACTCTGATCAATCAAAAGGGGGAGAACTTCCCTATGGCATTCAATCCTCTTTCACCACTCAAGTTTCTAACTAGGATGTTCTTGAGACTCATGAGTTCCCTCTCTTTGAAAAAAGAGCCAGTTGTAGTAGGGGCGTGTAATGACTTGGTTTTGTGTTTCGCAAGTGAGTATTTTCAACGTGATTACTTCATCTGTAATCCATATACCACCCAATGGGTTGCTCTTCCTCCTGTCTCTCGAGTTCTCCGTGACGTACCAGTTGGATTCATATGTGATCCCTACTATAATTATCATAAGAAAGAAGAGGAAGTGCATCAAACAAAAAGTACTATCATACAAGATAAGTTGATTAATATTAACGTGGACTATAGGTGCATGGTAGTGAGAATTCTTCCTTATGATGACACATTTGAAGATGAACTTTCCTACAAATTCAAGGTGGAGATCTTTTCTTTCGAGATTGGTGAATGGAGAGAGTCAATTATCTCATTCCCACAAAGATTTAAACTTGATGATATCGATTCCAATGTTCACTTTGCTTACAATGAAATGCTGTATTGGTCGAGTATGTGGGGAGATTATAACTTTCTGATTGGGTTGAACCCGTTCATGATCAGCGACGTCACTAATAACAACATCATCAGGACCAGTAGTACTAGCAATAGTAACTCCGGTGATAATCCTCAATATTACCCTAAATGTATTGAACTCATAGTTAAAGCCGCTAATTATGATGAGTTATCTTACCTCCATAACTGTCAAATACATGACGTAGTTGTGCACGGAACCGGAGGGTATCTGCAAATATGTCTTTTAGACGTTGAACATTCTGCATTCATTTGGGAGTTAAAAAAAGAAGAAGATGATCTGATAATTGCGGCCGATGGAGCAGGAAAATTGTATTCGAAGCATCTTTTACTGCCTTTGGCCAAAGAAATGGAGCTGATTGGTTTAGACCCATATAATGAAGGCTGCTTATACGTAAGACTCAACGGATCCCTTTTTGATCTTATAAACCTTCGTAGAAGCTTGTTATACGAGATGAACATGCCTAAAAGGAGTCGAAATATTAGTAACTATTGCTTCTTCCCATTAAAAGCGAAACCATGGTGGCCAACACCAGTTCCCAGACTACCTCACCCATCAGCTTGAAAATTGCATTGGCTTATCGATTTCTCATAATCCTCGGTAGAAAATATGAGACAACTGATGGGTGTGGCGGTGAAAATGGTTTACCTGAAGTATGTGGTTGTAAATTTGTAATTTGTACTTTTTTCCATTGTTCTTTTGTTTTGTGGTTTAACTTTTTTTTTGAAATATTTTGTGGTTTAACTTGTTTACCTCTCCGGTTACGAAGTATTTTAATATATATGTAGTTTGTTATTTAATATATGAGATTTGTGTCATATATTTCCTTGCTGAGTATTTTGTGCTTAGTTATTGAACAAGTCATCATTACTTTATGTTATTTATGTTAAACATCTAATTATGGCTGACAACCAATATTTTAGTTATATATCATATACTTCAATCTAATGGAGCTTTGAGTTAGGTGTGTTTTAATCCTCACACCGAGAATTGTGACATCTTAGAATGGTTTAGCTTCTGTGTTCAAGAGCTTTCTTTGATGGATTTGGGTGATTTAATTCATCTACTTTGGGGCATTTGGAAAGAGAGAAATCGTAGAGTTTGGGAGAATAAGAGTTTTCCTGCTTGTGACTTGTTGATTAAGTCTATGGCCAGACTACATGATTTTAGGTTTTATAATCTGAAAATGGGAATTGGTCACACTGCAAGGTTTGCACGTTGGTCAGCCCCGCCTTTGGGATGGTTTAAGATAAATGTTGATGAGTCTTTTGATCACACAACAAGAAAGGGTGGTATTGGTTTTGTTATCAGAGACCATCATGGAGCGTTTTTGGCTGGGGGAGGTCGACCACTACATGATTTGCTTTCTCCTAAACATGCTGAAGTATTGGCTTGTGATATGGCAGTGCAGTTTGTTGTGGACAATGGCTTTGTTCCAGCTATCATGGAGACGGACACACAGAGTGTGCAGAGGCAATTAACTAAGTCTGATGGGAGTAATGTTTCCATGTTGGGTCGCTTGTATGATGATCTTGTTTTGAGGTTGGAGAGCCACTCTAATCTGAAAATTGTTCATATCAGCAGAAGTGCAAATAAGGTTGCACACATTATGGCAGCCAGGGCTACTACTGAGCTGCAGAGTTTCTTTTATTTTTCTACTTCCCTTGCTTTCTTATTAGCTGCGTTAGCAGCTGAAACCATTCCTCTGTAATCCTTTATTTTGCAATAAAGTCTGACTTCTTCTCCCTCAAAAAAATATATCATATACTTCTTTCACTACCTACATTTCTCTTCTATAATTATCTCTTTATTTATTTATTTTTTATTTTATTTTTTTATCAGATATAAAAAACTCAAATATTACAACTAATCTTTCATGAAGCAAACTCACAACCTCCCACTTATGAAGAGGAGACTATGCCACTAGACCAAATAGTACTGGGATATTTATTTATTTATTGCTTTTTTCTTTTGCATATTTTTATAATAATTCTTGTATTTATTTATGTCAATTAACTCAATGGAGGTAATTAAGATAGTTCAAAATTTAGTGAAGCTATTGAGAGTTTTGCTTTATTTCTTTTGCATATTTTTATAATAATTCTTGTATTTATATATCTTATATAATTAAGCCAATTCTTCATGAAATTGTTAAATTTTTGAACTACCATATATGCCCTCAAATAATATAAATATTAATAAATAAATTATTTCTATATGAGGATAAGATGGTCAATAGATTATATCATATTGAAAAATTTGCAATATCTCCCATGAAAAAATGAGAAGCTTCCATAAAATTGCTGTAACTTTTTTAATTTATATCTATATAAAAAAAAAAAAAAAACCAATTGACATGTGCGGAGCACATGTTAAGGGGCTAGTTTCAATTAACTCAATGGATCCGCACATGTTAAGGGGCTAGTTTCAATTAACTCAATGGAGATAATTAAGATAGTTCAAAATTTAGTGAAGCTTTTTAGAGTTTCACTTTTTTTTTTTTTTTTTTCACATCATAATATAAAACAATCGTCACCATGCAGCTTTTTAGAGTTTCGCTTTATAGTAATAAAGATTAGCAAATCACTCAAGTACCTGAATTAATGTTTGATTCAAAACTTACCAAAGAAGAGCGAAAGATTGAGTATCGACTAAATATACATACATACACAATTTTCAGAGACGATCTATACACTAGTACCTAAAAACTGAACGGTCGAGATGTGGATATGCGACCGAAAAGTGAGCGAAAACTCGAACTTCACACGTTAATTTTCAAAGCGGAGCTCCGCTCTTGATAGGATCTGTATATATATATATATATATATATGTATGTATATATATCACATTCCTTTCTATGAAATGGACCACCAAATCATACATTTCAAATATATCCAAAAAAAAAATTATAAATTTAAAATTAGCAACCAGCTTACTCAAATCCCTTATTGTAGTTACTGCATGCCACTAGAGATAGCTTTCTTAATGTTTGCAAGACATACATGCTTAACCGAAGACATTTTAGTGTGAATTTGATATATATAGCTTTTCAATTTAATTTTCAGTTTTATATTCAACTATTAAAAGTTGACGATTTCATATCCGGTTCATAACATTGTTAAACGCTGTTTGAAAACTTCGTTATTAATTTGCTGACATGGTAGAGATCGGCCCTACCAGTGAATTGAAATTTGAACAGGGGTATTTATGTCCATACCATTCCTTTTCAGTATGTCATCCATTTGCTTCTTCTCTCTTAGCTGAAGTTGTGGTTTATATATGTAAAGAAAGAATCCTAGAATGATTTTGATACTAAAACTGAAAGTTCTTTGTTTCTTTTATTATATGTGCGATACCGATCTACTTTAGAAGATCATATGGATGTAGAAAAAGTGTGAGTTAAAGTATATTGCATGTACTACTCGTTGGCAAAGTCAATGAAACTTTCTAGCTTGAGACCTGTGAAAGGTCCTTGTTTGTTATCTGTTGTTGCTAATAGTTTTGCAGTTTCTATTGCTTCTCCTTTCGTGCAATAAAAATTCAGCACAATCCATATAAACGGTAAAGAGTTTCATCAAAAATTTAGACTAGAACATATGCAAATGCTTAATGAAAGTTGCATTACTTGTAGTCAATGTTGATATCTCATTAAATAAGGGCGTTGTTTGTGTGGCAGATGTAATAAAGCGGCAGCTTTAATTAGAAGCATATTGATTAACGACTGCCCTCCTTTTTATTTGATAAAACAGGGATTCAGTCTAAGCTTCTAGACCTTAATATTTTCAATGGAAATGCTATACATATTGTTATCGACCATATTTTCTGATTTTGTTACATTAAAAAAAAAAAAAATTTCTTAGCCTATCCTACCCTTACATTTGTCAATAACAATCGAACTCATAATCTTTACAATATTGGAATTATAACTTTTTTGACATTTTTTGTTAGTCTAATATTGCTAATTGTGACATTAGTCCAACGAGTTACATTTGATGTTTTACCACTCCTAGATGTACCTTTATCAGAAAATTAGAGTTTATAACTACCAAGTTGATATATATATATATATATATATATGTTATCAATCATGATTCGTAAATGCTCCTAATTCCTAGCTGTTGGGACAATGGAACCAACATTACCAAAAGCACAAATTTCTAGGCTACCACATTCTCTGCTGGTAAACATAATATCATATCATCATATGTACCTCTTGGTTTCAGCTGGTTTCCAAGAATAACCCCTATTATACTTTGGTCTCCAAGCTAGTAAGATTTTTTGGACACTTGTGATGCTAAAATGGGTTAAAGACATGCCCAAATTTTGAGAGAACTGTATTCTCATACTCTTTTTATGTTAGATGAAAACGTTCAATGTTGGAGTTCCCTCCTCATGCTAGACATCTAATTAGTATGTGTTATAGCCCAAACTGGTCTCTGTCTTGAAAAAAAAGGAAAAGAAAAAAGAAGGGAAATTTTATTATACACCTAAATTGTCATTTACTTATTAAATTAAAGGGGTCGTGACCACTTACCCAATTTCAACTTAAAATTTGTCCACTTACTCCACTAAGAGTTTTTTACTCCTATTTACCCAATCTAACAGTTATTGACAGTTTTGCCCTTCATATGATTAAGAAACTGTATATATGTCACTATTTCCTCTCTCTCCTCACTCTCCACGCTGCCGGCACCCTCTCTCTCCTCTCTCTCTCTCTCTCTCTCTCTCTCTCTCTCTCTCTCTCTCTCTCTCTCTCTCTCTCTCTCTCTCTCTCTCTCTCTCTCTCTCTCTCTCTCTCTCTTAGTGGCAACATTGATCGGCGCCAAACAAATTATGGAGGAGCCTACAATCCTCCAGTAGTGTCTAAACACGGTCACCATCCGGTGCAACCCTCACCGGAGAGCAAGGCCCCAGACTACTCCTCAACGCAGCCGCCGGAGTCCGGTCTTGTAATGTGCCAGAAGTCCCTTTCCTGGCCGAAGAAATTCTCTCCATGGACATATCGAGTTGGAAACCTGACCCCGAGAATCTCAGTCTTCCTCCGAATTTGACCTCTACTGAGGCGTCGCCGGAGATTCAAAGGCCAGATCCAAAAACGTTTGGCCGCAAAACCCTAAGAATGCGGCGATGGAACAGATCGAAGAAGAAGAAAGCCCTAACGCCGAGGTCTGTGTCAAGGTGAATAGGGCTCGCTCGGTGACCGTGGCGCCGCCACTAGCCTTGCAGGAACCTAACCGGCTCAAGTCTGTGGTCTACGATGGCTTGTCACACGTCTTCTCCTTCGATTCTTCTCAGGTTTTGCTTCTTCAACTTCAAAATTTTTGGTTTCGGAGTTTGATTTCGGTTTTAGTAGTTTTTGCTAATGGAGGTCATCATCATTTCTTAATTTGTGTGATTGTTGATAGGAGGAGGTGTATGAGATGATATGATGATGATGGGGATGCCAATGCAATCGAACCAGTGACCCACTGTACACAGAATGTAAAGCAAAACCACTAGTACAGATGCGGATCAGCGAGGTGTATGAGATGATGGTGAAGCCATTAGTGGAAGACTTTTTGACATGGTTCTCCTCTGATCTGGTTTTGTTTCTTCTTCTTCCTGCTCTGGTTGTGGGCTTGGGAGTGGTGTGGGAGATTTGGACTTTGTTTACATTTCTTTTTTGGATCAATTACTGGTCCTCAATAGATTAAAATGAGTATTAAATCTAAACTGTTAACATTCTATACAACTATGTTAGTTTTGCTATACAACTATAGGTAATAAAGTTTTGCAATAATATGATTATTAGGGGGCAATAATATGATTATTGCGGGACAATAATATGTTTATTGGCGGGTAATAAAATGTTTATTGGGGGCAATAATATGATTATTGGGTATTATTAGGGGCAATAAAATCGGACGCCGGATTCCGATCACGGTCTCCCGATTCAGGTCGTTGGAGTCCGCGGCAGGCCACTGGTTATCGGAGTTCGGCAAGGTCTCCAATGACTTCTCTCTCTAAGTGACAAATAAGGAGAGGGCAAAAATGTCCCAAAAATAAATAAATAAAATAATTAATTGGGTATTAGGGAAATGATCTCTTAGAATGTTTGGGTAAATGGGCAATCTCTTAGAGTGTTTGGGTAAGTGCGCAATTTTTATCCTAAAATTGTGTAAATGGTCATTATCACTAAATTAAACCCACTCCTATAAGATTCTTTTCATGGATATACACACAATCTATTAAGGGTGATTCTAGTTGGATCTCTAAATTTGATATTTGGACCTCCATACTTTTTTAATTGTCAATAAACTTTGGGGGGTGCATTGTATATGAAATTAGTTGAACTTTTTAATAAATCTATTGAATTTAAAAATCCGGGTGTATTCAATATTGACTTTTAGCAGTCCATGAAAGTCTTGGGTATTCGATTAGGATTTTTAAAGACTTTATGAATTCCACCAAAATCTAGGGGTAATCAATTGGGACTTTTAAAAATGAATAAAAGTTCAGATGTATTCAAAATTTCATTCATACTTATTGAATTAGAAAATCAAGGACAATCATGGACTTGGTAGTGTTAACTATACATACCAAATTCCAATAATTTTCTACCCACCAGACCATAGATTTGAAAAAGTCTATCAATTTTTTTTTTTTTAATAAATCTATCAAAATTTTCTCTCTGGGCGCAAAGAGGTTGGTTATCTATCATCTCTCTATCTTGTTTCTTCTTATCTTTTGTCTAATCTTTCATGATATAAATATTTTTTTATACCAGACATGTTCATTGTAGTTGTTGAATCTGATTTTTTTTTTTGTCCAATTGTGATACGTGGAACACTAATAGCAATAAGAAATGATTTATGAAACCCTAAGACCCAAATATTGTGGTCTACCCCTAAAACCTTGAATAGTGTTGCTATGAAATACTGGGTTTTGTCTTATTAATTATTTTCATCTATTTGAATTTATATCATGATTCAAGGAAAGCTTGAATAATTGAATATTGATTGATTGATTATTGATCTGATTTGTGACGGGGACATGGTTGAGCTTTGGGACGTCACTTGTGATTAGAGCTTCATCAATGATGCATGAAACACGATGATCAGCTCATCTTGCATCTCCAACCTTTGACTCAGTAGCTTTGAGCTCTTGGAAGTTCATTGTCACTTGTGGTGCCATGTTGTATCCTATGGCAAACAAGTAACGAATATGATTAGTTATATCATAAATAGTGTTTGGACCCAAAATGAACATTTTGGCCTGACAAGGCACGTCTTGGAGAAATTGAGCCAATATCAGTGGCTCAAGATATATATTGTCGACAAGCTCGAAATATATATTTAGAGGCTAAATAAAGCCTACTATGGAAGCATGGAAGCATGAAAAGTCAACTTTAGCACATTTTCCTACTTCGGCTAGGAGAAACCGAGCTAAACAAGGAAGGAGGGGAGGCAGACTAACCAAATGAAATCTAAATGAGCTAAAACTTTCCAGATTAATACTAGACATCCCAAGAATCATTGCTTATGAAGAGTGACAGAGCTATTTTTGAGTAGAAGGCCTTCAAAAAATCAGTCCAATTTTCTACAGAAGCAAAACTGGAAAACTGGACCTGTAAGAGGTCCAGCAGTATTTTCTGCCCAACCGCATGGAATAAAGCTCTGAAAATTTGTCAGGATGATCTACACTCATAGTGGAACATTTTTTATGAAGAAGTCGAAGGCTCATTCTGAAGTCTTGTTGGAGAAATAATTGAAGGAATAAAGCTGCAGAAACTGACCTAAAACCAGCTCAATATTCACATGTTCATGTTTCCTACCCACATGAAGAAAGCTAGATGCTTTTCTTTTTTTCCTTGGATATATTTTTCTATTACAATCTCTTTAATAGATCATCATCACTTCCATGTTTCTTCACCTTCATGCTTTGCTTTCATTTCATCATTTCTCTATCTTTTCCTTATTTTACAAATCACTTTCATACTCCACTTTCATTATTTTTCTTCCACTCATCATTTCACTCTTCTTTTTCTTCCCTATATAAACACCTTCTCCTCTCATTCTAAAACACACATTCAGAACAACAACATCTCTAAGATGATCTAAGTTCTCTCTAGAGCAACCTCTCTAAGAGCAACTCCTCTCATTCTCTTTCTCTTACCGGTGATCACACTGCTAGTCCTAGTCTTCTCAGAAGCCGACTTTCAGTGCCACCAAACCCCTCTGTCAACGTACTTCGGTCCTAGTCTCCTTGAGAGCCGATTGTAGTTCCACGACCAAACACCAACACCAAGACACATTCACATTCAACAACAACATCTCTAAGATGATCTAAGTTCTCTCTAGAGCAACCTCTCTAAGAGCAACTCTTCTCCTTCTCTTTCTCTTACCGGTGATCACACTCCTAGTCCTAGTCTTCCCAGAAGCCGACTTTCAGTGCCACCAAATCCTCTGTCAATGTACTTCGGTCCTAGTCTCCTCGGGAGCCGACGGTAGTGCCGCGACCACAACGGTTACGGAACCAGCCAAGAAAGGGTAACGCCCTAGCAACCCAGCCAAGCTAAAGTCACGCTTTAGCAAGTTCTCCTCACTTCCCGGTGGTTCTCGCTCTGTTCGATCTACAACATCGAGTAACGATTGTCATTTTCAAGAAGCTCAGCAAAAGTCCTCACCACTAGACACAAAGAATCCCACGACGAGGTTGGTGCTCTCCTCGTCCACAATCGCTTGAAAGAAGTCAGGTCAAGGGACACCCCCGACGACAGCACCCGAACGGTGCTGGTACGCCCGCGCAAGAAAAGAGACTGTTGACCAGCTGCAACAAAATTGGAGCCAAACATTTTGGCACGCCCAGTGGGACTATACTAGAGTCTTTTTGCATTTGTTCGCCATCATTGAGATGCCAGGGGAAAATCTTTACCAAAAGAAATTCCTAAAGTGAATAGATGGTCAATGTTGCCACCACTGGCGATACTGCCATTAATGATGAGTTTATGCCTATTCCCATCCCAGAGGGGGCAAGCATTGAGGAACAGCTCGCTATCAACATGGCCAACATCGAGAGGCATAAAGAAAAGTGAGCCAGGGACATGGGCAGTTTGATGGCAAAAACAAAGCAGAGGTTTCGCGATTGGGACCAACAAATTGAGCAGAACGCTCGAGAAGCTATAGAACAATTCCATAATCCTTTCTTGAGCAGCGACAAACAGACCACTCAACATGCCGCGAACATCACATCTGAGTTCACAACCTTACGCGAGGAAGGTTTCAGCTTGGCTAATTCGCAGCAAGGCGAATTGGAACGTCAAAAACCTGCTCGCGAAGAGGTCGTTTCTGAGACTAACTTGCCTATAGGTGGCAATCAACCTAAGGGTCTCACTTGTGAGTCACAGCCTTATACATAGGCTGTGCATGGAAAAGGTCATCAACAAGATTGTTCTTTTGACAATACAATTGTCTCTGAACAAATATCTGATTTCTCCACTGATCAAGCCAAATATGTGGCTACTGATCAGATGCATGGGGGGCAAGATATGACCGATAATCATCCCTTTGATCAAGAGAAGTTGGCGACAGTTGGCGACAAAGCCGATCTTGGGACACCGTCATCTCCCAAATTACAATTGAAGATCATGCCTCGTCAACCAACAAAGATACTTGGGGGGCAAGAATACCTCTCTCACGAGCCAAATTCTTCAACGAGAAGTATCTTTGTTCTTTTCCTACAAGCTCTCACAGGAGGATTTTTTACCCTACAAATTTTGATACATCGGAGCTTGGAATGAAGCATAGATGGTCTCCCCCGTGGTCTTCTAGAGGTTAGCCAAACATGGTGTTGCTAGCTTCTTTCTTTCTTTGCTTTTAATTTTCTGTTAATTTTTCGTTTCTAGTTTTCTTTTCATTAAAAAAAAAAGAAAGTTGAATTTGGTAAGGGGTTGTGAATCATAATGGAATAGGTCAAGTCTCTTTTGTTAATATTGGTCTAAACTCCTTATTGGTGCCTAGTTCGATCAGGTCCCTTAAGGTCAAGGGCGGCTTTTATTAACACTTGTTGAACTGTCTTCACACTTATAACCTTTCTCATCTTAGTAAGTATAGCCTATGTGAAATGGTGTCTAGAAAGGGGACAACGTTTATGACAGGTTCTTGAATCCAGAAGTGCGTGCAAATGGGCCTAAACCACTATATGTGGGAGTAGCTCATGCCGAAATGGATTCTGCCTCTCTTGTTCGCCCTCCCCCACCTGGCCATTTCAGTAAGGTTGCCCAAAGGATTTGAAAAGAAAATTTGTGTCTAGGCGACTATACTTGGGCCGCATGTCTAAACCTTGATTCACATTGTCTTATTGAATTTAGCTACTTATAAAAAAAAAAGTCATAAATACAACTCTTCGGGGGCAATTTTAAGTGTCCGTACACTCGCGAAGCTACTAAGCCGAGTCAGCGGCTCCAGAAACTTTTTCCAGCTTTGCCCTCGCAGGAAAGGCTGAGCTCAAGGGAAATGTAAGAGCCACCACCGTGACCACCACCTCCGTCGGAAGTAGTCTTCATGTTGCCAAAGATGTCCTCACTGTGCATGGGAAACAGTGGAAGGGTTTTAACCTCCTGGTGATCTTCTCCTCGTTGTTCCATGATGGATCCACCAACATCAGCAGAACTAGTTGACCCAAAATTGAGATTAATGGATCCACCAACAAGCCCTGATCTTTGCTTGGGCACTTGAACATCCGAAGTGAGATTCTTCTTCTTCAGCTTCTCCCGAGCCCTTTGATTCTGGAACCAATAAAAGACGTTCTTGTTCTCGATCTGTCCGTACAATTTTAGCTAGAGAGTGATCCTCTAAACCTGCTCTACAGTGGGGGACTTAACTCCCTCGTCATCATAAAGCTCCTTGAGGATTCTTATCTTATCTGTAGTAGGAAGCCACCTGGTATTACTCTGCTTGCAATGCATGTTAGGACTACTCTCGGCGGCTTTGTTGCTTCCTCCATCCTCGGTTGGATGCCGGTTTTGTGGTTCCATTGATGATGGATTAAAGAGAATGTGAGAATGAAAGAGTGATGATGATAAGTAATTAAGAAAGATTGATGTTGATGAAACGATTTTGGGATTGGAAATTTGGGTTTATAATATGGAGGAAGATATAGGCATGCAAATGTCCACCCTTGGATGGACGGTCAAAGAGAAGAGTAAAGTGTCAGTAAAGCGTGATTAAAGTTTCCCTAAATTTCGGAAAAGAAGGAATTATTGACACGTTAGGAGACCGAAAGGTTTTCGAGGAGGTAACTGTTCCATTTTCAATATTATCTTCTCACAGTGGAGTTTTTAACAGCTAATTAATGCGAATTGAGTTGGGACCAGCAAGTGGATCCAAAAGATAAATATTTTCTCAAAACCCTCGTCACGAGGCTCTTTTTGACGCGGAGCATATTTTAAAAGTTCATATTATTTTTAATATGCAACCAGGGGGGCCTATATTTGGGGCCTTGCGAGACACAATTATTGGCTTCTCACATATATTTGAATATCAGGATAAGAAAATATTATTCATAAAGTGGCTTTGCGGCCAAAAGCAGTACATTAATTACAAAGCCAAAAGTGGCTAGAATACAAAACAGGAATCTTCGGATATCTTCTGAATCTTTTCTCAAGTGGAAGTAGCTATGGAATCTAATGTCGAGTTGAGTCGCGCCATTATCTCAAGGAATGGCAGACTTCAGAGAAGGAAAAAGATGAGTAACGGAGCCCCCGCGCCCCCTTTACATGGAAGCGGTAGAGGAATACAACATAGGCTTGGCCAACACCATTATTCATGAGAAGGGGAGACTCCAGTGAAAGAAAATGGAACCTCCAAACCCCCTCAATTGGAAGCAGCTATGGAATCCAACGCTGGGTTGAGCCGCACCATTATTTCCTGGAGAGGCAGAGAGTGAAGGAACCGAATATCAGCTTAAGTCTCTGCACCCCCTCTAGCCTTGGTAACCACCATTAGCTGGACGTGAAGTACAGGAACAGCCATTCTGTAGCTTGAACCCACTCCTTCAAAGAGTCCATCCCTTCTTATCCCTCCAAGATTCTATCAAGAAGAGAAAGGGGGAGAAGGAGGTGAGAACCAAAGCCCCTTCCATTTGGAGGGCACAACAGGGGCCGGGTCCAGAAGGAAGGAAACAGAGGAGGAAAGACGAACCTCAATTTGGCTTCCCTCCCTTCCCCGATTTGCTCCAAGTGGGGGATCCTAGTAAAGATGATCTCACATGATCGTGGATCTCACACTCGGAGCCCCCTCGTGTTTCTAAACCAATATGAAGCCTGGCATTGTTGTTGCAAGATTCCAGAAAGGCGAAACAAGGGGTTGCCTAAGATTACGCCATAAGGCCTAACTCAGGTTTAAGATTACGCCATAAAGCCTAAAATTTAGAGGCTAAAGGTCATTTCATGAGGGGAAGATTTGTGAAGAAGGAGAAAGAGAAGCAAGGACTGAAAGGCCATTTCTTGAATGTTTCAGAAAATTTGTTGTGAGTATTCCTTGCCCAAAATACAACTATTTAAAAGGACTTCAGGAAAATCTCCACCCTTGGATGGATGGTTAAAGAGTCAAACCGATGTCAGTAAATCGAGATTAGTGACTCCGAATCTCGGGAAAAAAAGGGACTAGTAGCATGTGAGGAGCGGTTTTTGAGGATTTAGCTATTAAAAGAAGAGATTATTGGCATTTGAGGAGATCGACCGGTTTATGAGGGGGTCTACAAAGATTGGCCTGCAAAGATCAATTTCAAACAAAGTTCCTCCACGTGGCGTTTCGCCGCAATGGCACCAGCTTCGGCCTGAGTGGCCCGATCTCTGATATGGGCCAGGTTGCGGCCCATTTCTTCAGAAGCAGCCAAAGGTTCATCGAGTTGAGCTTCTTCTGCAACAATCGCATTCTCAACAAAGGCTAAACGGGCTTGGAGATCCTCGATCCGAAGTTTGAAGTCAGACTTTTGGATTTGTAGTTCCCGCAGGCGGATGGCTCGCTCATTTAAAATACCGCGGGGGATGTCCATTTCTAGGGAAAGGTTATTCAAAGCCTCTCGAGCATTGTGAGCCTGGGCGTTCGCGGCCGATTGATGGCGGCGAGCCCTACCAAGTTCATTCAACAGATCATCAAAAGCACTAAATTGCTGCAGGGTCAATACCTTCTCTTGGCAAAGATACCTTAGGGCTTCTAAGACTCGCGGGAGAATGTCAGTCTCCAATACCTGAGGACCCAGATGTTCGCGAAGCACCATTTTAGCCTCATCCACAGCAGAAGGAGGAGTTACCTCCAACACCCTCATCAATCTCTTGAATCTGGTAAGAGGGGGAGGCAGCAGAGGCACCATAGGATCACGAACCACCAATGCAAAAGGGTGGACAGCTTCCTCAGTTTCTTCATCTTCAACAGGTTGGTCTATCCCTTCAGCCTCAGGGGAATCTGGAAACTCAACTCGCGACTCACCATGGGCAATTGGAGCAGATTCAAGCACAGAGCCCTCAGCTTCGACGGTTGTCTCATTTGTTTGCGAGACTTGGGGGGCATCACCACCGTTAGTATCATTTTCCATCTCTGGGGCGACTGTCCCGCCGATAGGACCCTCAGTGTTTGTTGCCACCTCCTTGGTACAAACAGAATCCTGGTCAGATTCAGAAAGTCAGAGAGCGGGGATGGATCGAAAAGGAAAATGGAAAGCATTGGCCAAAAGTGGTTTACCTTTCGAGCTGTCGGGTCAATATCTGGTATGTGGTCACCAAGAGGAAGAGGCCTCACCTCATTCAGCTCTTGGACCTCTAGTGCCGCTAGAATCTCTGTCGTCATCAGTTCCTCATAAGCGGCAGAAGCCTCAGAGTGGCTTTCCACGCTTTCATGCTCCGAGGAGTTGTCATCGGAAATCGTTATTAGGATGGTAGGACCTTGCAGATGCTCTGTAGTGGGAGATGGGAGAGTTGCCACAGGGTTAGTTGATGCTTGAACTAGCGAGAGAATTGGCTCTTCTGCAGTGGCTGAGGGTCCAGCCTTGCTCAGGCGAGAGGGATCAGTGGTCCTTTGACGGACCTGTCAAAAGATACATAGTGAAAATCCTGCCTATATTTCAAAATTTAAATAGGATAAGACGGGGTCGGAGTTTACCAGTCGCATTCCCAGAGGTTCATCATCTTCAAAATTCTCTTCGACGAATTGAGTTCGATCGCGTTTGCAAGCAAATACAGCAGTGGCCTGTACGAGAAAAGAGTCATAACTCAAAAGGGGGGGGGGGAAGCACCAAATATACAAGTTTGGGATCGTTCTTAATCAAATTACCTCAGCAGGATCTTCATCATGCGAAGACTCTCCCTCAGAAGTCTCCTCTGCTATTGCCTTTTGTTTCCCGGCCTGAACAGAGGCTGTCCTGCTCTGGGTAGTTTGCTGCAAAACACACTCAGGAATAAGAGTGGGAAAATCAACACAAGGAAATGGAATGGTGAAGAAAGACAAAAACTTACTATTGCCCTAGGCTCGTGGATTTGTATCCCTGGACACAATAAGCGAGAAGGTAGAATAGGTCGCGGGGGTTGTTCTGCAGGTTTGGAGAAGCGCTCAAGAATCTCGCGGTCCTCCGGACCAGGGCTACTCATGCCACGAAAGATCAGGACGAAGAGTTCGTCATATGGCAGGTCCCAACAGTTCACGGACACTTCTTTTCACCAATCAACATAATCATCGTCGACATCATTGAGGGGGTACAACGCTCTGAGCCAAGGGGGAATCACTTTCAAAGTAAACTGACTCTGAAAGGGGGTAGACCCAGCTGGGGCTAATCTCCGCCAAGTGGTGTAATAATTGGCAGAATCAACCAGAGGCCAGGGTACCAACTGGGCCAGCCCAAATTGGCGAGCGAAGTGGTTAGGGACATAGAGTTCATAACTTACGCAGTCGGTGGCAAGACGAATATCCAAGCAGGAGATGGCGAGACGAAAGGCCATGAGGGCTCTTTCGCTATGATCCCGTCCATTGGGTAGAAAGCCATCGTCAAGGGGAGGAGGGAAACGCCTAGAAATGACTATTTTTGGGTCCGGCATCTCTCCCATGGCCAGCAAGTACAAGTAAATAAAACACTCGGAGTAGGGAGGAGCTTGATACCTTACATTGCGGCAAAACCAGTTCCCCAAAAGGGAATCGACTGTAGGTTCCTTTGGAATATCATCGCGACAGAAGCGAGGGAAATAAATCTGCAGCCAAAAGGCAAGAATCCAGAAAGGGCCACTAATGTCGGTATCGAAGGGGAGTATTACGGCCCTATAAAGGGAACGATATAACGCACCCAATACAGGTTGCCCAAGGCCAACGCAAATACCATTGTAGAGAGCAGTGGCTAGAGAATTCCAGGGCCCAGTAGGTTTGTTGGAAGAAGTGCAAAAGATAAATTTGCAAAGCCAGAATTCCAGGAATACGATACCTCCTGTATGGTCACAATGGGTGCAGTAATAGTCGCGCCAGAATGGGTAGGATTTGCTGTGATGCCCTCGACCAGCCATGTCCATTCTCAAAGAAAATTGAATGCCATCAAACTGACCATGCACATAGGGGTCAAAGTCAATGGGCAACCCCATGATGGTAAGAACATCCAGCAGAGTTATGCTCATCTGCCCAAACCGGAAATCGAATGTATTGCTGGAGGTGTTCCAGAAGCAAAGAGCGGCGGCTAGCGGTGCAGGGCTAGTATTATGAGGAAGACAGAAGCATAGATCGATGGTGTCACGCCCCCAAATCCAAGGCCAATATTGTACTGAAATATGGCTCGTGAATTTGTGACGTGAGTCAAAACAAATAAAATTTTCTTCTTGAATAAATCAACATGAAGTAAAAGAAATTATATACATGTTTGAATAGTACTTTATTAGAAAACAAATATCGGTAATATATTTACATAACCAAAGTTAAGCAAAATTCGAATCAGTACAGGTATTTACTAGAAATAGTAGTAGAAAAATATTATTTTATCTAGTAGGTTCATCCTGTTTCCCCAAGCATCTACTCAATACCTGAAAACAAGAAGGTGTAGCATCATGAGCAACACAAGCCCAATAAGTACACAACTTACATTCTTATATTAATGTGTCTTATAAGAAATCAAAACTGAACAACCAAGTTAAAATGTACCAAGAACCATTTAAGTTCATACGAATTCTTAAATATGTATATATATACACACAATACACACACACATATATACAAATATATTCATTCGTGTGAATGGTTTGGTAATAAATCACATGGTCACATCTTCTTATCAAACCAACAAATATTGTAGTATTAATATGTGAAATAACCTTAAAGCAATACATGCTTGATTCTCTTTTTACTAACACCTTCACATATTCAAAATATTGATCACAACCAACAAATATTGTAACATTAATATGTGAAATAACATTAAAGCAATATATGCTTGATTCTCTTTTTACTAACACCTTCACATATTCAAAATATATCATAGATAGATATTTGATCAAAATAATATAAGTACACTTCTCTTTTTAGTGAATTTTCAGATTAACTGGTAACAAATCACAATTCCACGTGTTAGGGTCCAACGTACTATACCCAAAACACGGGAAAACCAGGTTAACTGGTATCAAATCACAAATCCACATGCTAGGGTCCGACGTACTATACCCAAAGCATGGGACAACTAGGTTGACTGGTATCAAATCACAAATCCATGTACTAGGGACCGACGTACTATTCCCAAAGTACGGGTAAGCCGCAGCATACCAAAGACACAACTAAGGCATGTATACTCAAAGTAAGCACCCTTCCTAAGAGTATAATAGTGCACTATCTGAAGGGACTAAAGCCCACAGCTTAACTCCTCATAATACCAAAACAGTTTTACCAGTAATTCACTTAAGCACGGGGTTGTTATAATCACCCGGCTTCACAATTGTACTTTTCAGACATAATCAAATTCACAACATACAATCTTTATGAATTATAGATCGTAATATATGTATATGTACACACACATATAGATAATTGTACTTAGGAATAATCTCATATGAAAACATGTATAACATAATTGTATATCACAAATAAGTAAATTCACTAGCAAACAACATAATTAAAAAGAAGTTTATACATAATTGAAATCAAGTAAAATAGGTAATAATAAAGCACAAACATTAAATAAGTAACTATAAACAATTTAACAAAATTAAATTATAGTTAGTATAAACAATAAAAAGAAGCTTATACATAATTGAAATCAAGTAAAATAGGTAATAATAAAGCACAAGCATTAAATAAGTAACTATAAACAATTTAACAAAATTAAATTATAGTTAGTATAAACATTAAAAAAAGCTTATACATAATTGAAATCAAGTAAAATAGGTAACGCACAAGCATTAAATAAGCAACTATAAACAATTTAACAAAATTATATTATAGTTAGTATTTCAGTCCTTATGTGCAAAACCATTGAAGTTCATCAACCATGTTCATGTTTCTCCGATTAGAGTCATCAAACTTCAAGATGTGTTATGTTGTCCATCACAAGTCCGAATTAGTCAAATGAGTATACCAATTCAAAGGGTTTTTCACAAGGAATCCAATGGAATAAGTCATGTAGTCCAAATCAGAGTGATATAGTCCAGAAATGGTGAAGAACCATAACAGTGCAGAAACCAATATTTTTGATACTGTACTTTGATGTCTAAGTAATTACGTACTGTGTATTTTACCATTACTTCTCAAACTCTCCAGATCAGAAGTAGAGGTCCTAAGCTTCAAATTGATATAAAGTTTGTAGAAAATGGATAAGAAATGAGGGAGATAAGAATTTTTGAAGTTGTCATGGCTGTATGAGATTTCCAGCAAGTTTAAAAGTTGAAAACTTTGATTAGCCATAACTTCTTCATTTCTTAACCTTTTTTAGTGATTCAAAAGCCTAAATTGAAGAAATTTTGATGAGGAATTTAATACTGTAATTAGTTTTGACAAAACAGATTTTTTTATATACGAAAATACTGGTTTGCAGCAAAGCAGATCCTTTTCCATCTTATCATTGATTATGTAGTTTGATAAATCTTAAAGACAAAAGAACATAAAAATGTATTCATGTACTTACTTAAGAAAATCAGGGGTGAGGTGAAGATTTTGGTCTTGAATTCAAGCTTGGACTTCTTTAAGAAAAACAAAGGGAGCTTCTAAAGAGAAAAAGGATGAAGGATTTGTGTGGGAATCTTGAGTTTTCTCTACAACTAAGGAGGCTTCAAATCAGTTTTGCACTTGATTTTTAAGCTTGTAGGAAATATGATAGAGATCATATGCTTAAATAGGCATAAAATAAGTAAGTGGCTAATTATTATAAGGTAAGTGACTAATTACTATTTAGGTTAAATGATTAAAAGGATAAAATAAAATTAAAAAAAGTAATAAAAGAAAGAAAGCATAAATCCACTTGCTAAATATATATATATATATATATATATATGTATGTATGTATGTACACACACACATCCATATGCACATTTACCCAATTAATAAGTACAGAACTTTAGTAAAAAAAAATTTACAATAATTAGTACTAAAATGACATGGATCACAAAAATAACATAGATGAGAGTCTTGAGCTCAATAATAAAGATTTTTCAAATATAGTTAATAATATAGTGTTCTATAGTTGACACTAATTTTCGGGTTATTACAGATGGTTTGGGTGATACCCACCGCATCCCATCGGGCCAAATCTCTCGCTTGGACCTCCTGAAACCAAACATTTTCCTCGGGAGTGACGGTAGGCCAGAAGCCCATTTTCCTCCTTGGTCCCCAACTGCTAAAATCACCAAGCACCTGCCGAAGAGCCGCTATGGGAAGGCGGATGGGAAGCCCATAATAGGCCATAGCATCATCTGGCAAACGATCGCGAGGTGTGGGACCCAGACTCGCTTGACTATCACCACCACCAAAGCCCATCAGTCGACTTCTCTCCTCTCCGGTCTGACATCTACATCGAATACTCATGTTAGTCCGCCAGTTGAATGCGGCTTTCTCAGTGATTTCATCTGCCTGATCGATAACGAATGGTTTCTTGGATGCCATTTCTAGGTCGCAAGGATTACTTCTCCATTACACCTCCATTTATAGCTCAGGTATTTTGGAGATTAATTTATTAGTTGGGCCAGTGAGTGGCTCTGGTTGATAATTAATGAGTCATTATTTCATCTTGAGAATCGCATCTAAGGCGACAGTGAAGATACTTTTCCATTACACCTCGATTTATAGCTCAGATATTTTGGAGATTAATTTATTAGTTGGGCCAGTGAGTGACCTTGGTTGATAATTAATGAGTCATTATTTCATTTTGAGAATCGCATCTAAGGCGACAGTGAAGATATTCCACCTTTTCTTACCACGGCAGGGCCAGCATAGCTGCCTGATGTTTTTTAATTAAAACATGATTAAAACCGATGCCGTTTTAGATGCTAAGTTGCAGCAAGTATGGTGGTTTCACTTGGTCACACGTCATGATGTCGATAGCCATGATCCAATCATCCTCTTCGGCATAAGACTCGCGAAGGATTAAATGACAGCAAACAGTTTGCTATTTTGCATCTTATGTCGCCAAGTACTATAGGCCTTGATCAAGCCAGGAAAGCGGCTACAACCCCTACATTTGAGAAAATCAACAGAGAGCCAGCGAACAAGGCAGATACTTGTTGCTATACACATGGCGAAGCAACCACCAAGGAAGAGAAGGTTCCTCATTCGCGATCAAAAGCAGTCTCCTTTGCATGAGGGGTACGCTAAAGTTCTGATCTCCTACAACCTTCCCAATGATAGGAGCATAAATGCAACAAATATAGTGTGAAATCCCTTACATTTTTCTTAGTTAATTCCTTGAAAAAGTCGGTTTTAACTTTGTTTTCTTTTCAGGTAGTTCGTGGAGTGATTCAAGAAAAATAAGAGCTTAAAGGGATCAAAAGAGTCATGGATCATGAATTACTGATGCAGAGGACGAAGTTTGATCAACCTTTTGGCCAGAAATTACAAGGGAAGTCCACGGAATTCGTTGTGCAAAACAGTTGCTGCAAAGCAGAAAACTGCAGTTTCAGAATCAGCTTTCTGGGAACGGTTTTGAGGAGCAATTCTTGCACCCTTCCAGATGCACCTTTGAATAAAGGGCCAGTGATCCTTGAAGACATGATGTTATAATTCAACTACAGCCAAAGAACTGGTCAGAATTGTCAACGAGGCAGTAGGAAACCAAGTACAAATTAGGCTTCCCGATAAGGCAGAAACTGTCAGCTTTTCACGAAGCTTTTGGAGAGATCTTTTCCGGCGATTTTCTTGGAGTTTTTCCAGAAGGTTATTGATCATTCTCGATTATATTATGTCATAGAGCATGTGGGAGTCAAGAACCATCCAGAAACTTGTCAAGACGAAGTCGTTCCTTGTCCAAGAAGGAAGCTTCAGAGTCAGAAATTGAATCCTAGTCAAAACAGGACGGTTTTGCAGAATTCTTCTTTGGACGGATTTCCAGGGCATTTTTGGGAGGTTATTGCTGCTACAAATATGAAGGAGAGTCCTAGAATGATTCCTCAAGATTTTGGGAAGATTATTAAAGCTTGAAAATCATTTAATTATGCACAAAGTAGAGTAATCCTCAAGCAACTAGGAGAGGCTTTCAAAGCGGAATTGGAAAAGGAAACTAGGGCTGCACTTCTCCTATATATATTGAGCTTCTGCACATGTTGAAGACGACCACACCTTTCACCTTCTCTTCTATCTCTCTTTCTCATTCATCCGCCATCATCTTTTTCTTCTTTTTTCTCTATTTGTTTTATTTTGGTTTTTAAAACAATGTGTAACTAACTATCTTTTTGTTAGGGGCGAGGTTTGAAGCCCCAATTATGTAGAACATATGTTTGTTTAATTCTAGTTTCTTGATCTTTGGTGTGGTTTGGTTGTTTATCTCTGATTGATTGAAAACTTTTACATGTGTTTGTTTTATGGTGGCCAACATAGGATTTATGCATGTAATTGGAGCTAGGTTTAGAAAATAATTCACCTAATCGTTTTGTTTTCTAATCCACAAGTATGCAAGGCTTTGAACAAAAGTTGATGTTTTAAACAACTAGAAGAGCATGCTAGGTAGGCGTTCCACACTAGACTGCAACTCTATAATCAATCGTTTCCAAGAGATCTTAATGCTTCAAATATGTTGACACTATATGTGTTGTTTATAGGATAGCGTTCTATACCTTGATTGCATGTTTGATAGGCTTAGCTATTGTGCGTTCACGTAGACTAAGTAATTAGGGAAACATTAATAAGGGACATGATCTGCTCCGACTTGTTTCTTGGTTGATTTCTTTTCACACCTTAGTAATTGAAACTAGGTTAACTTAACATTGTTCGAAAATAATTGGTGGTGGATTTCCGAGTCTCTAACGTCTTCTCCATCTTATTTCTCTCAAACTTAAAATCGAAATTGCTTTCTTTATTTTCCTCTTATTTTCATAAAACCTAGAAAACCCCCAAAACATTTATTTTTTTTTTCTTTTTTGTTTCTCCTACTCTCCTTCTCCCTATTCTACATTTGTTTTCTTTTCTTTTAGTTAGTTTCTTTGGTTGCTTGATTTGTGATCTTTGATTAGTTTAGATTACTTTATTTTTATTTTTCTTTGTGATTAATTAGTTACCCTCAATCCCCGGCTTGAACGATCCCTGCTTACTCTATATTGCTAACGACTACATCTTGCAGGGTTAAGTTGAGCGCTTGATTTTAGCGTATCACCCAAGTTCACCAATTCACTACATACCAGACATCAGATACATAGGGGCAATAAAGTTGGCAAAGGAAGTGCCAGTTCATGACAAAGACAATTCAGTAGTGGCATTCAAGCTTTATGGCCTATTTAGAGGCCTATATGGAATCAGTCAAGCAATTTCAAGCCAATAAAAGTGGCTTTGGAACAACGACTTTGAAGCAACAACATTATAAGAGTGGTACTGATTCAAGACCTCGTTAGTCAAGACGAAGACCTTTGACTTCGAGGTCTGGGGGGCAATGTTTGGACCCAAAATGAACATTTTGGCCTGACAAGGCACGTCTTGGAGAAATTGAGCCAATATCAGTGGCTCAAGATATATATTGTCGACAAGCTCGAAATATATATTTAGAGGCTAAATAAAGCCTACTATGGAAGCATGGAAGCATGAAAAGTCAACTTTAGCACATTTTCCTACTTCGGCTAGGAGAAACCGAGCTAAACAAGGAAGGAGGGGAGGCAGACTAACCAAATGAAATCTAAATGAGCTAAAGCTTTCCAGATTAATACTAGACATCCCAAGGATCATTTCTTATGAAGAGTGCCAGAGCTATTTTTGAGTAGAAGGCCTTCAAACAATCAGTCCAATTTTCTACAGAAGCAAAACTGGAAAACTGGACCTGTAAGAGGTCCAGCAGCATTTTCGGCCCAACCGCATGGAATAAAGATCTGAAAATTTGTCAGGATGATCTACACTCATAGTGGAACATTTTTTATGAAGAAGTGGAAGGCTCATTCTGAAGTCTTATTGGAGAAATAATTGAAGGAATAAAGGGGCAGAAACTGACCTAAAACCAGCTCAATATTCACATGTTCATGTTTCCTACCCACATGAAGAAAGCTAGATGCTTTTCTTTTTTTCCTTGGATATATTTTTCTACTACAATCTCTTTAATAGATCATCATCACTTCCATGTTTCTGCACCTTTATGCTTTGCTTTCATTTCATCATTTCTCTATCTTTTCCATATTTTACAAATCACTTTCATACTCCACTTTCATTATTGTTCTTCCACTCATCATTTCACTCTTCTTCTTCTTCCCTATATAAACACCTTCTCCTCTCATTCTAAAACACACATTCACAACAACAACATCTCTAAGATGATCTAAGTTCTCTCTAGAGCAACCTCTCTAATAGCAACTCCTCTCATTCTCTTTCTCTTACCGGTGATCACACTGCTAGTCCTAGTCTTCTCAGAAGCCGACTTTCAGTGCCACCAAACCCTCTGTCAATGTACTTCGGTCCTAGTCTCCTCAAGAGCCGATTGTAGTACCACGACCAAACACCAACACCAAGACACATTCACATTCAACAACAACATCTCTAAGATGATCTAAGTTCTCTCTAGAGCAACCTCTCTAAGAGAAACTCTTCTCCTTCTCTTTCTCTTACCGGTGATCACACTCCTAGTCCTAGTCTTCCCAGAAGCCGACTTTCAGTGCCACCAAATCCTCTGTCAACGTACTTCGGTCCTAGTCTCCTCGGGAGCCGACGGTAGTGCCGCGACCACAACGGTTACGGAACCAGCCAAGCAAGGGTAACGCCCTAGCAACCCAGCCAAGCTAAAGTCACGCTTTAGCAAGTTCTCCTCACTTCCCAGTGGTTCTCGCTCTGTTCGATCTACAACATCGAGTATCGATTGTGATTTTCAAGAAGCTCAGCAAAAGTCCTCACCACGAGGCACAAAGAATCCCACGACGAGGTTGGTGCTCTCCTCATCCACAATCGCTTGATAGAAGTCAGGTCAAGGGACACCCCCGACGACCGCACCCGACGGTGCTGGCACGCCCGCTCAAGAAAAGAGACTGTTGACCAGCTGCAACAAAACTGGAGCCAAACAAATAGAGATGAAAAGGAGAATGGGTCCCACTGGGCATGCCAAATATTATGTTGAGAGAAAATTGCACACAATGAGCGAAAATGTCACCCAACATAATTTCACTCATATTCATTTAGTGAATGTAGTTTTTATTATTTTGGGTTCGACCCATTCAAGACAGAATGTGTCTCTTAATTACAATCCCTTGTTACAGGGAAATACCCTCTGATTCTATTTATGAAGAAACCAATTGTAAGGATATGTGTTTGTTTGTTTTTGCGGCTGCACCCGGATATTTGAATAGGTTGCCTACGTACCCTTGGAGAAAGATCAAGCCACTCATAGTTCAAGAGTTCCAATGAGTAAATGACTCACTCGAGGGCTTTAATTTTAGAATGAGAATAGTGTTTGTGATGAATTTGGTTGAAGTGGACCAGGGATTCGATTTTGTGTGATGTGGTTGCATCTAGATAAATTTGGTTCTAGATTGTCTACATACCCTTTGCGGGATCAAACCACATGTAGTTCTAGCATTTAAGATTTAAATGGGTAGATGACCCATTTATTTTGAATTTGTGTTTGGGAGAGGGTTTAAAGCCCTTGAATTTGGTTTGGACTTTATTTGTGTGATTTGGAATGGATTTGATTTTTGTGGTGTTAGGAGAATTTGACTGGAGTCAGTGATTCATTTGGGACTAGCCGAATTTGACTGGTGGAGTTAGAGATTCTGTTTGGAGTTGTGGTTGCATCTAGTGGATCGATAGACTGCCTACATACCCTTTGAAGGGATCAAACCATTGTAGTTCATTGTATTTGGGTTTTCAGTTTTATACCAACTTTTGTGTTCGACGGATGTGTGTGTGTGTGTGTGTGTGTGTATGTGTGTGTGTGTATATATATATATATACACAAAACCGTTAGAGAGTGGACGTCCGCAATAGAGAAAAACTGCGGACGTCGCTCCTCCAGCGTCGGGAAGGAGGCGATCACTACGCTGCAGGTGCCGGACGCACCCTCTGGACATCCCCGACGGCCTCGAGCAAGCATCGAAGGCGAAGGCTATCGGAAACTCAGCGATGTGCGGCGAGCTCGCCGGAAACCATGGATGCCCATCGAGCTTGACTTCGAACCCTTCGTCGACGACTCCAGCCACTTTTGGAACTGCTCCACGTCATGGCCTGGTTCTGTCCGACAACAGAAATGCTGCCATCACTGCTCGATCGAGGCCAGAGGAGCGACGTCTGCACTTGAACGGTTTTGTGTATATATATATATATATATATTATTTTCGAACCCGTCGAAAGAACATATTTTTTGGTGGACACTCAATTTTAATGGAGCATCCGTTGATTTGATTTAGGCACCCACAATGCCGAGCTTTTAACAGGCCTTGAGACTTGAAACAGAATTTGGGCCTCTGCAGTTTATTGAACGTGATGCTGGTTTGAAGTAGGCTCTGTAGTGCACCGAAACAACCCAAAATCTTGCAAGGCATAGAGTGATATGGACAATTAATTTTACATATATATGCACCCAACTTGAGCCCAATTTTTTGTCTTATACAAACTCAAAGACCCGCAGCACACATCCATTGGAATTGCGCGAGTATGGCACCACTTCAGTTAGCCTTTTTTTTATTTATGCCACCGATTCAATTGCATAATTTGTCTCTTTTTCAAAGACCTGGACATTAGCTCTCTGTCATCTTGCCATTTAATCCCCATTTCAGAATAAATCTACAACAGCACCATGGTTTGACAATTATGCATAATTGCACAATGAGATTTTTGTCTTGTTTTGTGTTAATCACTTCATGAACTTATCACTTTGGCCTGGCTTCTTGTATTTTTAAACTTGCATTGTTTCTTGGCCCTCATTCCCTGACTCTTATTCAAAGAAACCTTGCAGCAAACTTTAACAATCATAGTTCAAATACATAATTTAAAACTCTTTTGTCTTTTGGTACATGTCTTGAACATTCCTCCACCTTCATGTTTAACGTGGCTACTTGAGAGGTGAACTGCTGCCATTTTTTTTGTGTTCATTCATGCTTTGAATAGAGAGCAGAAGAGCCGAAAGAACTTCATTGTTGATCTTCTTGTCGCTTACTTTCATTTTGGGGAAAATAAAAAACATGACACTAATTGTAGGCCTGCAGATGCTTTGTATACATTTTTTTTTTTTTGCTTTGATCACAATGTTTTCTCGCAGATTCTAAACACCGGAGTCCAGACCCTGCAAGTCCTCACTCCACAAGAGACAGTTACATTTGGAACTTCGACATATGTTCTGGGATTGCTCTGGTTTGTTCCATCCCGTGTGCCGACTGGACTTCTCAGTTTACTGTGGATTGTGAGCTTTGGCGTTAGTTGTCTCCACCACTCAAAACACTTTTTACAGCCAATCTTGTGCAGGTACTATACTTCTCATCTTCCCTGTATCTTTTCTTGGCTGCTGCAGTCTAACTTGTGAGCCACTTTGCGTCCCCTAATATGACCATGGTGACTACTTTGATGCAGGTGGAGTAATAGCTTGGCGTTGAGACACTACACGGGGATCACTTTGGAGCAGCTTCCCCACTTTGTGAACTCCGGAACTGGTAGGCCCAAGACATTCACTTGACATACTCATTTTTGCCACCCATATGTAAGACGCACTGCCATACAGGTATCAAAAACAAGTGTGGTGAATCCCATTCAGCTTCAACCTTGCTTCAGCCACTTATACGCAAGAAGCACCGCAATATAGGCATCGAAAGCAAGTGTAGCGAAATACACCGAGGCTGTGAATGAGGGCTTGATGTCGACTTTGTGTCTTGCCCTAAAGATGTTGGTGAGGTTTGTGAGGGTGAGAGCAATGAGGGACTCTTTGAGAGAGGATAGACCATTAGCTTCTTGTTCGGAGTGCTCATAGTCTTACATGATCACCTATTTAGCTTTTTGTAATCATATAATGTAGAACAAACAGAACATTTGAGTGCAAATGATAATCGATAGCATATGGAAGAAATTATACCCACTGCTCTAAGTTTGTAGTTTTTGTGGTCTCCTCTTAGCTTCGAATTATTCTTCTCTTGTTCCCTTCCTTTTCTTTCTCTGCTCCTCCCTTGGTTTTTCCTCTCTCCCCCAGCCTCTATGCTTTTTTTTTTTGTTACTTTTGCTCTTAGCCTCTCTGCCTTTTTTGTTGACCATAATGTAAAAATCGTGTTGACCTTGCTGTTAGTCATTTTTTAACAGAATCCAAAAGCTTCCAATGGGTGTCTGACACGTTAATCCATCCAACTGTTTCTAATTATTAAGTTCTGTTAGTTTGTTAGCTAGTTTGTTTTCTCATGGTGTGTATAAATACATGGATTGATCCCACTTTTGTCTGTAACAAAAGCTTGGTTATTTGAAGAGAAGCTCTTAATCTTTCTCTCTATTCTTTTCTCTCAATTTCTGTCTGTTCTTGGTAAACCCTAGCTCTTCTCTGCTGCCATGGCTATCATGGTATCAGAGCTCCATAGCTCCTGTACATGTGAGTCATGCTTCCGCACTCAAGGTTAATTGATTCTCTGTCACTTGTGTACTCAGATTTAGCTTCAATTCTGGTGCACGTTGCAGTTTCATCATCTTCATCTTCAATTATTGGATTTGTGGCTTTGATCTTCATCGAAGCTTGGTTTTGATCTTCATCTTCTCCTCAGGTGATTCGATCTTGATCTTGTTTCTTAGGACTATGAACTTTATGAGTTTGAGCTTTATAGTAAAATTTGAAGTATCTAGAGCAAATCAAAGTGAATCGGAGTAAACTTGGAGCATTTAGAGCAATTCTTGAGAAAAATCTCTGTGTGTTGAGCCTTATAGCAAAATTTGGAGTATATAGAGCACATCAGAGTAAATTTGAAGCCTATAGAACAATTCTCGAGCAAAATCTCACTGCAAATGTAACGTCCCGTATCTTAATTTACTTGTTTACTAGTCATTTGGACGGTAAACGACAATTACTTTCACTTTTACCGTCGTTTCAATACTTTTACTGGCCCTAAATTGTTGAATTTTTGTTTGAGTCAAAATTTGAGAAAATGTTCTTCATGAAAGTTGTAGAGGACATTAAACCGAGCGCGTGGATATGTGGTACGTAAAAATCGGAGTTCGTATGCGAAAGTTATAAGCGAAATACTAAAGTTACTGTTCATGTAGTAAGTTTCTATAAATAGCCAAGTTACTGTGGTAAGTTTCCATTTTTGGAAACCTACCGGTCTTTTCTCTCTCCTCTCCCCCCGACCTTTTCTTCCTCTTCGGCCCGATTCTTCCTCCTCCGATTTCTTACTCCTCCGGGCACCCCATGATGGAATTTGGGCATCAGCTGGCTCGCCTCTTCACCCTTGTCATGTCTGTGGTGGTGTTTTGCAGTGATTTGGCCGGAAGAGCTCGATTTGGAGCTGTGAAGGTTACTGTAGCAGATCGGGATTTCAGTCGATTTCCGGCAGTCTCCGGCCACCAAATTGGCGTCGAAGGTTCAGTTTTTGACATAGATCATTTCCCCTAAGGTCTTTCATTTCAATTTACAGTGTAGGGGTCGAATTAACGATTGCAATTTCTAGGGTTTTGAATTTTCTGGAAACAAATTTCACCGGCCGATTTCGTGCACTTAAAGGTAAAATTGGAACTTGTTGTAGTTGTGAAAAATGTTGGGTCTATTGAGTAGGTGGTGCTGCCAAAATTTGGTGACCATTGGAGGTGGTGGCCACCGGCGCGTGGAGGCGTGTAGGGCAGTGTTTTAATTCCGGTTTTTAGCCCATTAAATCCTATAAATTGTGTAGAGCTTGTATGTGAAGTTTGGTAATTTTTGGAGAAACTTGGAATTAATTATGAATTTTGAAGTTTAGGGTTTCGATTATCGAATTACGAGAATCTGACCGTCGGATATCTCTCGGTTCTGCCTTAGAACCTTTAAATTAACGAATTGGTATTAGTGGTATAATTTGGGCTGAATCCGAGGAGAATGGGAGATGTAATTATGAGGATTTGATTTTAGGAATCGTATTAAATTGTTGAGTAATTATTCACGGAATATAATCGTGTACAGGATGTCGTACCGAGCTCTGGCTCGATGAAGGAACTCGTATACGTGATCGTCGGAATAGTACTGTGAGTGGACTTTTGTTTTTAAGTAAATGATGCATGCATTTATTTCTTTGAATATGCTCTATTTATTTATCAATTTACATTTCGAGCGTGTGATTTAATCTCAGAGATTGATTTCGCTTTATCTCATATAAGTGCTTTCGATAATGATTTGTTTCCGAAGATGATTATGATTTATAATCTTATTTGATGAATTATATATTTCCGAGGTGATTTCCGGAATTATACTTTTAATTATATTCTATTTCGATTTGAGACTTTTAAAGGATTTTCGAAATGGGATTTCGATGGAGTTATATTCCTTATTTATTTATCGACTTTGGTTTTGGCATTGGGAATGCCTTGATGATTATTTTGAAATTGGTTTTGTTTCGGTTTACGGAAAACATGTTTATTATTATTTCTTCCTATTTGTTTTAAACTCGAGATTATCTTGGCGTGTGGGACACGTCATTGGAAATTCTTTTACGAGAGATGGGGAAGCCTTATGTATTTTGGATTTACTTGGTTTTCAGATTTTCTGTTGCCTTACTTTGGGTGACTATTGTCATTGCTAGCATTGATCTTCCGCCTTTGTGGCGAGGTGATGGGATCACCGAAGCCCTCCGCCTTTGTGGCGCTGGTTACTGTCTCTGTGATAGTAATTCTCAAGCCCAGTATCCTATCGCTACACATAGTGGCGTAAGGGTATATTACAGGAGTAATGGGAGTACTTTAGCCTGGGAGGCTATCACCCGAGCCTGGGAGGCTCACTCGTATGGCTATCGTCTTCCCCTACTCATTATACTATTTTCGACTAGCGAGGCTAGTCCGATTTATTTTAGCCAGCGGGGCTGGTTTTATTTCCTTGAGTATCAGAGTTTCAACCTTTTCTTTTAATCGTTTGTGACTAGCGGGGCTAGTAGGTTTTCATGAGTAGAACTCCCCTTGTTTTATTTTCGTTAATCATTGCATGCATCAGGAATTTTTAAAGAAATAAATGTGGGAAAGTATAAAATTCATTTGGTTTAAAATTGTTTATTTTTGTCCACTCACGCTAACGTTTTTACGTACTTTCCTCTGGGCCCTTCGGTTTTCAAATGCCCAGTTTGCAGGCGAAATTAGATGAGGTCGGGCGTACATGGAGTCGAGGCATAGCCAACAGCATTGCTTCCACGTACTCATTCTATTTCTGTGTTCATTGTTACCTAATGGAATAGTATTGCTCTGATAACTTGTGAAATGAATCTTGTAATGTGGGTTGAGACTGTTATTTGTGAAATTGGAGTTGTGTTTTGGGGAGCAGGTGGCTCCAGGAGGATAAGGATGGGTTGATTTAGAAGTGTAAATGTTTTCATACAGGGTTTGGGTAGCCCACTTTTAGGGGAAGTTTTGCCAAATTTTTGGTAGAATTTCTTCTAAGGTGGGCCCCGCAGGGCCACTTCAGATTTCGGGGTGAAATCCGGGGCGGGTCCTGTTAGCAAACTTTGCATACTTCAAGATTATAGAGCAAAACTGCTATCCATATGTAATATCTATGTCAAAGTTGAAGCAATTAAGTGAGCAAAGTAAATTTTGAGCTGATTTCTCTCAACTGTGTATAATTTTGAGCCTTTTAATTCAAGTAATATTGTTCTTGAAGTGTACTGCTGCAAGTTGCTACAAACAGGACTTTATTCAGTAAGAATTATTTGCAGTAAAACATAAAGATTACGCATGGTTCCTCAAGGTGTAACTACTCCAAGTCTTTCTCACTCTGATGTTCATTCTTTATTGAGTATCATAACTATATGACTTAGAGAAAGAAACTTCATCAAATGGAGTTTTCAGTTCCAGTCTACACTTGCTGGCAATGGATTGTTTGGATTTTATGATGGCTTAGAAGTTGCCTCTCCTCGATATGTTCTTACTTCTAAAGGTGAAGTCACTAAGGAAGAAACTACAACCTATAAAGCATGGAAGCAGACAGACATGGACCTTCTTAGCCTACTCATCACCACTTTGGATGAAGATATTGTAGATGTGATAATCGGTTGCAAAACTTCTAGGCAAGCTTGGATTGCTCTTCCAGAACGTTTTTCTGTTGTGTCAAGAATGAGTATAATGTAGCTTAAAACTGAGTTACAAACACTTCGCTAGGTAAGTGAGACAATTGAGAAGTATCTGCAACATGTTAAGAATGCTCGAGATCAGCTCTTATCAGTAGGAGTTTCTATTCCAGATGAAGACATTATCATTGTCATCTTAAATGGTCTCCTTGATGAATACTCTACTTTTAGAACTGTTGTTGAAGGCAGAGAAACACCTATTTCTCTTTGGGATCTGAGGTCTCAATTACTTGCTACAGAAAGAAGAATTGAAGGAAGCTTTTCTCTTCTGTCTACCATGAGTGTTATGGCAGCTCAAGGAGATAAGACAAGACATGGAGACAGAGATGGAAGTAGTAGAGGCTGGGATAACAAGGGTGGAGGAAAAAATAAAGATGTCAAATATAATGGGAATAGTGTTGAGTGTTCTGTATGTGGTAAGAAGGGTCATATTGTGGACACATGCTTTCGAGTTCATAAATGCCAAATATGTGGTAAACATGGTCATCTTACAAGTACTTTCTATCAGAACCCTGACTACAAACCTCAACAAACTTCTCAGTCACAATACAGGCCTTCAAGTAATATACCATCTCCTGAATGTCAAATTTGTTCTAAGAAAGGTTACACTGCTGCTAACTGCTTTTACAGAACTAATGTTCCTGAGGGACATCCATCTTTGTCTATTCCTACCTGCCAAATATGTGGTCTCAAAGGACATGTTGCTTTGAACTGTTCTCATAGAACCAACTTTGCTTATCAAGGTTCTGATCCTCCTGCTTCTCTGGCTGCTCTAACTACTCAATCAACAAGTAGTGTTAATGGTGTGTTTCATCAAACTCAAGGAGGAGGATGTTTGGTGTCTAATGGATCATCTNAGCTCTTAATTTCCTAGTGGTTTTCATCCTAGCAGTGGTGCTTCTTCATCTAATAACTTAGCTGCTCCATCAAACACTCATTCAAACAGTGAAATCTGGATAGGAGACTCTGGAGCAACTCACCACATGACTTCAGAAATGAGAAATATCACAATTACGTAACCATATTCTTCTGACAACAAGATAACCATTGGTAATGGTACAGGTTTGAATGTGGCACACACTGGCACTAGTTGCATTAAACCTACTGATCATGTCTTACAATTGAAACAAGTTCTGCATGTTCCAGACTTAGCTATGAATTTGTTGTCTTCACAAAACTATGCAGAGACAATGGTTGTTTTATAACTCTTGATGAAGCTAATATTGCTGTGCAGGACAGGGCATCCAAAACAGTTCTCTATCAAGGAAAGAGTACGTAGTGAGGAAGGTTTTTTTCTCTTCAAGTCTCCACCAGTATCATCTATATCTCAGCCATCTCCATCTACTTTTGTCAGCTCATCATCATCATTTCTAGTATGGCATCAAAGATTAGGTCACCCTTCTCAACCTGTCATGTCTAAAATGTTGTCTAGGTCTCAAATAAAAGAACCTAGTTCAGTTTCTAGGTCTTTGTGTTCCTATTGTTTAGAAGGCAAGATGCATAGACTTCCTTTTAGTGATTCTGTGACAACAACATCTGTGCCCTTTACCAAGGTGCATTCTGGTGTATGGGGACTAGCTCCATGTTTATCCATTGAGGGATATAGATACTATGTTACTTTCATAGATGATTGTACCAAGTTGTGTGGATTTTTCCACTTGCTAATAAATCTGATGTGCTTGCCAAATTTGTACATTTTTGTGCCTTTGTAGAAACTCAGTTCAATTCTACAGTTAAGCAATTTCAAACAGATGGAGGTGGTGAATTCAATAGTAAAGCTTTTCATAATTTTCTCTCATCCAAAGGCATTTTACATCAAATCACATGTCCTCATACTCCTCAGCAAAATGGAGTTGCTGAGAGGAAAAATAAACATATAGTAGAAACTGCAATATCATTGTTGTCTACCGCTGGTGTCCCTAAACAGTTTTGGTTTCATAGTGTTGCTCATTCTTGTTATCTTCTAAACAGAATGCCTAGTAAATCCTTAAACATGTCTTCACCATAGTCGATTTCATAAACCTCCAGATATCTCTCAGCTGAAAATCTTTGGTTCTTCTTGCTATCCTTATCTCAGACCTTATGCTCATGACAAGTTAGACCCTAGAACCACACAGTCTGTCTTTTTAGGATATGCCTTAGGATATAAAGGAGTCTTCTGCTATAGTATTTCTAAAAATAAACTTTGGATGTCTAGGCGTGTCATTCATTATGAGACTGTTTTTCCTTTTCTTTCTTCATCTCCACCTGAGCCATCTCCCATTGATCCTGTTACTTTCTTTCCACCTTCCTCCTTACTCACTACTCTTCATTCCTGGCTGCCTGTCCCATCTACTTCAACCTTGCCAGATGAAAATTTAGATACTACACTACAGGAAAATTGATTTCTCACGACGCGAGATTTACAGGGTGCATTAAATGTACGCCGTGAATGAGTATCATTTACGACGTGCAAATAAATACACGCCATAAATGATAATTTTTTGACACAATTTTATGACGTTAACTATATGCACGCCATTAAACTTGAAATTTTGTGTTCTTTAACTGGGTTCGCTATTGTATGCGATCTCGCAGAACCACCTTCGGACCCACATTCAGGACCTCCAAACCCAACTAATCGAAGCCAAGGCCCAGTTGGTGGTGGTGACGGCCCAACTTGAGCAAGAGGAACCTCAGATAGAGCAACCCTTGGCAGCCTTTGAAGCGATGTCTCAGAACTTGGCTCAAGCACGCGAAGAAGTTCGACAAGCAGAGCGAGCTGCTGCTGACGCTAGCTTTCGTCTAGATGAACACTTGCTTCGCTTGACCCATGCGGGCTGAAAACTTTAGGCCTCTTACTTCAGGCCCATTTTGCTTTGTATAAGGATATCAATTTTTAATATATATAATATTTAGCCCGCTTTGCTCGGCCCAAATATCATTTAGAGTCTGTCAATTAATGAAAAGCAAAACCGCTGAAAAGATAACCCTATTTTGGGCGGTTACTTCCTTGGAGACCGTCCTGCTTCCCACGCGTTTTCAATATCTTCCATTTCTGAGATAATAGCATTTAACCGCATTGATTCTCTTATTGATGGCGTTGAAAGTGCCTCAACTGCTTATCGCACGGTGTAAGGTTGGCCCTATAAATACCGGTATCCAAAGAAGAGCGATAACCAAACCACCATGTCTCTCCAAAGATAACCTCGCAAGATCTGTTGCTCTTTCTTCATTTCTAAATCTTCCCACCATGATTCACCCTTAGCCACAAATTCTTAGGCTTCATGGCTTAATCTCAAGACCTGGGTAGGCCTCATGGCCTAATCTCAGGTCTGGCGGCATGTCTTTGGTTTCTGAAAACCTGGATGAACTTGCCAGTCTCAGTTAAACCGAAGAACATGCCGCGCTCCTAACGCGGCAGAACGACATTCTGAGGAGTCCAACTTTTCAGACTGCCCGCGAGGAGCGAGTGGAGGAAGGGCGGAAGGCCACTTTGAGGTCTACTGCTCTACCTCCGCGGTCTACCTCTGGGGCCTGGGTACGCACTTTCTGTTTTACCCCAGGAGGTAGATGTGGTTGTGAGTCGCGCCTGCTCCGGACCCCAACTCCTGCCCGGAGGAAAGGCCCAAGGAAGGGGTATGAAGGATCTCTTCTTTCCCTCTTCCTCCGGTACTGATGACAGCAGTGGCGATTGAGATTGGAGGAGGATCTGAGTGTAGAGAGGAAGAATGCTCTGAGGTGGTAGCGCCCAGATCCTTTTCCCCGCAACCACAACTAGTCACTTTTAAACTTTTACGTTCTGTCAGAGCCACTTTTGTAATTGCATGTGAAATTGTATTTCTCTATTATGTTGTATGCTTCTGGCCGCAAAGCCACTTTATGAATAAGATTCTTGCTTTAACCAGAAATCTGCAAAAATTTGCAAAAATTTGTTAGTCTAAAACAAAGCCTCTTGTATAGGCTCTCGTATCTATCCTTCACACGCTTTGAATAAAAACAAAGTGACTGAGATAACTTGGATTATGAGTATAAACAAAGCCTCTTGTACAGGCTGTTACAAAATATAGCCTCGAAAAGGCCCAACTAGATATGGAGTTGCCCCCCAATGTTCAGCGGGGAGCAGATACAAAAACAATAGGCCACAGAGAAAAGGCCGAATAAACATAGAGAAAGAATGCGAGCCGATGAATATTAAGGTTGCCCCCCAGTCTGGGCAAGAACAGGATCGGGAGGATCTTCAAACTCCCAGACACTTGGATAATATTTCTTCAGGAAGCGGCCGTTAATAGGGTTGCGATGAATGTCGCCATCGACGTCTTTGAGGTGAAAAGCACCTCGCTCCAATATCTGGTGGATAACAAAGGGTCCCTCCCATCGCGGCGTCCATTTACCGCGACCGGTTAAGTTTTCACCCAAGGGTGCAATGGCCTTCCAGACGAGGTCGCCTTCTTTGTAACTACGACCACACGTCCTCTTATCATAGGCGCGGGCGATACGTTGTTTTTCCATCACCAGATTGTCCAAAGCTGCCAAGCGCTGCTCGCTTAAGTCTTCGTGCTCCTGCCACATCGCTTGAACATAATCCTCGCCAATCAAATGATGCTGTTCTTGCACACGCAGAGAATGAACATTAATTTCTAACGGTAAGACAGCGTCATGTCCGAACATAAGCGCATACGGCGTCGTGGCGGTGGGATTGCATTTAGAAGTGCGATAGGCCCAAAGTGTTTCATACAACGTGTTATGCCATTGTCGAGGGTTCTCTACTAACATCTTCTTTAGTAAGGTGATGATTGTCTTGTTGCTAGCCTCCGCCTGACCATTAGATTGAGCATAATAGGGAGTACTATGTATGAATTGAATGCCAAAATCATTGACCAGCTCCTCGACGGGGCCTCCCATGAACGCTGCCCCCCTGTCCGAAACCAGCACCTCAGGGATACCAAACCGGCAGAGAATATTACGAAAAATAAACTGGCGAATGGTAGCACCGGAGGCCTCCTTCAAAGGCTCTGCTTCAACCCATTTAGTGAAGTAGTCAGTGGCGACGATGATAAACTTGTGCTGCAGGGAAGAATGAGGATGGATCACCCCAATCAAGTCCAGTGCCCAGCCTCGCGCAGGCCAAGGCTTAATAATAGGCTGCATAGGAATGTTAGGAACATGCTGGACTGGACCGTGTGCTTGACAGTCCTCGCAACCTTTGGCAAATGCGATACAATCCTTCAAAATGCTGGGCCAATAATAACCATGACGTCGCAGGAGCCAGCGCATCTTAGGTCCAGCTTGATGGGATCCACATATCCCCGTGTGCACCTCGCGCATCAATCTTTTAGCTTCGCGACCATAGACACATCGAAAATCTATACCATCCTCCCCACGTCGTCGCAATTCATCGCCTCGAAGGAAGTAATTCAATGCGAGGAAACGAATCCTCCTGTCAGCTCTGGGGTCCGGTTGTTTGAGGTACTCAATCAGCGGAATCCGCCAATCAACATCAATAGGTTCCAGTACCGCGATTACGGGATCATCTGGTGGATCAGGTCGAGCAAGCCACAAAGGCAGTGTGCGACGCTCAACTTTCAAAATGCGCTCGCGCACTCCATACTTCAATGTGATGCTAGTAGCCAACTGAGCGAGCTCATTAGCTGCAAAGTTGCGCTCGCGTGGTATATATTCCATATCAACATCGGTAAATTGATCCAGAAGCTCGATGGCGCGATTCAGATATGGTATGAGCAACCAACTCGCACAGCGATATTTTTCCTGGAGCTGGTTAATAACGAGCTGAGAATCGCAGCGAATCTGAACGTCTCGTATGCCCATTTCCAGTAAGACTTCGAGTCCAATGATAAGAGCTTCATACTCAGCCTGATTATTAGTACATTGGAATGTTAGCTGGAATGAATAAGAGAAGCGGTCACCAGCTGGGTTTTCCAAAACAATCCCCGCGCCAGCCAGAGTGTCCGTTCGTGAACCATCAAAGAATAATACCCAGGGCTGTAGAGAGATTGTAGCTTGATACCAAACCGCGTACTTAGGGATGCACTCTTTATCTGGTCGAGTCGTAGTGGTGTAGGCAATCTCTAACTCCTTCAGTGCAGGTACTTCTAACGTAGGATGATGTGCGAGAAAGTCTGCGATGGCCTGCCCTTTGACAGCTTTCTGGGGTGTACATATTGGAGTGAAAACTCTGAAAGTGCCAATACCCATTTGCCAATGCGGCGTCTCAAGATAGGCCGGGACAACATGTATTTGACCAAATCGGTCTGAGCGATGATGCAAGTGGTAAAAGATAGCATGTAGTGGCGCAACTTGCACGCTGAAAAGTACAGGGTTAGGCACAGCTTTTCCATAGGGGTGTACCTTGTCTCGCAGTCTATCAATGTGCGGTTGAGATAAAATATAGCATGCTCGACACCTCCCTCATCGTCCTGAGCGAGCACGCTGCCAATGGAAGCCTCGGCTGCTGAAATGTACAGCTTTAATGGGATCCCGGTTCTGGGTGGAACCAAGACTGGTGGGTTCGCCAAATAGGCCTTGATACTGTCGAAAGCCTCTTGGTGTTTGGGTTCCCACACAAACTCATTCTGCCCTTGTAATCTCAGCAAAGGTGAGAATGGTTGGATTTTTCCTGCAGAGTTAGAGATGAAACGCCTTAGAAAATTAATCTTACCCAACAACCGCTGTAATTCCTTCTTTGTCCACGGGGGAGATGCATTAATGACTGCGCTTGCCTTGTCCTCGGGGACTTCAATTCCTCGCTGATGAACTATAAACCCCAGAAAGTCTCCTGCCTGGACCCCAAACACACACTTGGCCGGGTTCATCTTGAGTCTATGTCTGCGCATGAGCTCAAATACTTTCCTGAGATCCGCGATGTGATCCCCTCTCTTCTGAGACTTGACGACTACATCATCAATGTACACCTCTAAAACCTTTCCCAGTATGTCGTGGAAGATCAAATTCATGGCTCTCTGATACGTCGCACCGGCGTTCTTCAGGCCAAACGGCATGACCACATATTCGAAAACTCCTGCCAAGCCAGGGCAACGGAAAGCGGTCTTGTGTCTGTCGTCTTCGGTGACTAGAATCTGGTGATATCCTGCAGTACCGTCCATGAAGGACAACAACTCATGGCCTGCCACCGCATCTACCAACATATCCGCGACCGACATGGGGTAAACCTCTTTAGGTGTAGCGAGATTCAAGTCTCTACAATCAATGCAGACTCTCATCTTGCCGTTCTTTTTCCGGACAGGCACTATATTAGATAGCCACTGATTATACTTGGCAACCCTTATAATACCTGACTTGTGCATTTTCTCTACCTCTTCCTTTACAAGAATCTGGGTCTCCGAATTCATTCGTTGAGGTTCCTGCATAACGGGCCTCTTGTCAGGAAGAGTTGGTGGTTGGTGACAAACCAAATCTGGTGACAGGCCGGGCATGTCTTCATACTTCTCTGCGAAGCAGTCTTTAAACTCTAATAGTAAGTCGGTGAGCCTTTGTTTCTCGCTAGGCTCTAGATAAGCGCTGATAGATACCTCCATAGGCTCGTCCACTGTGCCCAGATGAACTTTCTCAATAGGGTCTTTAACTTTGGGAGGTGTGTCGTCCAGCGCCGCCAGGGCAAGTTGAATATTAACTTCATCTTCATCCTCCGAGTCAGAAAGTTCTTCATTAACGACCTCTAAGGTCGCGATGCTATCATAAGCCTCTTTTTCCACCATGTATGATGACAGTCGCTCATGTATCGAGTGGAAGGCCTCTATTCCTTCCTCCGAGAGGTCGTAATCCATTAATCTGTTAGAGGTTTGGGCACAGCGTGGCCAGGCCTTTCCAAGCCTTCTTTGGCGAGCGTGAGCCCCCACTGTGCTAGTTCAGAGGTCGTCACCCCTGTGGGGCGGCCTTTATCATCGATGCCACTAACCTGTAATGGAGTGATAGGCTCCAAATAGTATCTGGTATCTACATAATTTGCGGAGACCGGGAATGGACGGGGATCTGCTTGGACCACCTCTGCTGTGTCTGTTTCCCTATTCCACATAACCAGCTCTTGATGAAGTGTCGAGGGCACGCAGTAACTCCGGTGGATCCAGTCTCTGCCCAAAATGGCACTGTAAGCCGCATAACAATCCGTCACAAAGAAGGCATAAACCCCCTCTGCTGGTCCGACCTTTATGCGCAGGAACAATAACCCTAAGGTTTTTGTTACAGTGCCCGCGAAATTTTTGAGTACAAGAGACGTGGACTGGATTTTCTCCCGCTTGATTCCCGGTAAGTGCATGGTCCTAGTGGTGACGACATTAACGGCCGCTCCGGTGTCAATCATGATTTTGCTGACTTTGATACCGCCGATGTCTGCCGTAATGTATAGCGGTCGCATGTGCTGGACCATGGTTGGCGTTGGCTTGGAGAAGTTCATAAATGACCCCTTGTTTGGAACCTCTTCAGGTTCCGGCGAGGCCCTATCTTCTACAGGTGTCGCGGCTGCTGAAGTGACCTGCAAAGGTTGCACACCCTCTTCTTCTGTCCCCACACAATCCTGAGCAGCGACTGGCAATGCATATTTCGCGGGAAGTACATAAACCATGTTGCAAGAAACGTCAGCAGTTTCAGTCCCCTCCATGTCGTCATCCAAATCTAGCTTGGGTTCTTCCAACGGGATATCAGTTTGGAGCTGCCAAGCCAAACAATCTACTAACGACCCTTCCGTGAGGCCTTTTACTTGGCAATGTTCAAGCCCCTGTGACTCGGGTTCTTGCTCCACTACAACCGGCTTAGGGTTCTCCGGTTCCCTGTGCTCCTCTAAGGCTGAGATGACCACACTTTGGATTTTCTTGGGTAGCCATTGCAAAGTGTTAACAACTCTGTCCTTGCCCCCCAGCCTGTCAAAGACCGAAGCCTTGATCCCTGATGCTTCATGGGATAGCCTGCGCCTGACATGTGGACGCCGAGTTGGCGAGTTTTCCATTCGGGTAAGAGGTGGTGAGCGCTCCTTAGTAATCCTGCAAAACACACTGGGCTTTGAAGCCCCCGTTAGCGAATCTGTTTGTTTGTTAAGACCACGGGGAGGTCTCAATGGTTTAGCGGCCAGCGCTTCCATTTCTTTCTGGTATTGTTCGGGCGACTTGACCAGTTGGGAAGGTTTGATTAGGCCCTGGTCTAAAGCCTCTAGAGCGCGCTTGGCTTCACCGAACCTACGCTGTAATTTCCTCTTCCGAGACGGGCTGATCTCCACTGCCTTACCCTTTTCCCTGGTGTACCATCTGCCCTCTTTGATAGGATTAGCTGAAGCAAGCGGTATATAGGGCTTGGTCAGAATATCTTTGCAACCGCCTCTGGTCTTTTCCTGTTTCGGATCGCTGGCGGCTGCTTTTAATTTCAGGAATAAATTGGAGTCTCTGGGGGATGATGGTGATGCCAGCTTCTCCCGTTCTCTTGGGCTGGTAGGCTGATAGTTCCGCGACGATGAGGCCCACTTGACTGGTGGTAGGGAACCAAAGTGAAATGTCTGCTCGACTTCCTCGTGCGGTATTTGGATACCATATTCCTCTTTACATCGCGAGCACAGAATCACAGGTGAGGCCTGGTTGGTCGCCTCAATTCTACCCTTAACGGACGCTTCATCCGCGATGGACCTATGACCCTGTTTACTCGGAACCAAATCCAGTGTTGGTTTCCGTTGCTGCTGTTTGTTCCAGTCCACATTGACCATATTGATCCCGGTGTCAGGGAAGGGGTCCACGTCAACTAGTGCCGCCGCGGTGACCGGAGCTTCTACTTGCAAACTGCTGTTATTAAGCCATACTTGAATCTGGTCCTTGAGCTTTACACAGTCCGCGATGTTGTGGTTCCACAGATTATGGAACTTGCAGTATTTCTTTCCCTTCAACTGCTCTGGCCGTGGAAAAGGCCCAAAATCAGTCTTCACCATCTTCGCAGCAATCATCTCGTCGAGGATCTCGTGAGCTTTGTTGGCATCATAGGTGTATGCCGCAAACTCCAGTTTGGTGAAGGCCATCGACTTGAGCTTAACAGGCTCCTTGGAAATCTTCAACTGCTTCAAGGACGGGTTTTTCTTCCCGGTCAGTTCATAGGCTGCGATATCATTATCCTCATCCTCTTCGTCATCCTGGACCACTTCTCTAGTGTTGTGATGGTAATAAGGGTCGTAAGTGGTCGGCTGTTAGCTCAGGGCCGCTACAGTACGGTGTTTACCGGGCACGTACGTCCCTCTGGAAGCATTCTTCCTTGCATCTGTTTCTCTGAGGAGATGCTCAAAACTGCCCACCTCCGTGATGAGTTCTCCCATCGACTGAATCATGCTGCCATGCTGCTTCTTTCTTTGTCGGGGCTCCAAACCTTTGACCGCCAACTTGACCAACTCCTTCTCGGGCAGGATGACATTTAGTTTGGCCTTCTGGATTTGAAAGCGCTGAAGATAAGCGAATCGATTCTATAGGCTGTTGGGCCATCTGGGTGAGAGAGGCCAAATCTACTTCAGGTTCAATATTTCCAAATGTCTCACGGAAAAGTAGCTCCATTGCCGGCCAATCTACCACTGTCCCTGGTCTGAGTTTAGAAAACCATCTGAAGGCAGCGCCGGACAGCGAAGTGCCAAAGATCCTGCACTTGAGGACATCATCATTCTGGTATTGGCCACATTGTACCCTAAATCTGGCCAGGTGTGTTGCCGCATCTTCTGTGTCCTCCCCTGAAAAAGTAGAAAAGATGATATTCTTATAACCTCGAGGGAAAGGTGCGAGCATGATGTGTGGGGGGAAAGGCCCCTCATAAACCCCATCTGGCTGGGCTCTAGGGTTTGCCAATCTGATCATCTCCTCTACCTCATCACGTCTCACATACTCTGGGCCTGGAGGTGGAGGAGGCATTACCGCAGCTCGGTGAGCAGTTTGTCCAGGGGTCGCCTGGTTTACCATTGTTGATCCTTCCCCGACATGCACAATGCGGGTAGTGGCTTATTGCTGGAGAGTTACTGCAGGGGTAACCTCTTCCTTCGACAGAGCGGTTATTTTGATCGGGGCGCCAGTCTGGTCGAGCGCATAATAACTTCCCGGCAATTCTTGATATACCATTTCTGCTCCGTCGCTGTCGTACTAGACGAAAGTCACAGGCTCTGAAGCAGTTCCTGCACCCTTCGAGACTTGGTGTTTCTTGGTGGCCTGTCCGCTTGATGAAGTAGTCTTTTCTTTGCTGCCATTAATAACCAAGGCTTGTTCTTTGTTCCTCGACGGAGCAGTAGCAACAGTAGCTGAGGAAGAACCAGCATTCTGGTTGGCCTTATCGCGCTGATTTGGTGGCACCTACTTGCCTGAACCGGATGGCTGGCCAAGGGAGCCAAGGATAGCATTAGGATCCCCTAAGGCCTTGTTCATTACATCTTTCGCCTGGTTCAATTCGGCTCTCTACATAGCCACCTCAGTTGCCAAGTTGGCCCCATCCTTGAGAAGATCTGCCATATTCGACGCGGTTTGCTTGGTATGCTCCTCTATAGCATTCAAAAATGTCCTATGACGCTGATCCTGTTCGGCGGCGATGGTTACAACTTGTGCCTTCAAAGCACTCTCTGTTTGTGTAATCTGCTGCCGGGTATTCTCTGTGTGTAGAGTCATACGCTGCTCAATTTCGCGGAGGAGCTTTTCTGATTTTGCGGTTTCTCTGGCAAAATCACCGTCCATCTTCTTGCGATGATTGTCGACATTCTCCATGAGGATCGCGAGTGTTTCCTCAATGGTCGCTCCTTCCGGGATAGGGTTCGACACAAAAGCCTCTTCTTCACCACCATCCACTGCAGTGTTGACAGTGGAGGGAATAACAGGCTCGCTGGCCTGATTGACGCTCTGACCTTCAGTCTCGGTCGGGCGATTCTCCTCTTGTGCAGTCGACATACCGGGTGATTGGGGCTGGAGAGAGAATCGTTGCGTCACTTGTTCTTCAGAGAGACCACGACAGTCCGCACGAGAATGCGGTCTGTAACTGGAGGTCTTATTCTTTGAGCAGTTAGCATAGCCCTTTTGGTAGTGGTTATCGCTAGACTTCCCAATGGTTGCGTTCACAAAGAAACACTAGTTTGTTGTCCCACTGGGTGTGCCAAAATGTTTGGCTCCAAAACTAGCTGGTGTGCAAACAGTCTCTTTTGAGCGAGTGGTTGCGCAGGCGTGCCAGCACCGAAGGGTGCAGTCGTTGGGGTAGTCCCGTGACCTGACTTCTTCTTCAAGCAATGTGGACGAGGAGAGCACCAACCTCGTCACAGGGTTCTTTTCCTGCCTTTTGGGAAAGGACTTTCTGCCTTATTGAGTAAGGACTTTGGTTGTGGTTTCTTCGCGTTCACCGAATCGATACTTAGTGTTGTAGACTAAGCAAAGCAATCACTGGGAAGTTGAGAGAAGCACGGGTTTGCTAAAGCATGACTTTAGCTTCGCTGGGTTGCGAGGGCTTTACCCTTGCTTCGCTGGAAGTAACAGTGGCAGTTGTGCTAGCAGTCGGCTCCTGGGGAGACTGGGACTGGAAGTACGGTCGCCGGGTTGATCTGGTGAGGCTGACAGTCGGCTCGCGAGGAGACTAGGACTGGCGGGCGGTCACCGGGTTTCAACAAGGTTGAAGGTTTGCTCCGGGGAGGCTTTGTAATCACTGGGATTGATTGATTCGAGAGAGGTCCTTGATCTCGCCGCTTAACCCTGTATTTATACCATAGGGTTTTCGACTGCTCCTTGCCCTAGAAGGATTCTTAATTGAAGTTTCCTGTTTAGTCTCCACTACTTGATTTCAATAAGATTTCATCTCCTTATGAAACACGGGATGAGCGAAACTATAAACCAAACCCGCGTAACCTTATTTTTGGGCCGCAGGTATCGGCCCGCTGGCTCAGACCCACTAAAGGATTTTGCCAAAATTACTTTTGGGCTCAAACACAAGCCCTCACAGGAGGAATAGTTACCCTACAAATTTTGATACATCGGAGCTTGGAATGAAGCATAGATGGCCTCCCCCGTGGCCTTTTGGAGGTTAGTCAAACATAGTGCTGCTAACTTCTTTCTTTGTTTTTAAATTTCCTGTCAATTTTCAGTTTTCACTTTTATTTTCGTCATTTGTGAATCATAACGGAATAGGTGAAGTCTCTTTTGTTAATATTGGCCTAAACTCCTTATTGGTGCCTAGTTCAGGCCCCTTAAGGTTAAGGGAGGCTTTTATTAACACTTGTTGAACCGTCTTCACACTTATGACCTTTCTCATCTTAGTAAGTATAGCCTATATAAAATGGTGTCTAGAAAGGGGACAACGTTCATGACAGGTTCTTGAATCCAGAAGTGCATGCAAATGGGCCTAAACCACTATGTGGGAGTAGCTCATGGCAAAATGGATTCTGCCTCTCTTGTTCGCCCTCCCCCATCTGGCCATTTCAGTAAGGTTGCCCAAAGGATTAGAAAGAAAATTTGTGTCTAGACGACTATACTTGGGCCGCATGTCTAAACCTTGATTCACAATGTCTTATTAAAAAATAAAATCCAAAAATACAAAAATACAAAAAGAGTTTCAAATTTGTGCGTCGCGGAGGATACAAAAAATTGTGTTCTTACCTAATAGTGGCTGGAACTTGCTAATATACTTAAGAGGCCATTGGTATTGGTCTGGGCACATATACAAGAGGCATTTAATATGCCTAGTATGGTATTAGCAGTGGAGGAGGTCAACTCAATATTTTTGCCAATAATTGTGGCGAAAGCTGGGTTACAAATTGTTGGCAGCGAAGTGGTTTAAATTACATGGCCTCGCAAAGGATGGTTCGCGAAGGAAGACTGGCGATTAATATATGTATGCTCATTATATATAATTAAGAGGGAGAGAGGCCACTGCTCAAGTAATTTTAGTCAAGCCAATACAAGTGGCTTTGGAGCAACGACATTATAAGAGCAGTGCTGATTCAAGACCTCTTCAGTCAAGACGAAGACCTTTGACTTCGAGGTCTGGCTGGCAATGTTTGGACCCAAAATGAACATTTTGGTCTGACAAAGCACATCTTGGAGAAATTGAGCCAATGTCAGTGGCTCAAGCTATATATTATCGACAAGTTCGAACTATATATTTAGAGGCTAAATAAAGGCTACTATGGAAGCATGAAAAGTCAACTTTAGCACATTTTCCTACTTCGGCTAGGAGAAACTGAGCTAAACAAGGAAGGAGGGGCGGCAGACTAACCAAATTAAATCGAAATGAGCTGAAACTTTCTAGAATCATTCTAGACAGCCCAAGGATCATTTCTTATGCAGAGTGCCAGAGCTAGTTTTGAGTGGAAGGCCTTCAAACAATCAGTCCAATTTTCTACATAAGCAAAACTGGAAAACTGGACCTATAAGAGATCCAGCAGCATTTCCGGCCCAACCACATGGAAATAAATTCTGAAATTTTACCACAGTAATCTATACTCATGGTAGATAATTTCATATGAAGAAGTCGAAGGCTCATTATGAAGTCTTGTTGGAGAAATAATTGAAGGAATAAAGGGGCAGAAACTGACCTAAAACCAGCTCAATATTCACATGTTCATGTTTCCTACCCACATGAAGAAAGCTAGATGCTTTTCTTTTTTTCCTTGGATATATTTTTCTACTACAATCTCTTTAATAGATCATCATCACTTCCATGTTTCTGCACCTACATGCTTTGCTTTCATTTCATCATTTCTCTATTTTTTCCATATTTTACAAATCACTTTCATACTCCATTTTCATTATTTTTCTTCCACTCATCATTTCACTCTTCTTTTTCTTCCCTATATAAACACCTTCTCCTCTCATTCTAAAACACACATTCACAACATCAAAACATCTCTAAGATGATCTAAATTCTCTCTAGAGCAACCTCTCTAAGAGCAACTCCTCTCCTTCTCTTTCTCTTAGCGGTGATCACACTCCTAGGCCTAGTCTTCTCAGAAGCCGACTTTTAGTGCCACTAAACCCTCTGTCAACGTACTTCGGTCCTAGTCTCCTCGGGAGCCGATGGTAGTGCCGCGACCACAACGGTTATGGAACCAGCCAAGCAAGGGTAACGCCCTAGCAACCCAGCCAAGCTAAAGTCACGCTTTAGCAAGTTCTCCTCACTTCCCGGTGGTTCTCGCTCTACTAGATCTACAACATCGAGTATCGATTAGGTGACACAAGAAGATAAGCAAAAGTCCTCATCACGAGGCACAAAGACCCCAGCCAAGAAGAAGCTCAGCAAAAGTCCTCACCACGAGGCACAAAGAATCCCACGACGAGGTTGGTGCTCTCCTCGTCCACAATTGCTTGAAAGAAGTCAAGTCAAGGGACACCCCCGACGACCGCACCCTAACGGTGCTGGCACGCCCGCGCAGAAAAGAGACTGTTGACCAGCTGCAACAAAACTGGAGCCATAAAAAATGTTTGGCTCCAATTTTGTTGCAGCTGGTCAACAGTCTCTTTTCTGCGCGGGTGTGCCAGCACCGTTCGGGTGCGGTCGTCGGGGGTGTCCCTTGACCAGACTTCTTTCAAGCAATTGTGGACGAGGAGAGCACCAACATCGTCGTCGGATTCTCTGTGCCTCGTGGTGAGGACTTTTGCTGAGCTTCTTCTTGTTCACACAATCGATACTCAATATTGCAGATTGAACAGAGCGAAATCACCGGCAAGTATTGAGATCTTGCTAAAGCGTGACTTTAGCTTGACTAGGTTGCTAGGGCGTTACCCTTGCTTGGCTGGTTCCGTAATCGTTGTGGTCGCGGCACTACCGTTGGCTCCCGAGGAGACTAGGACCGAAGTACGTTGACAGAGGGTTTGGTGGCACTGAAAGTCGGCTTCTGAGAAGACTAGGACTAGGAGTGTGATCACCGGTAAGAGAAAGAGAAGGAGAGGAGTTGCTCTTAGACAGGTTGCTCTAGAGAGAACTTAGATCATCTTAGAGATGTTGTTGTGTTGTGAATGTGTGTTTTAGAATGAGAGGAGAAGGTGTTTATATAGGGAAGAAAAAGAAGAGTGAAATGATGAGTGGAAGAAAAATAATGAAAGTGGAGTATGAAAGTTATTTGTAAAATATGGAAAAGATAGAGAAATGATGAAATGAAAGCAAAGCATGAAGGTGCAGAAACATGGAAGTGATGATGATCTATTAAAGAGATTGTAGAAGAAAAATATATCCAAGGAAAAAGAGAAAAGCATCTAGCTGTCTTCATGTGGGTAGGAAACATGAATATGTGAATATTGAGCTGGTTTTAGGTCAGTTTCTGCCCCTTTATTCCTTCAATTATTTCTCCAACAAGACTTCAGTATAAGCCTTCGACTTTTTCATATGAAATTATCCATCGTGAGTGTAGATTACTGTGGTAAAATTTCAGAATTTATTTCCATGTGGTTGGGTCGGAAATGCTGCTGGACCTCTTACAGGTCCAGTTTTCCAGTTTTGCTTCTACAGAAAATTGGACTGATTGTTTGAAGGCTTTCCACTCAAAAAAAGCTCTTGCACTCTTCATAAGAAATTATCCTTGAGATATCTAGTATTAATCTGGAAAGTTTTAGCTCATTTCAATTTCATTTGGTTAGTCTTCCGCCCCTCCTTCCTTGTTTAGCTCGGTTTCTCCTAGCCGAAGTAGGAAAATGTGCTAAAGTTGACTTTTCATGCTTCCATAGTAGGCTTTATTTAGCCTCTAAATATATATTTCGAGCTTTTCAAAAATATATAGCTTGAGCCACTGATATTGGCTCAATTTCTCCAAGATGTGCCTTGTCAGGCCAAAATGTTCATTTTGGGTCCAAACATTGCCCCCCAGACCTCGAAGTCAAAGGTCTTCGTCTTGACTGAAGAGGTCTTGAATCAGCACTGCTCTTATAATGTCGTTGCTCCAAAGCCACTTTTATTGGCTTAACTATTTCCATATAGGCTTCTAAATAGGCCATAAAGCTTGAATGCCACTACTAAATTGCCTTTGTCATGAACTGACGCTTCCTTTGCCAACTTTTTTGCCCCCCCATGGATCTGATGTCTGGTATGCAGTGAATTGATGAAAGTTGGATAGGTTGTAGGAGATCAGAACTTTAGCATGCCCCTCATGCGAAGGAGACTGCTTTTGATCGCGAATGAGGATCATTCTCTTCCTTGGTGGTTTCTTCGCCATGTGTATAGCAACAAGTATCTGCTTTATTCGCTAGCTCTTTGTTGAGAATGCGATTGCTGTAGAAGAAACCCAACTTGATGAACCTTTAGCTACTTCTGAAGAAATGGGCCACAACCTGGCCCGTGTCAGAGAACGGGCCACTCAAGCCGAAACTAGTGCTATTGCAGCGAAACGCCACGTGGAGGAAGTTTGTTTGAAATTGAGCTTTGCGGGTCAATCTCTGTAAGCCCCCTCGAAAACCGTTCAGTCTCCTCACATGCTGTTAATCACTTCTTTTCCGAGATTTAAGGCATTAATCACTCGTTGAAAAACAACGGTCGTGAAAAATAATCTTGTGAAAAGAACAGTTACCTCGAAAACAGTTCGGTCTCCTCACATGCTATTAGTCCCTTTTTTCCCGAGATTTGGAATCACTAATCTCGATTTACTGACATCAGTTTTGAAATTGAGCTTCATCCAAGGGTGGATATTTGCATGCCTATATGTTCCTCCATATTATAAACTCAAATTTCCAATCCCAAAACCAATTCATCAACAACAATCTTTCTTAATTACTTGTCATCACCATTCTTCAATTCTCGCACTCTCTCAACCCTTCACCAATGGAACCACAAACCCAGCAACCAACCGAGGATGGAGGAAGCGACAAATCAGCCGGGAGTAGTGCTAACATGCTTTGTAGGCGGAGCAGGTGGACTCCCACTACAGATCAGATAAGAATCCTTAAGGAGCTTTTCTACAATAAGGGAGTTAGGTCCCCGACTGTAGAGCAGGTTCAGAGGATCTATCTCCAGCTGAAATGGTACGGCAAGATCGAGTTCAAGAACGTCTATTTTTGGTTCGTGAACCAAAGGGCTCGGGAGAAGTAGAAGAAGACATCCACTTCGGATGTTCATGTGCCTATGCAAAGATCAGGGCTTGTTGGTGGATCCATCATGGAACAACGAGGAGAAGATCACCAGGAGATTAAAACCCTTCCACTGTTTCCCATGCACGGTGAGGACATCTTTGGCAACATGAAGACTACTTCCGATGGAGGTGGTGGTCACGGTGGTGGCTCTCACATTTCACTTGAGCTCAGCCTTTCCTGTGAAGGCAAAGCTGGAAAAAGTTTCTGGAGCCGCTGACTCGGCTTAGTAGCTTCGCGAGTGTAGGGACACTTAGAATTGCCCCCGAAAAGTTGTATTTATGACTTTTTTTTTTTTTTCCGGCCCAAGTATAGTCGCCTAGACACAAATTTTCTATCAAATCCTTTGGGCAACCTTACTGAAATGGCCAGGTGGGGGAGGGCGAACAAGAGAGGTAGAATCCATTTTGGCATGAGCTACTCCCACATAGTGGTTTAGAAACGCGAGGGGGCTCCGCGTGTGGGATCAACGATCATGCGAGTCATCTTCATCATAATCCTTACACGCGAAGCAAATCGGGGAAGGGAGGGAAGCCAAATTGAGGTTCGTCTTTCCTCCTCTATTTCCTTCCTTCTGGACCCGATCCGTGTTGTGCCCTCCAGATGGAAGGGGCTTTGGTTCTCATCTCCTTCTCCCCCTTTCTCTTCTTGATAGAATCTTGGAGGGATGAGAAGGGATGGACTCTTTGAAGGAATGGGTTCAAGCTACAAAATGGATGTTCCTGTACTTCACGTCCAGCTAATGGTGGTTACCAAGGCTAGAGGGGGTGCAGAGACTCAAGCTGATATTCGGTTCCTTCACTCTCTGCCCCTCCTTGTCCCACTGGGCGTGCCAAAATGTTTGGCTCCAGTTTTGTTGCAGCTGGTCAACAGTCTCTTTTCTGCGCGGGCGTGCCAAAATGTTTGTTTTGAAGCCCGGTGGTTGAATGTCTTCAAGAAAAGAAAAAAAATTCTAACCTTGTCCCACTGGGCGTGCCAAAATATTTGGCTCCAGTTTTGTTGCAGCTGGTCAACAGTCTCTTTTCTATGCGGGCGTGCCAAAATGTTTGTTTTGAAGCCCGGTGGTTGAATGTCTTCAAGAAAAGAAAAAATTCTAACCTTGTCCCATCAGGTGTGTCAAAATGTTTGTTTTGAAGCCCGGTGGTTGAATGTCTTCAAGAGAAAAAAATTCTATCCTTGTCCCACTGGGCGTGCCAAAATGTTTGGCTCCAGTTTTGTAGCCCGGTGGTTGAATATGCTTCAAGAGAAAAAATTCGAACCTTGTCCCACTGGGCGTGCCAAAATGTTTGGCTCCAGTTTTGTTGCAGCTGGTCAACAGTCTCTTTTCTACGCGGGCGTGCCAAAATGTTTGTTTCGAAGCCCGGTGGTTGAATGTCTTCAAGAAAAAAAAAATTCTAACCTTGTCCCACTGGGCGTGCCAAAATGTTTGTTTTGAAGCCCGGTGGTTGAATGTCTTCAAGAGAAAAAAAATTCTAACCTTGTCACACCGGGTGTGCCAAAATGTTTGGCTCCAATTTTGTTGCAGCTGGTCAACAGTCTCTTTTCTGCACGGGCGTGCCAGCACCGTTCGGGTGCGGTCGTCGGGGATGTCCCTTGACCTGACTTCTTTCAAGCAATTGTGGACGAGGAGAGCACCAACCTCGTCGTGAGATTCTTTGTGCCTCGTGGTGAGGACTTTTGCTGAGCTTCTTCTTGTTCACACAATTGATACTCAATATTGCAGATTGAACAGAGCGAAATCACCGGCAAGTATTGAGATCTTGCTAAAGCGTGACTTTAGCTTGACTAGGTTGCTAGGGCGTTACCCTTGCTTGGCTGGTTCCGTAATCGTTGTGGTCGCGGCACTACCGTTGGCTCCCGAGGAGACTAGGACCGAAGTACGTTGACAGAGGGTTTGGTGGCACTGAAAGTCGGCTTCTGAGAAGACTAGGACTAGGAGTGTGATCACCGGTAAGAGAAAGAGAAGGAGAGAAGTTGCTCTTAGAGAGGTTGCTCTAGAGAGAACTTAGATCATCTTAGAGATGTTGTTGTGTTGTGAATGTGTGTTTTAGAATGAGAGGATAAGGTGTTTATATAGGGAAGAAAAAGAAGAGTGAAATGATGAGTGGAAGAAAAATAATGAAAGTGGAGTATGAAAGTGATTTGTAAAATATGGAAATGATAGAGAAATGATGAAATGAAAGCAAAGCATGAAGGTGCAGAAACATGGAAGTGATGATGATCTATTAAAGAGATTGTAGAAGAAAAATATATCCAAGGAAAAAGAGAAAAGCATCTAGCTTTCTTCATGTGGGTAGGAAACATGAACATGTGAATATTGAGCTGGTTTTAGGTCAGTTTCTGCCCTTTTATTCCTTCAATTATTTCTCCAACAAGAATTCAGTATAAGCCTTCGACTTCTTCATATGAAATTATCCATCATGAGTGTAGATTACTGTGGTAAAATTTCAGAATTTATTTCCATGTGGTTGGGCAGGAAATGCTGCTGGACTTCTTACAGGTCCAGTTTTCCAGTTTTGCTTCTGCAGAAAATTGGACTGATTGTTTGAAGGCTTTCCACTCAAAAAAAGCTCTTACACTCTTCATAAGAAATGATCCTTGGGATGTCTAGTATTAATCTGGAAAGTTTTAGCTCATATCGATTTCATTTGGTTAGTCTTCCGCCCCTCCTTCCTTGTTTAGCTCGGTTTCTCCTAGCCGAAGTAGGAAAATGTGCTAAAGTTGACTTTTCATGCTTCCATAGTAGGCTTTATTTAGCCTCTAAATATATATTTCGAGCTTGTTGAAAATATATAGTTTGAGCCACTGATATTGGCTCAATTTCTCCAAGTCGTGCCTTGTCAGGCCAAAATGTTCATTTTGGGTCTAAACAACTTGCACTACCAACCATGTAAGTGAAAGTACAATCTTTCATGAATTCTTTTGAACATTTCCTTTCGATTTCGTCCAGCAATGGTTGGCAGGCCCAAATACCTTTCGTGAAAAGGAACAATTGGGATTCCTAACAGTTGCGACATCACCTCTTTCTGATCTTCAACTATTCCTAGCCCAAAAGAAATCGCTGACTTCTGGTAGTTGATTTTTTGACCCGCTGCACTTTCATAAAGGAGGAGGCACTGCTTAATAAAGGTCACCTCATGGATATCCGCCCTACTAAACAACATACTATCGTCTGCAAATAACAGGTGAGAGATAGTAGGACCTGTTTGGCTCCAGTTTTGTTGCAGCTGGTCAACAGTCTCTTTTCTGCGCGGGCGTGCCAGCACCGTTCGGGTGCGGTCGTCGGGGGTGTCCCTTGACCTGACTTCTTTCAAGCAATTGTGGACAAGGAGAGCACCAACCTCGTCGTGGGATTCTTTGTGCCTCGTGGTGAGGACTTTTGCTGAGCTTCTTCTTGTTCACACAATCGATACTCAATATTGCAGATTGAGCAGAACGAAATCACCGGGAAGTATTGAGATCTTGCTAAAGCGTGACTTTAGCTTGGCTGGGTTGCTAGGGCGTTACCCTTGCTTGGCTGGTTCCGTAACCGTTGTGGTCGCGGCACTACCGTCGGCTCCCGAGGAGACTAGGACCGAAATACGTTGACAGAGGGTTTGGTGGCACTGAAAGTCGGCTTCTGAGAAGACTAGGACTAGGAGTGTGATCACCGCCAAGAGAAAGAGAAGGACAGGAGTTGCTCTTAGAGAGGTTGCTCTATAGAGAACTTAGATCATTTTAGAGATGTTTTGATGTTGTGAATGTGTGTCTTAGAATGAGATGAGAAGGTGTTTATATAGGGAAGAAAAAGAAGAGTGAAATGATGAGTGGAAGAAAAATAATGAAAGTGGAGTATGAAAGTGATTTGTAAAATATGGAAAAGATAGAGAAATAATGAAATGAAAGCAAAGCATGAAGGTGCAGCAACATGGAAGTGATGATGATTTATTAAAGAGATTGTAGAAGAAAAATATATCCAAGGAAAAAGAGAAAAGCATCTAGCTTTCTTCATGTGGGTAGGAAACATGAACATGTGAATATTGAGCTGGTTTTAGGTCAGTTTCTGCCCCTTTATTCCTTTAATTATTTCTCCAACAAGACTTCAGTATAAGCCTTCGACTTCTTCATATGAAATTATCCACCATGAGTGTAGATTACTGTGGTAAAATTTCAGAATTTATTTCCATGTGGTTGGGCCGGAAATGCTGCTGGACCTCTTACAGGTCCAGTTTTCCAGTTTTGCTTCTTTAGAAAATTGGGCTGATTGTTTGAAGGCTTTTCACTTAAATTTAACTCTGGCACTCTTCATAAGAAATGATCCTTGGGATGTCTAGTATTAATCTGGAAAGTTTCAGCTTATTTCGATTTCATTTGGTTAGTCTGCCGCCCCTCCTTCCTTGTTTAGCTCGGTTTCTCCAGTCGGAGTAGGAAAATGTGCTAAAGTTGACTTTTCATGCTTCCATAGTAGGCTTTATTTAGCCTCTAAATATATATTTCAAACTTGTCGACAATATATAGCTTGAGCTACTGACATTGGCTCAATTTCTCCAAGACGTGCCTTGTCAGGCCAAAATGCTCATTTTGGGTCCAAACATGACCCTCATTTGTAACCCGAGCCCCAAGCAATGAAACATCCCTCTCAGCTTTTTGCAACAGTCCAGAAAAACCTTCAGAACAAAGCAGAAATAGGTATGGGGACAGGGGATCACCTTGTCGTAATCCTCTGGTTGGTTTGATCATGCCTGCTGCTTCACCATTCCACAACACACTGAAAGAGACAGACTTCACACAACGCATCACAAGGTCCACCCAACTATCTGAGAAACCCAATCTTCGCAGAATATTATCCAGAAAAATCCACTCCACACGGTCATACGCTTTGCTAATATCCAGTTTGAGTACACAGCTTTGCTCCCCTTCCACCTGACGAGCTCTGATAGAATGTATGACTTCAAAAGCTGTGATAACATTAACATAGATACACCTCCCAGGAACAAACGCACCTTGGAATCTGGATATAATCTCTGGCAGTAAAGTCTTTAACCGATTAACAATAGCCTTAGAAATTAACTTATAGACTACATTGCATAAGTTTATTGGCCTAAAGTCTGTGACCTGTTGGGGATTGTCAATCTTGGGGATAAGAGCCAATAGAGTATGGTTCAGGCCATCAAGAGAAGCACCATCATTCAAAATCTGCAAACAAAGTTGACTAACATCGTCGCCCACAATCTGCCAATAAGTCTGATAAAATCTAGCCGAAAAACCATCTTCACCTGGGGACTTGTCCGGTGCCATTTGTCTCAGAGCCACTTCAATTTCTTCTCTGTTAAAAGGCTTAACCAATTCATCATTCATAGCCTCTGTAACCTTCCTTGGAATAGTCTCCAGCACTAACTCTGAATGAATGCAGCCCTCACTGGTGAAAATCTGCTGGAAATAATGAATAAAAGCTTTCTTTATACCCTCCACTGACTCCTGCCATACCCCATCATTATTAAAAACTCCCATAATTTTATTTCTTCTCCCCCTTGCCTTCGCAAAGCCATGAAAAAATTTTGTGTTTTGGTCACCTTCCTGTAACCAGGATACACGTGATTTTTGTCTCCACATTTCCTCCTCATGGCACATTAGCTTGCTGAGATCCTGCACTACTTTACTTCTTTTCTCCTGTATTCCAAATTCCAAATTGTCGAATGGATAATTTTGCAACTCCCTATTCAATTGCTGGATTTTCCTCGGTAAGTGACCCACCACCTCCACATTCCATTTCTGAAGAGCCCTAGAAGCAGCCAATAGTTTATGCCTCACTGTCCCCAGTCCCTGCCCTTCATTCCAGACCTCTGACACAATCTTTCCACAAACTTCCTCCTTCGTCCAAAAAGCCTCAAATTGGAAACGCTGTTGGGATTACAAAAGCTAGGCACATACCTTTGTAATCCATCCGTGTAAAGCACCAACGGTATATGGTCAGAGGCACCCACATCCAAATGCAACTCATGAAAATTTGGAAACTGATCAGCTGCATTTTGATTAATTAGGCATCTGTCTAATCTTTCAATAGTGTTCCCCCGACGCCAAGTGAAAAAGGGGCCTGAAGACTCCACCTCCTGAAGACCACAATCAAAAATCGCATCTCTAAACTTTTGCATTTGAGCCTCAGGACGCTCACATCCACCCTACTTCTCAGAAAGACTAACTAACTCATTGAAATCTCCAAAAATGATCCAGCCCCCAGTAACTGACCGAGCAATACGCCTCAACAAATCCCAGGAGAAGTGACGCAGAGGAGCATCTGGATTACCATAAAAACCAGTAACTCTCAGAGGCCCATCATCAGTTTGAATTTCAACATCTATATGCCCCAAAGAAGAACCAATAGAACGGACCACCAAATTCTTCTTCCAACACATTGCCAGTCCCCCACTGTTTCTACCAACTCTACTCACAGTACAACACTCATCAAATCCCAAATCGAAACAAATACCTGACATCTCCTCCTTTTTCTTCATTGTTTCCATCAGAAACACTAAGTCGGGGTTTTTTGCCCTAATCATCTTCTTCAGGGCACGGAACGTGTACGGGTTCCCCAGTCCCCGTACGTTCCAGCTGATACCTATCATTGCTCGTGATGGGCCCTATTTCCGGAGCCCATCACGGTCTTGTATTTATATAACTGAGTAAACTGATTTGGTTAGAATTGGCTGAATTGGTAGTTACCGATGATTTAGGGATCCTTAGGGATTTCGCATTTTAGAACTTTGAGGACCCGTTGTTTTTGCCTTGTTTTGGCTACTGATCAGAAGAATAATAAATGCAAGAGACAATTCTTAGATTCACCATTTTAGTGAATGAGTATATTCACCATCTCTTGTTATTAACGCATAATAACTTTATAATTTTCTAATCAAATCATTCATGTTGTATAATGTAATACAAAGATTAGCTCTGTAAAAAATCAATCAAATTGAAGACCCTAGGGGTAAACCTAAGAATTGTCCCTAATGCAAGAAAACTTGGATTTCCAGTAGATCCATAAAATATTTATATTCCATATATAGGTGCCCTGCAGCCTCTTTTTCCTTATTTAGTTCCTGTTTGTTTGCTAGGACAATTGAAGTAAGAAGAGAAGGGAATACAGAGTTTGGAATATTGTTTTTCAATGTGCATGTTTTGTTTTGCAGAAAAGTAGTAAACAGAATGGATAAGTAATATCAAGATAAATAGTTATTCGTGGCTTGTCTACGTTAGAACTTAGAAGTTAGAACAGTTCTTTATGAAGGATCTCTGGTTTATGTTTCTTAGAGATTTTGCTTTAGAAAATATGGTGTAGTTCCATCAATGTGAGTGTCATTCTTTGAAGCAATATCCTGTAGTCGATGGGACCATGGGGGTGTATATACTCTACACCTTTTGCATGGTATATGTCCAATGCCAATGAACGGTCGAGATTAAGAAAAATTTATAGTGAACCATCCATTGGCGGTGAATGGAATAAATTTCGCTCGTCCGTCTTGCTTCTTAGATAACAGTTCAATTTAATCACTCTCTTCCTTTTGATAATGACAGGATACTTGGATTTGAACTACAATAAGGAACTCCGTAAAGACTAAAGATTGGGACAACTAAGAGTAAGTTCACCGGTTGAGGTCACTGGGTCAATACTATTCATTGCTTTGTGCCTTTAATTTCCACCATCTAGGTCATTGAGTCAGATACTGACATTCGGTGACCGTTTGTGAACAGTATCTGACCCGGTGACCTAGATGGTGGAAATAAAAGATAAAAAAACAGTGAATGTATCTGACCCAATAATCTCAACGGGTGAATTTGCTCTAAATTGTTAGTACGAGCCTTTTTGTGGAAATAACCTAGTCTGAAATTGCCAAAGAAAAATAGTTCTTGGAAACTAAACGTGGGGCCATGCAACCGGAGAAAAGAAAGAATTTACAAAACAGAAAAAAAAAAGAAGAAGGAGAAGGAAAGCGACTTTTAGTCTGTTTCTGTGGAATTTCGGTGAAAGAAACGAAACGCTTGTAGGCCCCAACTTTTGCAAATTTCTACGACTAATGATGCATATGGCATCTGCATCCAAAATCAACCATTTACTTGACCGGACCTGACCTTGCCCATCTAACCCATTTTGGGCGAGAATTTGAGAAGCCAACCCGATTGTCGCCTTTTCAAGCTGGAGTCCGGAGCAACTTTACTGCATACAATCTGAAGCCGCCGTCGCCATAGCCCATCACTGCAAATGGCTTCATCCTCATCGTCTTCCTCAAAACACTGGATCTACGACGTGTTTTTGAGCTTCAGAGGTGCAGACACCCGCCGGGGCTTCACGGCCCACCTCCTCAAGGCATTAGAAGATGAGAAAGTCAAAGTGTTTATTGACAAGGAGCTAAGAAAAGGGGAAGACATCACAGACGAACTGGTGCAGGCGATCCAAGGGTCTAGGATCTCTCTCATCATCTTCTCGAGGAGGTACGCGGAGTCAAGTTGGTGTCTTGGGGAGCTGGTGCAGATCATGGAGTGTAGAAGAACATTGGGCCAGATTGTTTTCCCAATTTTCTATGATGTCGCTCCTTCACATGCCAGGTATCAGATAGGTGGTTTTGCAGAGGCATTTCAGAAACATGAAGAGCGTCACCGATCGGATCTTGACAAGGTAGTGGGGTGGAGATCTGCACTTACTGAAGCTGGCAATTTGTCTGGCTGGGATCTCACAAACCCTGCCGAGGGGTAAGAAGCCACTACTCTTGGAATCTGTTGTACTTGCATCTTGGAAATGAAATCTTCTTGAGCCCCTTGAGTTCACTGTGCATGTACTTTCCCTTTCCCAACCATCACATTTTGTGAACCAAAGGGGCCTCATAATAGGTTGAGAAAAAATTGGAGGGCTTAGTATTATATTGAGGGGTTTGACTGTCTAAACTGCAGCTTCACTCATATTCCTTAACTCATATATTCTTCTGTATGATGGTGCTCCGCCGCCCCCTCCGTTGTGAGGTTTTGGTTTCTGAAAAACAGAGGGCCTAGTTTTTCTTTTATTTTGTTACTACTGGCCAAAGAAAAAAAAAAAAAGAACTGCAGCTTCACTCTTCATTCAGATTTTATTTTGTCTGAACAATCTAAAGGGACAGTTATACGTTTTTACTTATATTACTTTTATGGTTGCATATAACCCTTAATTCTGGTGATTGACAGGACTGAAGCAGAGGTTATCCAAAAAATTGTTTACAAAATCACTGGACACCTGGAGAACACGTACTTGGATGTAGCAGTCTATCCCGTGGGAATAGAGGCTCGCATGGAAGATATTTGTGACTATTTGGAAGTGGAGTTGAATGATGTTTGCATGGTTGGAATTTGGGGTATGGGTGGACTGGGCAAGACAACAGTTGCAAAAGCCATCTACAATAAGCTTTATCATAGCTTTGAACGTAAAAGCTTCCTTGCAAATGTTAGGGAAATTGCAAAGGAGAAAAATGGTAAGATTCTTCTGCAAGAAAAGCTTCTTTCCGATATCCTAAAACCAACCAAGATAGACATAGGCAATGCTGACGAAGGTATCAATGTGATAAAGGGCAAACTTGGATGCGAGAAGGTACTTGTCATTGTTGATGATGTGGATCATATGGGCCAACTAAATGCATTGGCTATAAACCATGATGCATTTGGTCCAGGAAGTAGAATTGTTGTAACAACAAGAGATAGACATGTACTAGAGCAACTTCAAGTGCACAAAATATATGAGGTACAGAAAATGAGTGACGAAGAATCTCTTGAGCTCTTTAGTTGGCATGCATTTAGAAATCGTTGTCCTGATGAAAAATTTATTGGACTCTCAAGAAGTGTTGTCGCTTATTGTGGAGGTTTGCCCCTGGCTCTTCAAGTTTTAGGGTCTTTTATGTTTAACAGGACCATAAGAGATTGGGAAAGCATGATGAAGCAGTTGAAGAAAATTCCTCATGACGAGATTCAGAAAAAGCTCAGACTAAGCTTCGATCAAATTGATGACAGCCAGAAGGGCATATTCCTCCATATATCTTGTTTCTTCATTGGGATGGACAGGAACTATGTCACAGAAATATTGGATAGCTGTGGTTTTTGTGCAGGAATAGGAATTAGCGTCCTCGTTCAACGGTGCCTTGCAACTGTCAATGAAAAAAACAAGCTCATGATGCATGATTTGCTTCGAGACATGGGCAGAGAAATTGTTTGTGCAAAATTCCCGAACAGCCCTGAAAAATGTAGCAGATTGTGGCGTCAAGAAGATGTAATAGAAGTATTGACTGAAAAATCTGTAAGTATTTCCAATCAAGACAAGCTTTTGCATCCCATAACTAAATATACATATAGTACTAAATTAGGCTCAATTAGTCAACTATGCAAAATCATGATCTTGCCATATCCTTGTTGAGTAACTAATCCGGTAGTTTCATGTCCCTCTATCATTACTGTGATCATAAGAACGTATCAACGCATTCAATATTTAAGGCAAATAACATTTTTCTTAATACGTCTATAAATCAGTTTTCACATGCAAATAACATCTTTCGTAGCAGGGAACTAAAGAAGTTGAAGGACTCGCTCTAAATTTGCAAACATCAGACCAGGCTAGTTTCAGTACAGAAGCATTTATCAATATGAAGAGACTGATGTTGCTCCAACTCAGTTACGTACAGCTCACTGGAAACTACAAATATCTTTCCAATAAGTTAAGATGGTTTTGTTGGCGTGGATTCCCTCTACAGTTCATACCAAAGGATTTCTTTAATAATTTAAAAAATCTTGTTTATATGGACCTGCGGTATAGCAACCTCGTACAGTTTTCTGCAGATTCCAGGGTATGTATTATAACCTCAACCAAACTGTTATTTCGTTTCCTTCTGGTTTTATACATAAAGTCTCTTTCTTTTCCTTCAGGATATTTATTGTTGCTTTTGTTTTGTCTGAATGTCTTCTCTAACAGTTGCTTGAGAAGTTGACAATCCTCAATCTCAGCCATTCACATTACCTAACACAGTCGCCAGACTTTTCAGAGCTGCCAAATCTTGAGTATTTGATACTAAAAGGCTGCAGTAGATTGTCTGAGGTTCACCATTCCGTTGGAAATCTTCAAAAACTTGCTTTGGTAAATCTTAAAGACTGCAAAATGCTTAAGAATCTTCCAAGCAATTTCTGGAAGGTGAAATCACTTAAAACTCTTGTTCTTTCTGGCTGCTCTACACTTGAGGGATTGGATGAGGAAATAGGCAACATGGAATCATTGACAACTCTTCTTATGCCTGGCACAACCATAGGAAATAAACCTTCCTTAATAGACAAAATGAAGAACCTCACATATACATCTGTACGTAGCACGCTGAGGTCAATTCGAGTATTATCACTTAAAGACTGCAATTTAACTGATGATGCAATCCTGCTTTTGGGGATACTAAGTCATTTAAGATATTTAAATCTAAAAAAAAATAATTTTCTTAGTCTTCCAAGCCTCAGAAAGCTGTATAATCTTCAAACTTTATGTTTGAATAATTGCACGAGCCTTCATGCAATCGGAGAATTACCAACTAGTTTGAAGTATCTGAAAGTCAATCACTGCCCTGCATTAGAGAGAATGGCAAAGTTTTCTGGAATGTCGGAAATGAGATCCTTGGTTCTAAGTCACTCTCCTAAGCTGAATGACATTCCAGGCTTAGATAAGTCATTAAGCTCCATGCAACTGATTCAAATGGAAAGGTGCACCAGTATCACTTTTACTTTCAAGAAGAGTCTCCTGAAGGTCTCTCTCTCTCTCTCTCTCTCTCTCACACACACACACACACACACACACACAACAATGTCACACACACATGAACACAACAATGTCTTGCTTTAATGTATCTTGCTTCACATTATATAGGGATGGACTGCAAGTGGAGTAGGTGGAATTTTTCTTCCTGGAGATGATATTCCAAAGTGGTTTGCGTATGTCAAAGAGAGCGATCAAGTCTTTTTTCAAGTGCCCCAAAGAATTCGTTGCAATTTAAAAGTTTTGACTGTGTGCTTTGTTTATTCTTATTGTTTCGATGAGGACATACCTCCAAGTCGTATTTCCATTTTTGTTAAAAATCATACCAAGCTCATTAGTTTTCTTATCCGGCGAGCTTGTCCCACTGAAAAAACATGTCATGAAGTTATATGGTTGGGCAATTTACCAAACATTGAGTTCAATTTGGAAGGTGGTGACTATATTGAGGTCAAAGTTGAGATTGGATCTGGTTTCAGGGTGAAGAAAACAGGGGTCAGCCTAGTATGGGATCCCAAATTCATCAATGAAAACACAATCAAGTGTGAGTCTATCCCATATGATTATTCTTTCGGATATGTAAATAAGGAGGCAGGACCAAGCCATGACTCATCTGATGAGGGCTCACCTTCTAAAAGACTGAGGTTTGATCCTAGTACTGAGATGAGCAGAGATTAGAGGGGTCGCAGAGGAGAAAGCTGAAAGGGAAGTGTTATATTTGAAGGAAGGTAGGCCCTCAGGGAATAATAGAATTAAGGTTAAACTCCAAGAAGCTGCAAGGAAGCGGATGTGATCATGCAAGTAAGAAGCACATCAAAAAATTCATATATGTTAACAATGAAGACCTCGTTAATTCACTGCGTGAAGGTATCTCTACTTGAGCATGAGGTTATGCTGACCTTTTCCTGTTCATAATTTTTTTGTTTTTTTGTTTTTGTTTTTTTTTTTGGGGTGGGGTGTGTGGGGAGCCTTGTAGTTTAGGGTTTGCTTCTCCTTATATTTCAACTTCTACTAACGAATTTTAACTACAGATTTTTTATTTTTTATTTTTTCCCAATTCCAGTTTTTGGTGGAGTCTGTTTTTCTGGCTCTTGGTACCATATCTTGTTCCTAAAAGCTGGATCAGAAGGTATTTTTCTACAGTTGTCAATTATCAATTCCTGTTTTAAGAGTAGTGACAAATTTAGTCCAGTAATTGAGGACTTACCAAGCTTACATGTAAGCTGCTCTTTCTCTTGATGTCACTTTGGTTATACTCCCGTAGTCCCATCACTTTACGTAAAGGTGGCTGTGATTATGATGTTCTCATTCTTATGTTTTGGGGAACTAAAAGGCCAACCACCCTAATTAATCATGAGATAAAGGATGTCACACGTGATCACTACGCTAAATAATAGAACCTTCTATCAGAAAACCTAGCACATAGATGCTAGAGATCACTTCTTGTTATGTCTGTATGGCTACTACGTGTTTTTGTTTTATTCCAGCTTTGGTAAATCTCTGGTTTTCAGTAAGCTTATTAGCAGGAACTCAGAAAGCTGTATTATTGAAATGTTTGGGTCTCCCAGAAGCTTATGGCAGTATTAAATATGTAAATCTAGGTTGGAAGGTAATATTCAGTGATTTTTTTGGATTTTAACATTTTTGTATTGGAAAATTCTATTAGTAGTTTTTCTGAGAATGTTAATCCTGAAGAAGGTTTCTCAAATAATGCGGTTACTTTTTAGAGTTTTGGGTAGTAACGTCTTAAGTTAGCCTCAATCATGGTCTTAATCTTTTGTCCTTATTTACTTTGACAGGTGCAATACTTTTTACTGCAAAAGTTGAATGATTGACATGGACGAGAATAGCTGGCCGACATCGCTACTCTATGTGATGGCAGTGTCTCTTGGTTGTGCCCTTGGAAATTTTGCGATAGGTTATTGCAGCTGTGGCTGGGAACCGTCCGCTACTTTTGTGGCCATTAACTTTCAAGCCCTTATTGTATCAGCATGTGAGAGGTGGTTCATGATTGTGGCTGGGATCTAAATTATGTTCTCCACCGATCACACTCTTAACATTTTGTTGGGAACATTGGCCAGCTTGTTGTTACTGCCTATCATTTATCACCTTCTAAACATCTTGTAATGTATCAGAGTATGTACCTGCTCTTTGCTTTTTATTTTCCTGATCCAATTTGGTGGCCAGTCAAATTAGGTCAGTTTCTCAAAATCTCTTATAAGGTACAGTTTCTCAAGGGTGCAGGACCTCTCTCATCGCCTTCTCTGAGAACTATGGGGTTTCAAGTTGGTGTCTTGAGGAGCTGGTGCAGATCATGGAGTGTAGAGTAACACTGGGCCAAAAGGTTCACAATATTCTATCATGTTGATCCTTCTGATGTCAGAAAACAAACTGGTGTTTTTGGTAAGGCATTTCTGAAAAATGTAGCTATACATGAAGCCAAGGTATCCAAGTTTTGTCTGGCCTTGATATTGCTGATATGTAATAGTTACTCAATCTTTGCACTAAGATTTTTGATTCTGGGATCTTGATTGTTGTTAAGAGTCATGGATTGTGAAAACCATGCTATTTGATGTTATTCTTGTTATTCTGGTTTGATCAAATTACATTATTCCTATTGTGAATAAGAAACGTAAATTCAGTTGGACTCCCATTGCTAGTGTCTGGTAGGATTAAATTGAGGACTACCAAGCTTAACTGCAAAATGATGTCTATGAATCTCGGCTTATTGCTGTTGATGTCTCTTAAGTTGGACTCCCATTGCTGGTGTCTTATTGTTTTTAGGAACTAAAATTCTAATCATTGGAACTGTAAGAGAAAAGATCTCTAGCTAGGCTAGATAGAAGAAGTTTGTACTGCATAAGCTACCAGCTACAGCGTAGAGATCACTTGTTGACGTCACTTCAGTTAGATTCCCTGTTTCTCTTTTTTTTCAGCTTTGCTAAGTCCCTGGTTTTCCAATGTATTTTTAAATTCATTAAGGCCCTGTTTGGAAATAGAATTTGGATTTGCATTTGAATTTCAAATCTTATGGATTTCAAATCTGGGTAATTGAAATCTTAAAATTTCAAATTCATCTGTTTGGGTAATTAGTGAATCATGAGGATTTGAATTTAAGAATTCAAAACTAATGAAGCTATGTAAATGCTAATATAATGAAGATTTTCTTTAGCATTTAATTTCTATGGAGGTAATTGTCATGCTCCATGATTCCAAAAGCAATATAAATCTCAAGGTTTTCATTTCATATTTTCAAAAAAAAAATTAAAAAAAATAACAATATTAATAATACATGTTTCATCTGCATAATTCCATCTCATAACCTCAATTATACAAATCCGACGTGCTTCATTTTATATTCTCGAAAAAAATATAATAACAATAATAATAATAAGCATTTCATCTCCCATAATTCCATATCATGAAAATCCAAATTGTAATGCTCCACCCTTAATTCCTTGGTTGTCCTGAAAACAATCAACATAGAGAAACACAATTAGTCATGAAATTTTGACTCCAACAAAATTGATGCAGCAACTTTCTTATAAAGTTGCATTGGGTATTAGCATTATCTCTCTGTAGTATCAAATATCACTACCACGTTCATAATTAAGTGAAATATCAATACTAAAAGGCAAATGAAAATCAGATACCACCAATAATTTAAATGCTTAAAAAACTTCAAAAGCTCATTTCAGTAGTGAACTACATGCCTAACATTCTTTATAGTAGTGGATAGTGAATATTTAGACAAGTTCACATGTACCTTTCTCCCTCAAAGCAGTGTGCTTATACAATTATGGCACTCACATTGTAACTAGCTAGAATACTCAAAACTTGTGGAGAAACATATGTGCAGATCCAATAGTTGAAACATGAGAGAAAGTGGGAACAAGCATACCTTCAGATGGACCGAAATCTTCTGTCCCCATTTCCCTATCCCCACCCTGTCCCTTCATTCTGATTGGTTAACAAGGATTAAAAAATGAATATAAAGATTAAAAAATTAAACAAAAGTTTAAGATAATAATTTTTTAATCTATATCAACCAATCAGTGAAGAGGGACACCTATCCCCATCTCATTTGGGGACAGAGGATTTCCTGCCCCTTCAGATTGCCATATGAGCATTTTTATCCACTCACTCTTTTCAGCATCATTAAGAGATTTCAATAGAGAAAATTCTTTGGGGTTACCACTAATCAATATGCATACAGCTTTAAAAACTTGCAATTTGCTGAGATTTGCTACTTTAGAAACCACTTCATGTACATCCTCTCCTTTGAGTTGTGGGGAGACTTGAGCTGACATAAATTCCTTCAAGGTGTTGGCCACATCTCCAGTTGCTTGTGCTAGTGGATCCTTTTTCTTTTTCTTATTTGGAGGATGTGAATCACAAGTTGAAGTTGCTGCATGTGTTGAGGCATATGAATTGGGAGTCACATGACTTTCATTTTCTTCTGCTTCAAATTCCACAGTTTCTTTAGCATCTCCAACATCTTCTGCTCCTTCTGCTCCTTCAAATTCCTCTGCTTCTTTAGCATCTCCAAAACTTGTGGAGAAACATATGTGCAGATCCAATAGTTGAAACATGAGAGAAAGTGGGAACAAGCATACCTTCAGATTGCCATATGAGCATTTTTATCCACTCACTCTTTTCAGCATCATTAAGAGACTTCAATAGAGAAAATTCTTCGGGGTTACCACTCATCAATATGCGTACAGCTTTGAAAACTTGCAATTTGCTGAGATTTGCTACTTTAGAAACCACTTCATGTACATCCTCTCCTTTGAGTTATGGCGAGACTTGAGCTGCCATAAATTCCTTCAAGGTGTTGGCCAGATCTCCAGTTGCTTGTGCTAGTGGATCCTTTTTCTTTTTCTTATTTGGAGGATGTGAATCACAAGTTGAAGTTGCTGCATGTGTTGAGGCATATGAATTGGGAGTCACATGACTTTCATTTTCTTCTGTTTGGCTCCAGTTTTGCTGCAGCTGGTCAACAGTCTCTTTTCTGCCCGGGAGTGCCAGCACCGTTCGGGTGCGGTCGTCGGGGGTGTCCCTTGACCTGACTTCTTTCAAGCGATTGTGGACGAGGAGAGCACCAACCTCGTCGTGGGATTCTTTATGCCTCGTGGTGAGGACGTTTGCTAATCTTCTTGCTTCACCAAATCGATACTCGATGTTGTAGATCGAGCAGAGCGAGAACCACTGGGAAATGAGGAGAACTTGCTAAAGCGTGACTTTAGCTTGGCTGGGTTGCTAGGTCGTTACCCTTGCTTGGCTGGTTTCGTAACCGTTGTGGTCGCGGCACTACCGTCGGCTCCCGAGGAGACTAGGACCGAAGTAAGTTGACAGAGGGTTTGGTGGCACTGATAGTCGGCTCATGAGGAGACTAGGACTTAGAGTGTGATCACCGATAAGAGAAAGAGAAGGAGAGGAGTTGCTCTTAGAGAGGTTGCTCTAGAGAGAACTTAGATCATCTTAGAGATGTTGTTGTTGTGAATGTGTCTTGGTGTTGGTGTTTGGTCGTGGTACTACAATCGGCTCTCGAGGAGACTAAGACCGAAGTATGTTGACAGAGGGTTTGGTGGCACTGAAAGTCGGTTTCTGAGAAGACTAGGACTAGGAGTGTGATCACCGCTAAGAGAAAGAGAATGAGAGGAGTTGCTCTTAGAGAGGTTTGCTCTAGAGAGAACTTAGATCATCTTAGAGATGTTGTTGTTGAATGTGAATGTGTGTTTTTGAATGAGAGGAGAAGGTGTTTATATAGGGAAGAAAAAGAAGAGTGAAATGATGAGTGGAAGAAAAATAATGAAAGTGGAGTATGAAAATGATTTGTAAAATATGGAAAAGATAGAGAAATGATGAAATGAAAGCAAAGCATGAAGGTGTAGAAACGTGGAAGTGATGATGATCTATTAAAGAGATTATAGAAGAAAAATATATCCAAGGAAAAAGAGAAAAGCATCTAGCTTTCTTCATGTGGGTAGGAAACATGAACATGTGAATATTGAGCTGGTTTTAGGTCAGTTTCTGCCCCTATATTCCATCAATTATTTCTCCAACAAAACTTCATAATGAGCCTTCAACTTCTCATAAAAAATGTTCCACTATGAGTGTAGATCATCCTGACAAATTTTCGGAGATTTCTTTCATGTGGTTGGGCCGAAAATGCTGCTGGACCTCTTACAGGTCCAGTTTTCCAGTTTTGCTTATGCAGAAAATTGGACTGATCTTTTGAAGGCCTTCCACTTCTATCTGGATCTTGTACTCTTAATAAGAAACGTTTCTTTGGATGTCTAGAATGGATCTGGAAAGTTTCAGCTCATTTCGATTTCATTTGGTTAGTCTGCCACCCCTCCTTCCTTGTCTACCTCGGTTTCTCCTAGCCGAAGTAGGAAAATATTCTAAAGTTGACTTTTCATACTTCCATAATAGGCTTTATTTAGCCTCTAAATATATATTTCGAGCTTGTCGACAATATATAGCTTGAGCCATTGATATTGGCTCAATTTCTCCAAAACGTGACTTGTCAGGCCAAAATGTTCATTTTGGGTCCAAACATTGCCCCCCAGACATCGAAGTCAAAGGTCTTCGTCTTGACTAAAGAGGTGTTGAATTAGCACTGCTCTAATAATGTCGTTGGTCCAAAGCCACTTGTATTGGCTTGACTAAAATTACTTGAACAGTAGCCTCTCTCCCTCTTAATTATATATATATGAACAGTGAGCATACATTTATTAATCGCCAGTCTTCCTTCGCGAACCATCCTTTGCTAGGCCATGTAATTAAAACCACTTCGCTGCCAACAATTCGTAACCCAGCTTTCGCCACAATTATTGGCAAAAATATTGATTTGACCTCCTCCACTGCTAATACCATACTAGGCATATTAAATGCCTCTTGTATATGTGCCCAGACCAATACCAATGGCCTCTTAAGTATATTAGCAAGTTCAAGCCACTATTAGGCAAGAACACAATTTTTTGCATCCTCCGCGACGCACAAATTTAAAACTCTTTTTATATTTTGTATTTTTCAATTTTTTTTTTAATAAGACATTGTGAATCAATGTTTAGACATGAGGCCCAAGTATAGTCGTCTTGACACAAATTTTCTTTCAAATCCTTTGGGCAACCTTACTGAAATAGCCAGATGGGGGAGGGCGAACAAGAGAGGCAGAATCCATTTTGGCATGAGCTACTTCCACATATAGTGGTTTAGGCCCATTTGCACGCACTTCTGGATTCAAGAACCTGTCATAAACGTTGTCCCCTTTCTAGACACCATTTCACATAGGCTATACTTACTAAGATGAGAAAGGTCATAAGTGTGAAGACAGTTTAACAAGTGTTAATAAAAGTCGCTCTTAACCTTAAGGGACCTGAACTAGGCACCAATAAGGAGTTTAGACCAATATTAACAAAAGAAACTTCACCTATCCCGTTATGATTCACAAACCCTTACCAAATTCAACCTTTTTTTTTTTTAATGAAAAGAAAACTAGAAACGAAAAATTAACAGAAAATTAAAAGCAAAGAAAGAAAGAAGCTAGCAACACCATGTTTGGCTAACCTCTAGAAGACCACGGGGGAGGCCATCTATGCTTCATTCCAAGCTCCGATGTATCAAAATTTGTAGGGTAAAAATCCCTCCTGTGAGAGCTTGTAGGAAAAGAACAAAGATACTTCTCGTTAAAGAATTTGGAGGAATTTGGCTCGTGAGAGGGGTAATCTTGCCCCCCCAAGTATCTTTGTTGGTTGACGAGGCATGATCTTCAATGGTAATTTGGGAGATGACGGTGTCCCAAGATCGACTTTGTCACCAACTGTCGCCAACTTCTCTTGATCAAAGGGATGATCATGGGTCATATCTTGCCCCCCATGCATTTGATCAGTAGCCATATATTTGGCTTGATCAGTGGAGAAATCAGATATTTGTTCAGAGACAATTGTATTGTCAGAAGAACAATCTTGTTGATGACCTTTTCCATGCACAGCCTCTGTGTAAGGCTGTGACTCACCAGTGAGACCCTTAGTTTGATTGCCACCTATAGGCAAGTTAGTCTCAGAAATGACCTCTTAGCGAGCAGGTTTTTGACGTTCCAATTCGCCTTGCTGCGAATTAGCCAAGCTGGAACCTTCCTCGCGTAAGGTTGTGAACTCAGATGTGATGTTTGCGGCATGTTGAGTCGTCTGTTTGTCGCTGCTCAAGAAAGGCTTATGGAATTGTTCTCTAGCTTCTCGAGCGTTCTGCTCAATTTGTTGGTCCCAATCGCGAAACCTCTGCTTTGTTTTTGCGATCAAACTGGCCATGTCCCTGGCTCGCTTTTCTTTATGTCTCTCGCTGTTGGCCATGATGATCGCGAGCTGTTCCTCAATGCTTGCCCCCTCTGGGATGGGAATAGGTATAAACTCATCATTAATGGCAGTATCGCCAGTGATGGCAACATTGACCATCATTCACTTTAGGAATTTCTTTTGGTAAAGATTTTCCCCTGGCATCTCAATGATGGCGAACAAATGCAAAAAGACTCTAGTATAGTCCCACTGGGCGTGCTAAAATGTTTGTTTTGAAGTTTTGTAGCCCGGTGGTTGAATGTCTTCAAGAAAAAAAATTCTAACCTTGTCCCACTGGGCGTGCCAAAATGTTTGTTTTGAAGCCCGGTGGTTGAATGTCTTCAAGAGAAAAAAACTTCTAACCTTGTCCCACTGGGCGTGCCAAAATGTTTGGCTCCAGTTTTGTTGCAGCTGGTCAACAGTCTCTTTTCTGCGCGGGCGTGCCACCACCCTTCGGGTGCGGTCGTCGGGGGTGTCCCTTAACCTGACTTCTTTCAAGCAATTGTGGATGAGGAGAGCACCAACCTCGTCGTGGGATTCTTTGTGCCTCGTGGTGAGGAATTTTGCTGAGCTTCTTGAAAATCACAAAATCGATACTCGATGTTGTAGATCGAGCAGAGCGTGAACCACCGGGAAGTAGAGAGAACTTGCTAAAGCGTGACTTTAGCTTGGCTGGGTTGCTAGGGCGTTACCCTTGCTTGGCTGGTTCTGTAACCGTTGTGGTCGCGGCACTACCGTCGGCTCCCGAGGAGACTAGGACCGAAGTACGTTGACAGAGGGTTTGGTGGCACTGAAAGTCGGCTTCTGAGAAGACTAGGACTAGGAGTGTGATCACCGGTAAGAGAAAGAAAAGGAGAGGAGTTGCTCTTAGAGAGGTTTGCTCTAGAGAGAACTTAGATCATCTTAGAGATGTTGTTGTGTTGTGAATGTGTGTGTTAGAATGAGAGGAGAAGGTGTTTATATAGGGAAGAAAAAGAAGAGTGAAATGATGAGTGGAAGAAAAATAATGAAAGTGGAGTATAAAAGTGATTTGTAAAATATGGAAAAGATAGAGAAATGATGAAATGAAAGCAAAGCATGAAGGTGCAGAAACATGGAAGTGATGATGATCTATTAAAGAGATTGTAGAAGAAAAATATATCCAAGGAAAAAGAGAAAAGCATCTAGCTTTCTTCATGTGGGTAGGAAACATGAACATGTGAATATTGAGCTGGTTTTAGGTCAGTTTCTGCCCCTTTATTCCTTCAATTATTTCTCTAACAAGACTTCATAATGAGCCTTCGACTTCTTCATAAAAAATGTTCCACTATGAGTGTAGATCATCCTGAAAAATTTTCAGAGATTTCTTTCATGTGGTTGGGCCGGAAATTCTGCTGGACCTCTTACAGGTCCAGTTTTCCAGTTTTGCTTCTGCAGAAAATTGGACTGATCTTTTGAAGGCCTTCCACTTCTATCTGGATCTTGCACTCTTCATAAGAAATGTTTCTTAGGATGTTTAGAATATATTTGGAAAGTTTCAGCTCATTTAGATTTCATTTGGTTAGTCTGCCACCCCTCCTTCCTTGTCTACCTCGGTTTCTCCTAGCCGAAGTAGGAAAATATGCTAAAGTTGACTTTTCATACTTCCATAGTAGGCTTTATTTAGCCTCTAAATATATATTTCGAGCTTGTCGACAATATATAGCTTGAGCCACTGATATTGGCTCAATTTCTCCAAGACGTGACTTGTCAGGCCAAAATGTTCATTTTGGGTCCAAACAACATCTTCCCAAGGAGCTGTGGGAACCGGCAGAGGAGTGTACAACCCTGTTTTCTGACCTTGGGATTTGGCCATATGAAAAGTTCTACATCTTTCTACATGTCGAGCAACGTCCCTCTCCAATCGAGGCCAATAAAAATGCTCCTTGACCAGTGAAAGAGTTTTATCTCTCCCAAAGTGCCCAGCTAATCCTCCAGCATGAGTTTTAGTTGTTATGTTTTCTCGCAAGGACCCCTCAGGAATGCAGAGTCTATTTCCTTTGAAAAGATAGCCTTCTTGTAACAAATAAGAACCAACTGGACCCTTAGAACATTTAGTCCAAATTTGCTTGAAGAATGGATCTTCTGAGTACTACTCCTTAAGAATTTCAAACCCTGAAACTTTAACTTGCATTGTATTGAGAAAGGAATGTCTTCTACTTAATGCATCTGCTACTTGATTCAACCTCCCAGACTTATGCTTGATATGAAAAGTATAGGCTTGCAAAAATTCCACCTATTTAGCATGTCTGTTATTCAACTTATGCTGCCCATTAATGAATCTCAAAGCCTCATGATCAGAAAAAAGAATGAACTCCTTGCAAATAAGATAATGTCTCCAATGATTTAAAGCTCGAATAATGGCATAGAGTTCTTTATCATAAGTAGAGTACCTGGTGCGAGAATGATTCAACTTCTCACTAAAAAAAGCAACAGGTTTACCCTCTTGGCTGAGGACAGCGCCAATCCCTACATTCAAAGCATCACAATCTACTTCAAAAACCTTGCTGAAATCAGGAAGCACTAAGATTGGGGCTTCTGTCATTTTTTTCTTTATCAACTCAAAACTCTGCTGTGCTTTTGTGTTCCACTGAAATCTTCCCCCTTTTAAACATTCTGTTATTGGAGCTATGATGGTGCTGAATCCCTTAATGAATCGTCGATAAAAAGATGCTAAACCATGGAAGCTTCTAATGTCATGAAGTGTAGCAGGAATAGGCCAATTGACAATTGCCTCAACCTTGGTTGGATCCATTGTGATTCCGTTGCAGGAGATTACATATCCCAAAAAAATTAATTGGGAGGTCAGAAACTCACACTTCTTTAGGTTCACAAATAGCTTTTGCTCCCGTAACATCTGCATCACTTGTTGTAGGTGTCTAAGATGTGAACTTTGGTCTTTGCTGTAAATGAGAATGTCGTCAAAGTAGACAACCACAAATTGACCAATAAAAGACTTAAAAATGTGATTCATAAGCCTCATGAACGTGCTAGGAGCATTAGACAATCCAAAAGGCATCACCATCCATTCATACAAACCATCTCTAGTCTTGAAAGCAGTCTTCCACTCATCTCCTGGTCTCATGCGAATTTGATGATAACCACTTCGTAAATCAATCTTGGAGAAGATTGTAGCTCCATGAAGCTGGTCAAGTAGATCATCAAGTCGAGGAATAGGGAATCGATACTTGATGGTGATTTTATTCACTGCTCTACTGTCCACACACATCCTCCATGATCCGTCCTTCTTAGGTACAAGTAAAGCTGGTACAGCACATGGACTCATGCTTTCCCTTATTAAGCCCTTAGACATCAACTCATCTACTTGCCTTTGCAATTCTTCAAATTCCGTAGGATTCAGTCGGTACGCTGCCTTGTTAGGAATGACAGCTCCTGGAACAAAATCAATATGGTGTTGGATCCCTCTCATTAGGGGAAGCCCAGCAGGAATTTCTTCAGTGACAACGTCACTACCGTCAAACATCTTTTGTAACTTTGGTGAAGGTTGTGGATGCTCCCGGGATGCTTCCAGAATCACAAGCATAAAAACTACACTATGTTCTTGAAGCTCTTCAAGAAATTCTGATCTTGAAAACAGGTTGTTATTCCTGCTCCTTCTATCAACTTCGGATTTCTTAGCAGACTCTGGCCCTTTTCCAACCCCAATTTCCTTCGTAGGACCAAGAATAATTTTTGCTCCATCCTTCTCAAAAGTGTAGGTATTTTTGTACCCATCATGAACAACCTTTCTGTCATACTGCCATGGTCTCCCCAGCAATAAATGACACGCATCCATGGGAACAACATCACACCAAACTTCATCTTTATAAATTGGGCCAATTGAGAATTGAACTAAACACCTTTTTGCAACCCTTACCTCATTTCCTTTCTGTAACCAGGATAGCTTGTAAGGTCGAGGGTGTTTATCAATGTTCAGATTTAATTTTTCCACCATGGTAGTAGCGACTACATTTTCGCAGCTCCCTCCGTCAATGATAACTTCACAAACTTTACCATGAGCAGTGCACCTTGTATGAAAAAGATTGTTTCGCTGTGACTGATCTTCCTCTACAAGAGAAGTGTTTAGGTTGCGACGAACCACTAAACTTGTCCCTTGATCTCCATATGTGACTTCTTCATCAAAGATAGGTTCACTGTCCCCTGCAAAGCCTTCTTCTTCAGAGCCCTCCTCAACTTCTTCCACAAGAGATACAATTCTGCAGTTAGAACACTCTGAGGCAATATGTCCCATTCCTTGACATTTGAAACATTGACGTGAGCTACTCGAAGAACTGGGCTGCAGCTTAGGACCAGATTCGTTTTCTCCCTTAGATGAAGTCTTGGATAAAGGTTTGGCAGCTTGTGAAACCTTGGAATAAGAATCATTCCCTTTGCTAGTTGAGGCATCACGACCTGAGTATCGAAAGATGCCTCCCCGAGCTCCCTTCTGCTGTTTTTCAACCTTGAGGGCCAATTTACAGACATCATTGAAGGTCCAATACTGCTGCAACTGCACCGCATTACCAATCTCAGGTCTTAAACCAGCAAGATATCGAGCTATCGTCTGTTCTTCTGGCTCCACTAAATTGCATTTAATCAGGAGATCCTCATATTCTCCAGTAAAATCTTCTACAGACATCTCCTTTTGTTTAAAATTGTGCAATTTGAGGAAATTATCTTGCCGATAGTGTTCCGGCAAATACTTTCTCTTCAGTTCTCTTTTCATCTTCTCCCAAGTCACTATCTTGCCTCTTCCTTCTCGAGCTCTCTGACTCTTAAGTTTTTCCCACCAAGAGGAGGCACGTTTCCTCAACTTCACAGCAGCAATTTTCACCTTTCGATGATCTGCAACTTCCTTCAAATCAAATATTCTTTCCACCGTATGAAGCCAATCAATGAACTCATCAGGTTGTGAACGACCCTCAAACTCCTGAACGTCAACCCTGATATCAAAATCTCGTTGCCGATGATGATTTCTTCTAGGATGAGTAGGAGGAGAATCCTTTTCACTGGAATTTCGACTTGACGCTCGATGGAAAGGATTTTCATCATCACCATCTTCGCTGGACACTTCATCTTCTGTATCATGAAGATTACGTTGATCCAAACGTTCTTGAAGTTCCTGCACTTGACTCTTTAATTCTTCGATCTCAAGGTCTCGATCACGAAGCTCATCATTTTGCAATCGGCGACCACCTCGACCACGTCCACCATGACGCCCAGCCATCTGCTCTGATACCAGAACTGATACCGGAAAATCACAGCGGAAGAACTCAGCTCTCTAAGAGATGAGTTTTGTTAGATTCTGCTCGCCACTCCAAGGAATCCACCAAGGAGATAAGAGCAAAACTCGCCACTCTAGGAATCCACCTGAGAGATAAGAGTCTAAACACAAATGGGAAGAACTTCTTCTCCAATTTGAATATTATTTCTGATAATGATCCAATCTCCCTACAACTAAAAGCGTAACCTCCTTTTATAGGATGATGAAGGGAAAACAGAAAGATTACTTATTCAAACTAGGAAATAAAGATGGCTATTTTTAATCTTGACTGCAGCTTTACCAATGTTTCTCAATTCCAAGGCTTGGGAATTCCGTATTCAAGTTAAATGCTCCTTGGGATTCATTTCCTTCAATTAATGCTGCCAGTCCTCTGTTATGTCCAGATTCAAAGTCATCATCTGTATCATCCTTGGACCCCTGTCCTCAGAACCCTACCTTCTCTACCCTCTATTCAACTCAGAAGGTCAACATGATTATTACGAACATTCATCGGTCACCATTATCATAAATAATCATGGCAATTTCAAAAACAATATCATCTCATAACCAAGATATCGCAATTCCACACACACCTCAATGTCACACCATTCCATATATAACCACGTAAATATATATATACGTAATCATCCGCTCAGGGATAATCACTAATACCAACTATAATTCAAGCATAAAATCGTGAAATTTATTTTGTATAATTAAAATCATTTTACTTACCTATGGACCGTAGTTGATCAAGTCCATATGATTTAAAACAAATATTTATTCCATAAATATTTTCACACAATTACGACAAAAGGAAGTAATTAAATGTAATCGGTTCGTATTATGAACCACGTGAGGTTTACTCACCTCTAATCCAGCTGCGTCTTCATAACAGCACAACCACGATTTTACGAATCGTCCGCCAAATCATCCCATCGATCACCTAATCCAATACGATCTTAACTTAGCCAATAACTCATAAACAAAACTAAACGACGATCCAACGGTCAAATCGAAATTATATGATGATCCAACGGTCGGATCCTCACAGATCGTCCTTAGGATCATCCTCCAAAATTATGACAAAGATCCAACGGTCAAATCTTCCTGAATATTCCTTATAAACATCTCCACAAAATTTTATGAAAATCTGACAGTCGGATTCTCACGAATGGCAATCCGAATCACTATTTCACAATTATACAAAGATCCAACAGTCGGATCTTCGCCCGTGACCTCACAAAGTCATCGGGACAGTCTTACGATCAGCATAATCAAATTTGAAGTAAAACCGATGGTCTGATCTTCGCAAATCGTAAACCGAATAAAAATCGTAAAAATGTTAAATATTAACGTCAAAACGTAAATCCACTATTTATCCACTTTTTCTAAAATAACCTTGTAATATATCAAAACGCTCGTATGGATGTGTAGATCATCGTCCAGATAATATAAACTCAAAATAAGGTCGGACGCGCCACCACAAGCGGCGGTCAACACCGGTCAACCACCTCCGATGCAAAAGTCGTCAACTAAAAACTTCTTCAAAATAAATAGGTGATCAACTTTCATACCTGGAGCTAAGTCTGGTTCGGCCTAGATCGTCCTAGATCAAGCTTTGAAGTTGGATTAATCTCGGACGCACGATCAGTTTCCAGATTGAATCAGGGACGTCAAATTTCAATCCTTGATCTTTTGCTCCACACTCAAAATCGTCGTGCAAGGCTTATATAGGGATGATCAGGTGGAGCAGAAGATCATAAAAATGGGAAGGATCGGCCGAGGGGACGCCGGAAAATTGGTTTTCCGTCCGGGTCGGGTCGATGAACGCTGCGGTGGCTTCGATCCATGTTTGGGGGCAGTGACAGGGCAAGAGGACCACCGGGATCCACTGGACTCGGCGGGACGACCTCAGGAAGGGCCGGGTAGTCACCGGAGGAAGTCGGGAAGTGGCCGTTCTGGGGTCGGGTCGGCGAAAACCCGCCGGGTCTGAGGCCGAGAGAGAGAATCAGGGGGACCAAAACGCAAAAACTCAAAATTTTCGTCCTTAATGAATAAATCCGGATTTTTTTTTAATATTTATAGAAAAATCTCAATTTTCAAATATTCATAACTTACTCATACGAACTCCGAATAATACGTTCCACATATGCACGAGATCGTATCGACGAGCTCTACAACTTTCATGAAGGAAGTTTTCCCAAATTTTGAACTTATAAAGAAGTCACTTTTTGAGACCCCCTAAATAACGTTCGTTTTCGAAAATAAAATCGTTCGAACTACTTCCACAACTCCTCCAAGCTTCGTACTCGCTCCCAAGCCCGCGTAATCATTCCTAAAAATCCACGAAATTTAATTTGAATTTTTCGGGGTATTACATAAACTGTTCAACAATAGACCAACAATAGATCACCTATTACTTTGATCACCTAATATCTTCTTCATTGCTACTGATATCAGCATTAAATTTAATCAGAAGCATGATATCAAGTAGTTAACAACCAAAAAAAGAACAAATAGCTTGCAGAACCAAATAGCTGTACACATTGTATCAACCATTTATATAATGTTAATACAAATACTGACGAGGTCAAATTACCATGTAGAAAAACTTTAATGCAGAATAGAAACAATAAGCCCCATTGATCACACAATTATTCTATCCCATATTTGAAGTTTAAATAGTATTCACTACAGAAGCATTGCCAGCAAGACTAGGAACTTAGAACGTGCTACTGGAAGCCACATTCGGCGAAATATGGTTCACTTTTGACCAACCATGCTCACCAGGTTAATCTCAAATTGAAATTAGCAACTTGGAAGTTATATAATGTCAAGAGCATAGAGAAGATCTTTGTCAAAGAAAATAAAAGGAGACCCATCAGAGAGAGGTCTAATATGAACCCTATGGAGCGCAGCTCTGAAACTAAAGACTAACCAAAAACTAAACCACCCTATTTTTAGCTTTGAAAACCCAAGAAAAACAAAAGCACTAGAGATGCCACCAATACAGAACACAGATTTAACCAAGTGATGAAACCTATGCTCTATCACCAATACAGAACACATAGATTTAACTTCTCATTTACTTTTCTCAGCAATCAAGCAAATTACGAATCAAACTCAAACATTCACCATTGAAATCGAGCAGCATATCGTTTAGCCGAGCTTCATTATCACTATGGCTGATCAAATTAAGAGATGAATGATCAAATTAAGAGAAGAAAGAAAGACCACCTTCACCAAATCTCGCACCAACCGAAGCCTAACCTCTGCGATTTGTAGAGAAGACGAGAGGAGAGAAAGCGAGCTCCGCTATTTTGAAAACGAGCTCCGCTAGTTTGGAAGAGAGAGAGAAAGAGATTTGAAATAACTAGGGTACCCTAGTTATTTAGAATCTCCCTATTTTGTTTAATGAAATCAGTGAGCTGATTTGATCAAATCCAAATCTTTGATGCAAAATTTATACCAAACGGGCTACTTTGTATTTGGCCTTCCAAATCCAAATCCACATTCTTAAATCCCTATATCCAAACAGGCCCTTAAGTATGTTGAAGTTTGTATTTTATTTAACCTCATCGAGAAGAAGCTATCTCTAGTTATATCCTTATATTTTCATATATTATTGGGAAAAAAATACAAACAGTACCCAACCTATGGGCCACTCTGAATTTCTATACCCAAACTTTCAAACCTATCACAATGGTACCCCAAATATCCCGCCCGACCCAACATATATACCTGCCGTCCATGACGGCGTTAACCCGTATGCCACGAGGCGTATTTTTAAGGATATTTTGGTCACTTCATTCACTTAGAATTTTTTTAATATTTTTTTCCTCTCTCAATTTTTTTTCTTCAAACCCAGATATATAACCTCTCTCTCTCTCAGATATATAACCCAGATATATAACCCCCCCCCCCCTCTCGTCCTCATTCAAACCCAGACAACCCATGCTCTCTCTCTCTCTCTCGTCCCCATTCAAATCCAGAAACCCAGAAACAATCAACAATGGTGGAGCCTACTATAAACGCATTAACGATGGTGAAGTAGCAATCAGCAGTGGTGGAGTCTAAGCCCCAACAGAGTCGATCGAGAGACCTCGACAACCTCTTTTCTGTTTTCCTCTAATTTTTCTCACAATCACTTTCTTCACATTTAATCCCCTTTTGTTTTCTGCTATTGTTTTCGTCGCTGCGTGTAAAAAACGGGTTTGCAAGAAGAAATCTGGGGGAAGATAGTGTTTTTATTAGCTCTGATTGTTTGCTTAGGGGCTGATCGTTTTTGGGTCGGTTGATTTTAGGGGAGATATGAAGTGGGTTGTGAGAAATTTTGGGTTTTGATCAGCTTAAAGGTGGAAGTTTGAGAGGTGCCTATTTCGGCCTCAATTGCGAACACCAAAAGGTCCTCATTCCAAAGCTATAAATTCAAGCGGCATGGAGGAAGGTGTTCCTCCAACTGATGGCAGTGGTGCTCAAGGTTTGAGAGCTGAGCATAGGGACCCAAAAGAGAGAGGGTAGGTCTGTTGAAATCATCAGAAGAAAAGAAAAATTGAGAGAGGATTCTGGATTTCATTCTTTTGGCAATGGTCTGGAGAAGATGATGGGAGAGTTGGGAGGAAGAAGAAAATGAAGAGAGCTCGAGGAAGAAGAAGAAATCTAGTGAAAAGACGAGAATATCCCTCAAAGTTTAACAGTTGACTAATTCCGTAACGGCTAACAGTGTTCTAGGTACTAAAGTTGGGTCGGGTCCAAACTTCAGGTACCAAAGTGATAGTTTTGGAAACTTGGGTACAGAAATTCGGAGTCGGTCATAGTTTGGGTACTGTTTGTATTTTTTTTCCCTATATTATTATTATTGTTTTGTTTTATTTGGTCAAACAAGAAATTTCATTAATAGGAGACGGTTAAAAAGAGGCCTAAAAGAGCTCCCCATAAGAGCTTACAACATACAACATAGGCCTGAAGGCCCAAACAAATAGAACCATAACATAGGTTGGCCCAGACTTGAGCCATCACACCACCACTAGCAATCACACCAACAATGAAAACATATTCATCACTCTACCGCAAAGCAGGCAGCGGCAAGATCCTTCCAGAATGATGGCCGGATCGAGGAAGACCAATGTCAATATCAATGAATTAATCCAGCCTCCAACTTTCGGAAAACCATAATAGCCATCACCTTCACCAAGAACCTATTTTGCCGAGAGAACCAACAATGGGATAAACCGGATGAAATGAGTTCGGATAAATTGGATAAACGTTGCACTCACGAAAACTAATCTAAACACTCAAAAAAAGATTTACAAGATGACACAAGGCTCCTAGAAACTAATTCTACACTAATAGTTTCTAGAACTTTTATGTGTGAGAAAAGATGAAAGTAGTATATATTGGAGGCTTAGATCATCTTAGGATCTTCTTGGGACTGTCTCATTTTGTAGAGAATGAATCATTTATATAGAAGTATATGTATCCCTTCAAATGGTAAGGTACATTTTCACTTGTACCATTTGATTTTGGTCATATTACTTCACTCAAGACAAACTGAAAAGGTGCAAACACAAATGACACATTTTCATTTCTTTAACCAAATTAATATTTTGAAAATTTCTCCAACAATACTCCACCATTTTCAAAATATAAAGATATAATGAAAATATAATTCAAAATCATTTTGAAAATTCTTGAGCATAATCTTGGAAAGCTTAGTGCATAAACTAATTAAGGTGTCTTTTGGACTTAAACTTTAGCTTAATGAGAACACATCAAAGTTATGTGAGAATGGCAAAGTGGCGCTAGAGTTTAACAGTTACATCAAAGCCTTCTTATATACACAATTTAAATGAAATCCTCTAATAACAAGGAAATTATAAAAATTACTTGCCTGTCAAGAAAATAATATTATCATGGACATGTGTTATTAACATTCTCATTCCCCTTGGGCTTTTTTTTTCTTTGGGAATGGATGATTAAGAAAGTGACTTCTGAGTCTTAAAATTAACCAATTTCATAAAATTTAATTCAGGAATATGGTCTTCCTATCTGCATCTTCTAAAATTGTGCATTATTTCTATAGTTTACATTGATCATGCTTCCTGGTTCCCTATTTTTTTATGGCTACATAAGAAATTTTGTTTCATTCAATGAGATTCTGCAGACTGGAAATAAGACGAGTACTCACTCCTTGACAAGCTGCCCAAACAGCGAGCCTTCTCTCTTCATCAACCTCATTGGCTCATCTTACTCCACAATTTAAATTTCCGGCAAAATAATGGAATTAATTTGCTTCGTTAACACTAATGGATGCAAACATGTGGATTTCTTAGATGAGCATTAAATAGAATTAACTCACCATCACTAATGACAAGAACCATTGTGCAATCCATCACAGTTGGTAACCTGTGAGCTACAATAATTATCGTACAAGCTTCAAACTCAGTCCTTATAGTCTTCTGCAGGATCATATCAGTTGCATTATTGTCAATGGATGCAATTGCATCATCGAGCACCAATACCCAACTTCTTCTTAGAAGAGCGCACCCGAGGCAGAACAGTTGTCTTTGTAAAATAGTATTTGGACCTAATATTATCTACATTAAGTAAATAACAAACTGATTAAACTTATTACAATAAATGGGAAATATATGAGTTATGTACCTAGACACCTAATGAGTTTTGGTATGTCACTCATATGGTTAGGAATCCATTTTGATAAAGATAAATATCTAATTAGTTGATATGATAAATATAACATCTTTAGAAATAACTCATTGGCTAGAATAAAAAATTCTTTTATGGGAGGACATATCTAGACATATCTAGCTTGTTTATATAGGTGCTTGAAGTCTCTATTCACTATGTGAAAAACATTCAGTCCTGCCCCATATATAGAGAGGAGTTAAACACATAGTTGAGTAGAAGATTTCTTGCGTGTGACTGCTTGAAGTTTTGGAGCTCGGATTATTTGTGTTGAATAGCTGTGTTGCTTCTACTGCTTTTGAAGGAATGACTGTTGTGCATGAATCAGGTGATGCATCTCCTCTTGTTGTATTCTAGTTCATATTGTATTGATCATTTGGTTGTGTTTATGCATTTTGTGAAACGATCTTGGTTTGCTCATTAAGTTAACAAATGGTAACAGAGCAAATTTCACAATTCATAAATCATTTTTAGAAGATCAATTCATTATATTTTGAACTAGAGTTTTGTGTTATGTTGAATTGCAAAACGTTTTGGGAAATTAGGGTTTTGGTTAACAGGCCAAGAAAAAAAAATTACATTCGGATTAAGATCGCTTTTGGGAATTATTGCTTCCTCTAAAATTGTTGCAGAATTGTAGTCGCAAAGGTTAGGCCTTCTGAGAACCATGTTTCGATTCAAAGCTTTAATTAGTTTTATGTTGAATTACAAGAACACTAGAAGCATTCCCCGCGTGAACTTAGGCTAGAGTAGATGGTGACCGGATGAAATTTAAGTTTTGGTGTGCTTGTGTCTCTGAATTGAATTGAGTTGAATTGAAACAATTTTGTGCTTTCTCTGTGATTGCTTATGGATGGTTGTGCTTAATATTTTGCATTCTACTAATATATATCTGTGATTGAACAATGATTATATGATAAATTGATGAATGTTTGAGTTAACAAGTTCACTGTCTCCCTGTAAATGTTGTCATATTTTCATTGAGAAAATTGCAGATTGAGTAAAGTTTATTTTCAAGTGCCTTGATGTCTTGAATTGAATTTAGTTAAACTTTATTTAGGTCACAGGTTGTTGCAAATAAAAATAGGCATGTTGCACAAAGCAATTTTTGTTATTATTTGCATTTGATCATTAAGATAAAAATGACCTGGAAACTTTTGTTAATTGTTTTCAAACTGTGCTTACTCATGTCTTCCAAAGAAGTGTTAATATAGCATAGTTTGGTGACAAACAGCTTCACACATGATTTTGAATTCATATTTTGATACTTAAAGACTCTTCTGCTGTCATAAGATGTTGATTGTTTTTTTTGGATAACTTGAGTTCTCTAATTATGGGGTGAAGATTCAGAAACTTAAGTACATTATGTCTGCTGCTACAAAAGTGTTGCCTAATGTGAAATTTAGATTTGGGGTATTTTCATTGATATAGTATCTTGTGGTACTTGTTGCCATTATGGTTGATATTTTGTTTTGGTGTTTTATGTGTTTTTTGAACTGCTTTTGGAACTAACACATAAATCTGCAGAAATATTGCTAAATTGAAACTTTGTATTTTTTGAGTTTTGAAACTGAAACTTACAGAATTTTTCTTTTTGACTTTGCTCATTAGGAAGTATTTACATGAACCTCAACAATGTTTTGATGCTCACTGGAACAAACTTTAGAGTCTGGAGAGATTTGGAAGACATTAGATGATGATACATGAGAATATAGACCTAGTCTTTCATGAGGATGAACCTAAGGCATTAACTAAAGATAGTTCAGCTGAGGAGGTTAAGTCATTTAAAGCCTGGCACAGGTCAAATAGAATGGCCAAGAATACCATTAGGAACACTATGTCTGACACTGTAAGAGGTAGTGTAGAAGAACCTGACTATATGGAGGCCATTAAGAGAAAATTTAAAAAGTGTGAGAAAGTAGAGGCTGCAAGATTGTTTAAGGCTTTCCATGAATTGAAGTATGAAGGATTTGGGGGAGTTAGAGAGCACATAATGAAGCTGATCCACATTAATGCTAGGCTCAGGGAGTTACTGATGGGAGTGAATGATAGCCAAGTGGTGCATGTTGCACTACATTCTTTGCCAAATACCTTCAATGGGCTTAGAACTAGCTACAATGCTCTAAAAGGTACCTGGACCATAGATGAGCTCATATCTATCTGTGCTGATGAAGATGATAGAATTAAGAAAGAGAGAGAGCCTGCAACCTCTGTGAACCTGGTGGAAAAGCCAAAGAAAAAGAAGAACAAGCTTAAGGTCACCAAAACCATCACTAAGCCATCTGGAAACACTGCAGCACCTAACACCACCAAAGCTTTTAAGTTCAAGTGCTTATTTTGTAAGAAAATAGGACATATGAAGAAGGACCGCTTAGGTTTTAAGGCTTGGTTGGTGAAGAAGGGAAAGAATTTCTTAAGTACTACAGAAACTTTTTCTTTAGAAAATAATTTTGTCAATATTGAACCTCACACTTATTGGTTAGATTCTGGCTCACACTAGGCCAAAAAAGCAAACAGACAACGGACCAAATTCGTTGTGTGATTTGGACGATCTCCGTTGTGTATCGGAGCGTTGTGTGATTAAAAATCGCACAACGGTGGAAACCCGTTGTGTGAATCACAAACAGACAACACTTATTCGGTTAAAACAGTTGTGCCTTCTCTCGGCAGATGGCAACCACAGTTGCCGCGCAGTCATGCTGCACATGTCATTGGCATCATTCACACAACGAAAGTTATTTCCGAGCCGTTGTATGAAAGGCAATCAGACAACTGCATTTTATTTTATCTGTTGTATGAGTTATCCTCACACTTCACTTTTGGAAATTTTATTGTTGTGTGTTAGTTTTAGATAACGTATTCTAGTTATTACAGTTGTGTGATTGTAAATCAGACAACGTATGTTTGTTAGAATCGTTGCATGTTATATAAGGATTCATTGTGTGAACATCCAAATTGTTACTTCAGACAACATTATTAACTTCAGAAATTATGTTATGTGATAATCGTCTTTTCTAGATTTTGTGCATTGATAATAATGCTCCATTTTACCTAATAAATAGTGACCAACTGTAAAGAAAAGACATTGGAATCTATAAAATAAGTAATCCAACTCATACTGTTTGAAGAAACGCATTCAAATGTGAAAAGGGAGAATTTCTCAATCATCCAAGCCAACATTGAAAGAAGAAAAGCATTCAAATGCATGCCCATCTACTTGGGACATCAAAAGCTGATACAAATACAAACTATTTGTTACAAAACATGCCACACAGTGCATGAATATTGTGCCAGCAGAGAAGCACAAAAATGATGCTTTCCTTCAGCAACAACCTACTTCCTCTTATGCTTTCCTTTAGCTCCTACACATACGCCTTCACGACATACTTTGCCCATTCATTTCACATCATATCTATGTCTGCTTGAGTATATTGACTATTGCCTCTCCTCTCCCACTGCATGGACATAAAAGAGTCAATATAAACCAAGTTAAAATGACCACATTTATAAACTACACTTGTACCTTTCTTGGAAACAATGTCAGGTCTTTATCCTCAATGATGTCTCTCATGTAATTAGAATTTAACATAGGAAAATTTACCATAGTATTTACTCCGCATTACCACAGATTCAATTGGAAGAGAATCTCAAACCCAACTTCTACTTTTTTTTTGGCTGGAGTGACAACTTATTATATTGTTTTAACATGTCCTGTTACCAAGCAATTATAAACGACAATACAAACAGATGTGAGATACTTGATAAAGGTTCCCTATTTTAAAAGAGTGCAAGGAGAAGTGTCTCCAATTTGAAGCAACTAAATGTGCTTACTAAAGGCTCTGTCTTTATGTCCAGTGTACCATTCCTCAGAACCATCAATGAATCACAAGCATCGGGAAAACCCTTAAACAGCATCTGTGCAGATTACCACACCAATATTACACTAAGCGATAGTCAAAGTTAGAAAGCCATTAAGTAACAAATTGAGTTAATTGCAGTGGTTGGTCCATGCATATTTGTTCTATCTACCGTCAAGGTCGGTGTAAATATATGAAAGCTTATAAGATGCCTAGGGTATATTATTAATTACCATCGATTAAAGGGAATAATACCGAAGACTAAAGATAATGCCTAAGGATGCCTTCCTATATAGAAAAAGCAGTCAAGAAACAAAGTTTTGTATTATAGATAATTAGATATCCAAAGACCAAATTACTAGGCTAAAGTTTCTAATATAGTGCATAAGCTAATCAAAAAAGATATTAAGAATTCCACTATACTACCTTCAGCTTAATGCACCATATGTGCAAGTTGGAGATGGCACAAGTATCAAGGTATAATGGAAAGCTGATCTATTTCACATTTAGAGCAGACAATACCTTTTGAAGAGATTTGTTCTCAGCAATGAAACATTCACCATAACGATCATCAATGACTCCTTCATAGACCCACCTATAAGAAGTTTCATTTCCAAACATTGAGATCAAACCCACCACAGATCAAATGTACCACATACAGAGCACAGAGAAGGTAAAGGTTGATAGAAGAAATTCTCAGTTTGTTTAATTTAAACAGTAACAAGCATAAGATAGCAATTAATTGTCTAACATGCAAATCCTCGGAAAGAGCCTCTGAAACTACAAGTGTAGCAAACGGTTCAACCAAGCAGAAATTGGGGAATAGAACTGTACAACTGTTAATAGAATCATAAGAAACAAAAGATTGAGATATTTGACAAGACAAACAAAGCATATAGCAAATAAATAAATAAAAAAGAAAACATATTGTTTGATGCAGATAATTGTTTACTTAACTAACTTTCTATCATAAAACTGTAAATTGGATGTGTTTGACTAGTCGCAAATCTATGAACTTAAGAAGTTTGGAACATGTGCACAATTATTGAAATATGGGGAATAACAAAAAGCAATATCACGGAGTTTCGGCTATCTGCCTCTTTCTAAATTATCTCAAATGAACCATATTTATCTTGCAAGTAGAAACCAGAAATCACAAGGTTATGATGACGCTTCATTCAACACTTCTAACAAATTCAAACGGAAAAGTTCAGAATCTTGCTCATATAATACTACAGTCAAGAACACAAACATCTAACTTCATTTATTCGCAAGCAATCAATCATATAATGGTGGAAACAAATTATTCACTGGGACATCTAATAAAAACAACATCAAAACAAAGGTCATTTCCAATTAATCTTGGACTTGGACTATTTTCAAGAGCTGCCCAGCCACCAAATCAAAAGTCAAGTTCATTGGAGCACATTTCGCAGCTTGGAAAAATGCCTAAGCCAACACCCAAATATGCTTAACACCTCAAACAACCGATTATTCAAACTTTGCAAACAAATCCCAGCTAAGAACAAGAACATGTTCAAGAATTAGTACTACCTTGACATTAGTGTTTCTGAGCCTAATTGCTTCCTCAGCATCAGTAAGAGCATGTCTGTAATTACCAAGCTCCTTCGATAACATCAACACATCACAGGAAGTCAGGAACCACGCTACAATAACACAACCAAGTTGAACACACCCAGATAATAATAATCAATCACTGGAACAATCACTTCACCAAACACCATACAACTGTTCTAAGACAAAGTCAACTCAAATACACAAGCAAACCACATGGGAGACGCATGTTCAGACCCAACAAAGAATCTCAGTAATTCAAATCTCAGTATGAAAACCCAGAAATACAAACACGAAATAAAGAACATTACCTTGATGGAGACCTTGCTCTTCACTTGGGTTTCCAGAGCCTCACTCATAGACTAACGCAAACCCCCACAACCCCATCAGAAACAAAATTAATACACAAATAAAATATCAATTAATTCAAAAGGGCAAACCCAGTTCCGTAACACAACCAAATTCACATTCAACTCGTGTACTAACAATATGCCATTCAACTCTTAAGTCAATCAAACTCTAGGACATAATTAAATCAAAGAACAATTCCACCCAGAACCTCTAATTTTACCTTTGATGCTTGTCAAAAACCTAACTGAGTCTACAGCTTCTTCGACATCAAATTAACTCAATTTGAGCTAACAGAGATCTTGAACAAGCATAACTTGCAGCTACTATGCTCTGTGATCGTCGTGCAGAGTCCATCCAATTCCTCTTATTCAGTTCGGTATCCGAGCTCACCACTTTACTCAATTCAATGAATTGAGCTCCACTAGCCATCAATCGGTGTTCCACGACCTCAGAAACGAACCCAGCAGCCTAGACTCGCCGCCGGAAAACTCCATGAACCGCCAGAAACAGGAAACTCCATTAAACCCCGAAAACACCCAAAACCAATTTATTCAAAATTCAATCAAAATCGAAAACTATGTACACCAACGTGTAGAGCGTGGAGAGGAGATCAATTTCTATACCTCAAGCATTGACAATTGTGACCAGAGTCACCGGAAAAGCTTTAGGCTTTTGGGTTTCGAATCTCTCCCCACTATGTGTGCATGTATGGTCCACCACCATAGACATGTTGGCACTGAGAAGAGGAGTCGAACGCCGGTGGTGCACCGCCGAGAGATGGCTGGACGGAGGAGTTATGGCCGGGTCTCCTTGTTAGAACTGAACCAGAACCTGAATGGCAAGCTCAGGACTGAGAGTCCCGTTCTGAACCATCTCATCCAAAGTCTCAGTCAGACACATTCCGACCACATGTAGAGCTCAAATGTCACCATTTTCTTCGATCTGTCACGAAATTCACACAAAGAAACGAAATTGAGAACGAATTCGTTGAATCCCAAATCTGAAATTGTCGGGGATCTTTTAGGGCTTGGGATAAGATTACACTATGCCAAAAAAGCTATCAGACAACAGAGTTCAGACGACAGAATAGTCATTTTCTGTCGTCTGAGTGTTTCAGACTAAACTCAGACGACACATAAATTAAATGTGTTGTCTGAATACAATGAGAAACCATACTTGTTTCATTTTGAAGATATGGTCAGACTCAGACGACACTTAAGTGTCGTCTAAAAAAATGAAAATTTTCTTAGCAAAACGTTTAGATTTCCTTCCAACAAGAATAAGTCTTTTCCCTCCTAAATTCCCAAACCCTATCGATGACTAGTGAATGTAAAACTATTCAGACAACAGAGCTAAGAAATTCTGTTGTTTGAATAAGGTGACTTTGACTTTTTTAATTTGAAGTCTGTTTTTACATAACACAAAACCTAGCAGCTTCGTTTTACCTCTCCGTCTAAACTCTCTTACCAACAACAGAAACTCTATACCTCTCAAAAATCGTCCATCTCTCAAATCAAATCTAATTTCTGAAACCCAGTCCTCTCTCACCCAGATTTCTCTCCTATTCTCCTTGACGAATCGATGACGGGCAGCGATACATCTCTGTTCCCCCATCGCTGACCTCGCCAACTCGATTAGAGACTTGGAGTTCTCCCGACTCGGCAACCTGCAAGAGTGCAAGGCTAGAACCAGCAACCCATCTCCGGCCTCCGATCTGGGCCTCCAGCCTTTCAAGCCCCACTGGCCACCGACTCCAGTCTTTCAATCCCCACCAGCAACCCATCTCCGCGGCTCCGCCTCCAGGTATCTCACCATCTCTCTCCCTCTCCGTTTTCTTCTCCTCCTCTGTGACGGCGGAAGGGTCCTTCAGTGTTCAATACTTTGCTTTGCTCTTCGCAACAGAAGAAAAACAAATTGGTTTCCTGATATTCTATCAGTGTTATGCTCTCCTGACCTAATTTCGTTCTATCAACCCAGATAGAAGGTTGAGGAGTCAATAACTCCAAAATCAGGACTATAGAAGAAGCAGACTTTCAGGTACTATTATCTCATTAATTATTGGTGGGTACTCAGATTTATAGGTTCATGGTTAGGGATTACACTGTTTATTTTTCATGGGGTACTCTTGGTTTTAACAGATAATTGCTTCTTTGAATCCTCTTATAGCTAGAGGATAGATCTGGGTCTCGAACGAGCACGTCATGTTCAAGCCAAAGGTATAGAATTCCTATCGATATAGCTTCACCCAATACATTCCTTTATCAACATCAAGTTCTCATTTTTTCTTTTGAATAGTCCAGGTTATCAATTTTTGCCTTTAATCATTTGGTTCCCTTGTCTGAGCTACTAAAAGAGATGTAGTGGTTATTGTCTAACAATCCAGGTTATCAATTTTTACCTGTTTCAAAGAAATTCATTTTCATTATCAAGCCAAGGAAGTCATTAACTTCGCATTGTCTTTCAAACATTTGTTACTTCTGAGATTCAAATTGATAGGCATTATTTGAAATGTGAGGCAAATGATCTCCTTGGTGAAGTTAAAATGGTTGAGAACATCATAGATGTGTTTGGCCTTACATGCACACCACCTATTTGATGAAAGTTCCAGGTGACTGAAAAGAAGTGCAAGTTTAATTTATAATAGTTGTTTTGTAGTATATACCATTGGCTACCATATCAGTCAGATCATTTATTTTATTTATTGCTCCATTTTCAGTCGTAGCTCTTCAAAATCTTTACAAGACCCTGAACTAACTTCCCCTTTGATCTTATGCAGTAAACTTAATGGTCTAAATCCCTATGGGTATATTACTGCTGAGATCTATTATCTCTACAGTTTGAAGCAACTGTAAGTGGTTCTACTGTTTTTTTTTTCAACTTACTATAGTTGTGTAAGCATGCTTGTCGCTACATCTCTTCATCTTTCTTCTTCAAGGGATATTAGTTCTAATAGCATTGGTGGTGAAATTCCATGTCTTACCCCCCAATGCGACTCATATGTAAGTAATATGCCTCTTGTGTCTGCATAAATGTTTGGACAACATAATGCAATTATGTGGATTCTTCGTCCTACTTCTAGATACCCATATGATGTAAATATCGTCTCAAAGTTGCTATGTCAAGGAGTAGAGAGAAATAGATTGAAATCCTTCTGGAACGAATGTGTTTTCCCTTTAGTTGCAAAATGATTCTCAGCAAGGGAATTTTTCTTGTACTGAATCTAAATTGGAGGTAAAGGGAGGTGGCTTATTGACATTAATGGGTTTTAAAAAGTTGTTTGTAGCCTACTTAACAACCAACTCTTTCTATCATTAAAGTCAATACTTGTATTTCAAGTCTCTGTGCTGCTCTTTCTTTTCAGCTAACTAGCATACTGGATGTGTTCCTGTAAAATGTGTTAGTATGTCCTACTCTCTGCTCTCTAGATCAGTAATCCTACCTTGTCCCAAAAAAAAAAACTAGTGTCCTTAATTTTCTGCTACATATATTCAAAGCTTGCTGTCCTTAATTTCATAAACTATCTATAGCCTGCATTGTGCATAAGTGAAAATACCTGAGACTATGAAAAACTTGCGTTTCTAATTTCAATGATGTTCAGCAAAGTTGATGTAACATTCATGTTTGATTTTTCACTTCATGCAGAACTTACAGCAATCTCTTTTGTAATGGTGGAAGCAACCAGTTTGTATTAGACAGGTCAGAAGCCAATATGATATTATTGAAAACTAACTTACACTTTAATTTTCTGCAAAAAGTAATACCGCTTTACTACAATCGTACAAAATACTACTTTGGAGTTTTGTTGTGGGTGTGGGTTTGATTCTTAAAATTAGAGATGCACTCTCATTATAATGTATCTGTCAGCTCACCTTGCATCATGTAATTACCATCAGATATCAACTATCTTTAAAATATGTGTACTTGAAGATTTTGTACTAGCTACCTGTTTTTACTGTACTTTACCTGCTTTTTTAGTCCTTTGTTTCTACAGTTTAAACAACACAATATTGAAACAAATAATCGGATCTGCAAAAATTGTTCAGATCATTGAAACATAGCATGATTCATCTTATGTGCTGAATTTCCATACTTGGATTTTCAGCTGTTTGTTTTTCTGGGATACTAATGCGGGGTAGTACTATGTATTTATAATCTAAAATCTACGTTTTATATTTCAGTTCTACTGTTAGCCCCTATAGATATAATGACTAATGGGTTGGTGAAAGTGAATGATGACCATAACCGATCCAGCCAACTAGGTCTGCCATAATATGTTATACTTGAAAATAATCCAATCTTCAACCTACTATAATCTTCAATCATTGTCACTCTATTTCACCACTATACCTATATGTCATCCATTATTCTGTTCATGTTTTTGTTTTGTTCCAAAAATAAAATCACTCTATAGGTTGATTCTAGAACAAATGCAGAATATGTAAAACACAGAATAGTTTGAATGATTGAAATATAGAGATTAAATTACTATCAACAGGACCAGCATCATTATGACCTTCCATACTAAAGCATAGTATCAATTACTATCTACGAATTGATAACCAACTGAAAATACATCACAGTACATGCTGCATTCTAGGTATATTAACACCAGCTTTTATTATGATGCAGCATTTTAGGTATCTGATGCAGCCTGCCCCTCCTTCAGTTAATTTGATTATGATGCAGCCCAATTCAAGTTTTTATGACAGGCATAAAAGATACTCTTCAGGTTAGATATGTTTAAAGTCCATGACACTTCACTGCATACATTTAAAAAAGTTTAAACAGATAGAAGTGCCCATTTGAGTTCTTTGTCTAATCAAAAGTAAAACTTGGTGTGTTTCAGATCGTTGGTTCCTATGCTTAATCACTCTACATTTTTTTATGTTACAGAGAAATTGATTCCCTTCTTCAAAACAACCAAAATCTAAGGAAATGCTTGAATATTTTGACATAGCTGTTTATTGTCACCGAATTCTGCAGCGGGTCCAAGTTATCAGGAGAAGAGGCAGAGAATAGAAAGGTATAATTCAATTTGTGCAATGATATAATTACTGTTTCTTATTGCAGTAGTATATACTTGACAATATTTCTGTAAACGCATACGCCAAGACACAGAATGAAAACATGCATATATTTAATAAAAGTTTAAAAATAGTTTGTGTACAGCTCTCTGATCAGGAACTATTTATCTTCCTTACATGAGAATTTAACTAAAATACGTGCAACAGGTGAGCTGAAAGTAGAGCTGAAAGTTTATACCTATTTTATAGTATTAAGTATCTTAGCATGAAAATTATCCTGCTTTTATCTTCTTTCAGAAGCACATTCTGATTCAATGCTTGAGAGTCAATCTATAACTGGCAGAGGGGCTCAAATGTCCGTGGATTGAGATGTTCAATCCTTTCGGTAATCATAATTTGATGTTTTTTTTGTTTTGTTTTTGTTTTGATGTTTGTCTTTCAGAGGTTTTGTAGCAGCCTGGAATGTAGGGGGAAAACCTCCCCATAGTGGCCTTAATCTAGAAGATTTTCTTCAAGGTAATAATCCACAGGCATATACGTCTTGGGGTATGGTTTCTCTTCTTATTTTTCGTCTTCTCCTGATATTCTTCAGGTTAATAATCCGCCTTTTCCTAATTCCTTTCGAATTAGTTATCCTCTTCCCATTTGATTTTGATTTGTTTTCTTCCTATATCAGTTATCCCCTTCCCATTTGATTTTGATTTTGTTTCTCTTCTTACTGTCAGTTATCCTCTTCCCATTTGATTTTGATTTGTTTTCTTTTATATGGAGTATACCTTTTTTCTTTTTTTTGGTATTTGGTTTGACTAGACACATGGTTCAGTTTATGTGCACCAACTAGATGGACTTTTTTTTTTTTTGGTCTGAACTTGGTTGTCATGGTATAAGAAAATATTTTGGTCTTTAAATATTAATTTGATGGAGAAAATTGTAGCTTCATTGTGCTAGCTAACACTGGATCATTTCTCTAAAGAGATTATTTACCATCTTTAACTGTTCTTTAAATTTGGAACAATCAAAGGTTTTGAAAAGATTGCAGCATTAGCTTTACCATTACAGATTTGAAAAAAGATATTAACGGAATTACACATTATATAAATCTCAGGTCTTTTGAAAAACAATACAATGGGATATGATAGATTTGAAAAAACAAGGTCAGGCAGTCCAAAATCCTTGGTTTTTTGTGAACCAAATTGTAGTTTTGTCAATGGAGCATTCTCACTATGACAGTATTTTCACTTTAGTAGTGATTCATTAGTTGCGATACAAGCTTCCAAAATGGATTTCAACGAATTAACTATTCACTTACTATATAACCATCTTATTCTGCAGCTGTATTACCTTAAGCTTAGCACAGAGTGGCAGTGGTGTGGTTTCTTCGCTGTTGGTTTTCTTGCAATTAAATCAGGTGAATAGACTATTTGTTATTTAAGTTTAACAAAATCAAATTCATTACTTTCTTCAATTTCTTATGTTAATAAAGAAGTCCAGTTTTTGATAACACCATTTTCTGTAACTCATTGAGATGCTTCACAATATGTTTACACATTGCTACGGTGATATAAATAAGAATACTCTGGTTATATCGTGTATATGTTGTCATTTTTTATCTACTCATTCATCAGTGTCCTCATCACTGTTGCCCTTCTTTTTTATGCATCTTTATCTATTATAAATTTCATTCATTATTTTCTATGTAGTTTGAGCTTGAAGACCGTCTATACTGAACAAGTTGGGCAGATGTTTGGAGAGTTAAACATTGTGCTCTGAGGTAAATATAATCAAATGAAATGGAAGTACTTTCTAGAGCAATTCAATCACGAACAGTTTGTCTCTTCACAAAAATACTATTGCAATGTTAGTTGTCATTGGATGTTGAGGGTTGTGAACCCCGGTGAAGAAGTGGTGCACTTCATGGATCCATTAAAGAGGTGACTCATCTCCGGTGAATGGAAAACTATTGTGGATGAGTAAGTGGCTTCTACATTCAGTTTGGTTCAATGTTAAATTGGTTGTTATACTTGCATTTTGCTGGAATTATTTCTATCTAAATGTTACTTTGTAAGTTGTTCAGTTTCTGGCTGATTGTTGTTCTCGTCATGTTGTTACAGTTCCATCAGACTATACAATGCACAGAAAAATAGGAAAGGGAGAAAAATAGTTCAATGGAAAAATTGTGCGGTACGAGTTGCAAACCAGCTAACTATATGCTAGTTGATTTTACTTCAACAAATGTTCTTTTTATTCCATAGCATCAGCCAAGTATTCAATAATTTTATGATGTTTCAGGGCATTCCGGAGCAATTGGACGATAAAACTTGTGGACTGTGGATTATGCATTACATGAAAGACATAGCGGAGGACAAAAATCAACAGTGGAGTGCTAAGGTAGGTGTATATATATATATATATATATATATATATATCAACTCCTTCCAATTCTGATTAATGTTGTGAAACATATCCATTCACATTTTTACTTGTATTTTTTTTTTTTATACTTGCAGTGGGAAAGGAAAGCAAATCACTTCTACACACAAAAAGACATTGATCAGGTCCGGGCCGAGTGGGCAAAGTATGTCAGCCAATTTCAACAAAGCTAGTGTGTCGAGAAGATTCTAATTTTGGACATGCATCATCTATAACCCATATTAACTAGTTATGCAGTTGGTCTAAGTATCTATTTTTGGCCTGCAAGTACAGTTTAATTATGATCAGTAGCTAGTATGAGATATCAGTGGTTTTTGGGTTACATTTGTTGATCATGCCAACTGCTATGGGTTATTGAACTGATGTTTATTAAGTTTAGCTCCATGATGGATGTATGTATATATAGCTGCAGGAACAGATTGATCAAATATTGGTATTTTTGTGAATGGATATCATATTTGATGAATGCATTGTGTTGTTCCCAGATTTACATGATTATGGCACAACAGGGATACATGTATGACATCTGGAATAGAAAGCAACAACAAAATGATGTTGTTGGACGCATCAAAGAACAACAGAAGCAAGAAAAAATGTGTTCATATTTGGACACTTAAACAAAATGAAACAACATTTAACTGTTGCTCAAATTAGCTTCAAGCAACAAATAATTGTCCTGTATGTGCTCTTCAACCTTTATTTAACTGTTGTAGAGTATAAACCACAACAATAGATAAATGTAACCTTAACAACTTTTAAACCACACTTAATTGTAATTCCAAGTTATATGCCACAACAGATAACTATTACTATAAGTTAATAAAAACCACAGACAACTGTTATTTGTATTCCCTTTAAACGTCATTTAACTTTCATCTGTGACTAAACTCAAACGGTAAATAAATATAGTATTAACTAAGTTCAATGTACACTTATCTGTGACTATAATGCATATAAAACAACATATAAGTGTTATCTTAGGTGACTAAAGACGATAGATAATTGTATTCTAAACTGAATACGAATGACAGTTAACTGTTATTGAACTGGAATAAAACAACATTTAACTGTTATTATAAGTCCATTCAGACCACAGAAATTATAAGGAACTGTTATTTGTTTCTAAATCACACCACATTTATCTGTCGTTTGAATTCACTAGCCTCATGTCTCGATTTCATCAGACAACAGAAGACCTAACAAATTTCTGTCGTCTGATAAATAAGACGACAGAGGAAATCTGTCATCTGATGCCCCAAGAGACGGCACCGTACTAGACAACAGAAATTTTTTTAATCAGACGACAGATATCCTCTGTCGTCTGATTGCTTTTCTGGCATAGTGTTAGGAGCAGAAGAAGAAATTTAGAGGGGAAAAGCAAAAACATATGAAGAATTGAAATTGAGAGTAAGGGGAATTAGAGTTACGGATTGGTGGCGACGCTGTAGAGGAGATTGTTGGGGGTCTGAGTCGAGCTCTCTGTGAATGTTGAGCTTCGGAAACTTTTCTAAACACAGGTTGGAGAAGGAGCTAAGGTTGGGGACGCGAAGGAGGAGGCAATCAAAGTGAGAGTCTATCGATTAGGGTTCAAAAGTTTCAGAAAAAGTGACCAAGTGTTGGGGGGAATTAAAACTTTAGACCCCGCGTTCCTCAAACTTTTTAACTTAGTCCCTCCAAGGAGGGAAAATTCCCGCGCAGCCATGCTATGTACAATGGTTTTGGTGCTACTATAAACAAGTTTCATTCAGACAACAGAAATGAAGTTTTTACGTTGTGGGATCCTCAAACCATGACCTATATAAGTTCTCCGAAATTGTACGTTTTGGGGTAGAAGGAGTAGCATTTGAGGGCACATCCAGAATTGCCAATAATATCTAATTTAATCATACAACACAAGTTAAAAACTATTGTATGATAAATTGCAACCTAGTATCACACAACAGGTATAACCATGATGTTGTACAATGTAGTACATATTTGGACACAAATTTGTGTCAAGCTAGGCGGGAAATCTCCCACCCTTTTTTTAATCTTTCACACAACATAATACTCTTGCCAGCGTTGTTGAATCACTTTCTCCATAAAAATATCAAAATTTTTATGGCCTTATACAACGTATGGTAATTCTTAGTCATGTTGTGTGATTGACTTTGCATCATCACACAACAATTTTTTTGTTCGTTGTGTAAAAAGTGTTGTATATTGAGGTTATTGGCCTAGTGTCACCCTTGCATATTACAAATTCTTTACAGGGATTCACAAAGAAGAGGGCACCAAGAAGTGAGGAAACCAATGTCTGTGTGGAAAATTGCATGAGGGTTGCAATGAAGGCTATAGGAACCTTAAGACTAGATCTAGGTTTTGAATTTTTTTTAGTTTTGGATGATGTTTATTACATTCCCTCGATTAAGAGGAATTTGCTTTCTATGTCTCTTTTGGTTAAGACTGGTTGCTGTTTTTACATTGATTTGGATAATTATATGAAATTGAATTGTTCAATACCTCAACAAGTAATCTCACTTGTTGAAGACAGAAATAACACATTAAGTAACAACACCATCATAGGTGTTAAAAGGACCTTGTTCAATGATAAATCAGCTTACTTGTGGCATAGAAGACTATGTCTCCTATGCCACATTTCAAAAGAAATACTGCAAATATTAGTAAAGAACAAAACACTTCCAGAACTAGACTTTTCAGACCCAGCAGACTGCATTGAATGTTTTAAGGGTAAAATGACAAACTTAAGAAAAAAGACTGCTAGCAGAAGTGAAAAACTGCTAGAGTTAATTCATACAGATATATGTGGTCCCTTCAGGCATAGAACAATATGTGTAAATGTTTATTTCATTACATTCATAGATGACTATTCAAGGTAGTGTTACATCTACCTATTGTCAGAAAAATCACAGTCACTTGAGACACTTAAAATTTTCAAAACTGAAGTTAAACATCAACTAGAAATGAAAATTAAGACTGTGTGGTCTGATAGGGGGGGTGAATTTTATGGTAAATATACTGAGCAAGGACAACAAAAGGGTCCATTTGCTTTATATTTGCAGGATGTAGGTATAAAAGCTCAATATACAACACCATACAATCCCCAACAGAATGGTGTTGCAGAGAGAAAGAATAGAACTCTGTTGAATATGGTAAGAAGTATGATGTGTACTTCTGGGTTGCCAAAAATGTTTTTGGGAGAAGCTTTAAGAACTGCAAACTATATTTGCAATAGGTCCCCAAGCAAGTCTGTGGATAAAACACCATTTGAGTCTTGGTGTGGTAGGCAACCTAGTCTGCATCATTGCCATGTATGGGGTTGTAAAGCTGAGGCACGAATTTACAATCCCAATTTAGGAAAACTTGACCCTAAATCTATAACTTGTCATTTCATAGGCTATTGTGAAAAATCTAAAGGTTATAAACTCTATGCACCTCACTACTCACCTAGAATTTTTGAAACTCATCAAGTTAAATTTATGGGAGAGAGTATTTGCAATATAAAATTTGAAGATTTAACTGATGATTTTGAGGAAATTGCAAAAAGTGAGGATACAGAAATAGAAATGCCAAACTTTAAAAATAATGCAGAAACTGAAAGTGAAGTTCACAATGCAGTAGGTGGTGACTTAGAACTTAAAAACCAAAATGTTGAAGTGGCTGAACCTATACCAGACCAAAATATTCCTGAACCTCAACAAAATGCAGTTGAACCTAGAAGATCACAAAGAACTAGGAAGCCAACTTTTGGTGGTCAAAATGATATTTATTAGGTTTATCTGCAAGAAGTTGAGAGCACATTAGCAGATGATAATGACCCTGTAAATTTTAAGCAAGCTGCAGAAAGTAATGAGACAAAACAATGGAAGAAAGCCATGGATGCAGAGCTTGAATCCATGTATAATAATGAAGTGTGGGAGCTTGTGAAGCCAGATCCAAATCACAAGCCTATAGGCAGCAAGTGGGTGTTCAAAACTAAGAGAGATGCCAAGGAAAACATTAAGAGACACAAAGTAAGACTCGTAGCTAAAGGGTTCACACAAAAGGAGGGTATAGATTTTACAGAAACATTTTCACTAGTTTCAACTAAGGACTCTTTTAGAATCATAATGTCTCTTGTAGCTCACTATGATATGGAGTTACATCAAATGGATGTAAAAACAGCCTTCTGGAATGGTGAACTGGAAGAAGTGATATACATGTCACAACTAGAGGGCTACATTGAAACTGGAAAAGAAAACTTAGTCTGTAAACTTAAGAAATCTATATATGGACTTAAACAGGCATCTAGGCAATAGTATAGAAAATTTGATTATGTGGTTGCATCTTTTGGTTTTACTGAAAACTTTGTTGATGAATGTGCTTATCTTAAAATTGTTGGAAACCAGTTTGTCTTTCTTATCCTATATGTAGATGACATTCTCCTTGCTAGCAGTAACATTAAGTTGCTGAAAGATATCAAAATATTTTTGTCAAAAATTTTTGATATGAAGGATCTAGGAGAGGCTTCTTATGTATTAGGAATTGAGATAAAGAGAGACAGAGCGCAAGGTTTATTGAGATTATCTCACCAAGCCTACATTTCAAAAATACTTCAGAGATTTGATATGGCTACTTGTGCTCATGGGGAGGTTCCAATATCTAAGGGAGATAAATTAAATAAGGATCAATACCCTAAAACAAGTATTGAGAAAAGGGAAATAGAGTCTGTACTATATGCTAGATTAGTTGGCAGTCTCATGTATGCACAAGTGTTCACTAGGCCAGATTTATCCTTTGCAGTTGGCATGTTGTCTAGATTTCAATCTGATCCTGAACACAAGCATTGGACTGCTAGCAAAAAGGTATTGAGATACCTACAGAGGATTAAGAGTCACATGCTTCTGTATAAGCGTGTGAAGAAACTTGAACTTTTAGGCTTCACAGACTTAGATTTTGCAGGCAATTATCCTACATCAATGAAGTCTACTTATGGCTATATATATATGTTGGCAGCTGGTACAGTGGCTTGGAAAACAATGAAACAATCATTGATAGCCACATCCACCATGCAAGCAGAAATTATAGCCATATATGAAGGTGTATGTGAATGCCTATGAATTAGAAACTTTCTTTTGGAAACAAAGATTTTAAGTAATCTTGTTGATGGAAAGCTGAAAGTTTATTGTGATAATGAAGCTGCTGTGTTCTTCAGTAAGAATAGCAAAATGTCCAATAATTAATTCAAAACATATAGACTTGAAGTTCTACAGTGTGAGAAAGAGGGTAAAAGATGGAGAGATTGAAATAGCTATCATTAGCACAGATGCACAGCTTGCAGACCCTTTTACCAAGACATTACCAGTTTCAGTTTTCAAGAAGCATGTTGAAGACATGGGAATTCTCTGTAGTTTAGATTCCTGAGTTTAGAAAGAGCAAAAGTCATAAAGATTATGTTTTCAGTTTCTTAGTTTGAAAGTTTCAATTTTATTTCAGTTTGCAGTTCATGTCAGAAACAATATGTATTCATATTTTGGTCAAATGAATAAAGCTTGAGGTATTTCCAGATATATTGTTTCACAGCTTGATCTTATTTTGAAAATATTTGATTGCTGCTATTTTAGTTTTGTTGATTATCAGGTGGATGGAAATATGCATATATTCAGCAAGAGGCAAACATGCAATCCACTGGTGCTTAAGTAAATAATGTTTGCATTATGATTTTGATATTCAAAATTTTTAGTTGGACTATAATCAAGTGTTTACTGCAGAATGACATACTTTACCACTTGATTTCATCATATCAGTTTTGTAGTTCATGTGAGATCACTATGCCAAAAAGGCCTTCAGACGACATAAGTTTTGTTTTATGTCGTTTGAGTTTTTCAGACGACATAATTTTTTTTTTTCTGTCGTCTGAATATACACTAAAACCATACTGGTTTAATTTGGAAAAATGGTGAGCATTCAAACAACACATTTGTGTAGTTGTAGAAGGTGGTGATTTCCTATCTCAAATTTAGATAAATGGTGAGCATTCAGACAACACATTTATGTAGTTGTAGAAGGTGGTGATTTCCTATCTCAAATTTGGAGGGATATCTAAAAGTTGATGAATTCTTTTCCCTCTCAAATAGCCATATGCCCTAGTTAACTGGAATATGTTGTGACATTCAGACAACATTTAAATGTTGTCTCAATGTGGGGTTTGTTTTAAAATTTCCCAAGTAATTTTGACTTATGCTATTTGACATATATCCCTCGCAATTAAGTCGCTTTCTGTCCTTCTCACTCGATCAATCAGCTCTGTCATCTCGACCTAGCTAGCTAGAACCCGCGAAAACTAAAACACCATCCTCACTCTCTCCTTTTCACTTAGCTCTCTCCGATCTTGGTTCTCTCTTAGCTCTCTCCGATCTCGGTTCTCTCTTAGCTAATTTCGATTCGGTTCTTTTCTATTTGGGGATGGGGTGCCTTTCATCCTCGTCAAAATAACAAACACCGTTCAGTGTTCTGGTTACTTAAAACCCAGACCTCTCTCTCTCTCTCTCAACCTCCTTGATAGACGACGATGGCGAAACGGCAGCATTCAATGACTTTGCTTGGTGACTTCTTGAATCCGAAGTCAATCACTCAGTGAGTCGTCGTCTTCTCTCTCTCAATCTCTCATGGACGGTCGCCTGTACTAGCCCTCTCCCTTTGTCCTCGAAGCTCGACTACACCATTGAAGCTTTGTTTTGAGAAAGGTGTTGGCTTTAGTCAATTTTTCTGGGATTTAAATGATCTGGGTTTCGTTCAATTTCGTTTTTATTGGGTTTTTAATGCATGTGTTTTGTTTCTCAATAGATGAAATTGGTAAGTTTAATTGAAACACGGTTGTTTTGCAGATCTATACCTTCAGATTCTTCACCCCGAAGCAATCAAGAGCCAACACAAGAGTTCCCTGCAAGAAAGATTAGTTTGCTATATCGACCATTGCGGCTTGGTTGCTGTGATTGTAGCAAGGTTAGTCCTTTGTAGACTTTTGAACTGATTTTGTTAATAGCATATTAAGAATGAGTTGCAGTTTCACACTCATAAAAGGGTCCCAATCCCATCTCTCTGTATCATCAGACTGATGAAGTAGGAAGCTTTGAGAACAAATTGGAAGCTTTGACATCGTGCCATCATTTCTGATCATCATCTATATCTCTTTGATTTCCGCAACTTTACTAGATAAGTGCATGTACTTGTTTCTTCTTCAAAGGAGTTGACTTGGAAGTAGAAAATGAAGCTGGTTCCAAGAGAGCTTGACAAATTGGGCCTCCACAATGCTGGGTTTCTAGCCCAGAAGAGACTTGCTCGTGGGTTAAGGCACAATCACCCTGAAGCTGTTGCACTCATAGTCACTCAGGTGTTGTGTGCTTCTCTATTTTTTTTTTTTTTTTTTCAGTTAAAGTTTCAATCTTTAATCATAATTGAGATGTATGAGATATTGGTGATTGGTTTTTTTTATAGAGAGGTTTTGATCTGATATAGCTTTCTTGGTAGATATTGGAGTTTGTTAGAGATGGTGACAAATCTGTTGCAGGATATTGGGAAACAACTTCTAGGGAGGTAATGGTTTAAGACTGTGATCATTATCAAGTTTCTCTCTTTTAGTTCTGTGGTTCTTTATAAGGATTGCCTAGTTTGTTGAACTGTTGGGATTTATGTGTGTATTTATGTGCATATTTCTTTTCAAGTATTCAATATCTATTGGATATGGTGCATGGTTGATTTTTTGAACTACCAAAAACTGAATTGAGTTTGGTGATTCAAATAATTTTATGGTCTATTTTGTTGCCCAATGAATTGAATTAGTGCAGCAGTGGAATGGTATTTGTGTATCTCAGTAATCTAGTGATAGTTTCCTTCTGAGAAGAAAGAAAATTGGGTTATGGTCCTATTCAGATTGTTGTTTATCAGTGTAAGTGTGATATCCTGCACCCAATTTTGAAGCTTTTTTGTGTTTTTGTGTTTGGGTTAGTTTCTTTTTAAATTTCTTGGGTTAGTTTCTTTTTAAATTTCTTATTATTTTGTTACTTTTCTTTAGTTAAAACTTTCTGTTATATATATATATATATATATATATATTATGTATTAATTAATTGTTTTATTTATTTTTGCTTGATAATTGTTAAAGAGATAAGAAGGTTTGGGGTGATAGAAAAGAAAGAGAGTTAGAAACCAGATGATAGGGCAAGAAGACAGGAAAAGAAAAGAGAGAAGAGGGAGATGAAAAGAGGAAAAAAAAAAAGAAGAAAGAAAACATATGGGGTCAGCTTTTGGGGAGTGGTTCCTATGGAACTGTCTATGAAGGCTTTACTGAGTAAGTGACTACTTGCTGTATTCATATGGCCAAAGTGTCTTTGCTGAGTATCTAAGTCTTTAGCTGCTCACAGATGGGTTTCTTCTTGCTATTGAACTTTGAAAAAGTTGCTCACATGTTGTGTTTTAATTGTTGTCCCTGTGTTGGTGGTGATTAGGATTTTAATTAAATTTGTTTGAACTAACCTCAGTCAGAAGAAGACTTTGAATGTTGAACATTTTACTCCAGTATTAGTTTGCTACTTTGAAGACATGGCTGTCCTGATTTGCATGCTTTAAGTTGCTTTGAATTCAACAAAAGGAACTTCGATCTCTATAGTGTGGCAGGAGACTAGGAATCTGTTGAGAAGTTCTGTGCTAATGAATAGAAACATAGGGCGTCGTGAATAGCATTTTTTTGACATCTGGAATAGCCATACACGGCTATAGGATTTCATTTCTGATCATACCTTTTTCTCATAGCTGTTACTCAGTCATACCTTGTCGGAAGATTTAACCAACAGTTACTAGTGTTGTATGATCATACGAATTCCGTAGGCCTATTTATATTCATCAAATTTGTTGCGCTGCACATAAAGTATTCGCCAATCCGACTACCTTAGGAATTTTACTAAGTCCAGCTTTAAGAATACTTATCTGAAAATTAAGAAATAAATTATATCAAATGATGGGGATTTTGAGAAACTATTGAAAGTTTTCTGTTAACGATCGATTGCAGTGGATAGGGTCCTCCTTTTGTAATACAAGTGTTCAACTACGATTTTATTGAGTTCTTGTAGTTTCCAGAGTTTGTTTAAGGACCCCTTATATTTTCCATGTGATAATTGTTGTTCGTCAAACAAAGGACTGACATTTTGACAACTCTTTTGATGAATGAACTATTTGGTAATTGGTATGGGTGTTTAGCATCAAAGGTTTTCTACTTTTTATTTTATTTTAAATTTTTGGTCCAAAAATGTTTTCTACTTAGTTTTCACTGTTTTTGTTTTATTGCTGGTCCCTCATAACTGATTTATATACCTAGTTCCTCCTTCAAACCATCTTGCCTAAATTTGTTTTTGCTGTGGTCTTAGAAGGTTTTGTAAGTTCTTTATCTGTTAAAATTAAGTGATTTTTTATTTTCCTTGATCCGTTGGCTCAAATCTTTAAGATTTCTTAGCCAAAACATGTAAAGTTAAAAGAAAACAAGGGATAAAACGAGTATGGGAATGGATTAAACAATGTTTTCCTTGTATGTTTTCACTCCATTTATTCTATTGCAGTGATGGATTCTTTTTTGTTGTAAAGGAGGTTTCATTACTCGATCAAGGAAGCCAGGGAAAGCAGAGTTTTTTACAACTTAAGTAGGTATCAACTTTTTCGCTATCTCTTATTCTCAGTTTATGTTTATATATATATATATATATATATATATATATATATATTGTCTTGGGATCTCTTGAACCCTAAGGTCAAACTTGATTGCTCCTGATACCTCATTCTGGGATGTGGCATGACCGCATGAGGTAGATCGTTGTCAGGGGTGTGAAGCTATCCCACTCTATTCCCACCCTATTTCTGAAGTGACCAACCCTGCCCTGATATGTTTTCTCTTTTTCTTTCTGGGGTATTGGAGCAAGTCCTGATCTTAGAATGATTGAATTTTTGCCCAAATACCCAATTGTTGTGACAACCATATATATATATATATATATATATATATATAAAAGCGTTTGAACATGACAACATTATTCAATATCTTGGTACAGACAAGGTATGCTCCTTACTTCCTTGATTTGCATATCTTCTATGTTCCTGTTAAATTATCTTAGTAAGAAGTACAACTTTTGTAATGACTCTGAATTTTCTAAACTCTCTTATATCATTTTGGGACCCGGCACCACTTTGCATTTAGTATTTACAATCTATTCTTGTTGACTGTGGTTAGTCCTTTGTACATAGGTATTTGTATGTGTTTTGTTTTTCCTTATATATACATATATATATATATATATATATATATCTTAAGAGTTAGGACCAACCAACAACTGTTTTCCTGTCATGTAGAGTTTTAAGATGAATTCTTTCCAAGCTACTTGATAACTGCTACATCAGTTTCTATTACTCTTTAAGAGATAGATTTTTTTGTTCAGTAAGGAAGAGGGGCTTGTTCTGAGAGCTCTATAGAAATCATAGTTTTGCTTATTGGAGTGTCTATATTTTCTAAGGTCTCAATATTGAAGGTCTATTAAAGTTATTGAATGAACTCTTTTGGTTTGTACACTAGTTGTGAGTTCCATGTCAATATTGCTCATTCTTTTAATTTTTAAATTTTAAACTTCTATTGTTTTTGCTGCAATGGAATAGTTTAGCTTAGTTACAGTTGTTAAATTTTGATACATATATTCTTCTGGGATCCTATATTTTGTACATCTCATAGTATATATGCCGATCAACTTTGCCTCTGTGGATGTAAGGACTGCTATTCTTTTCTTCTCTGTACTTATGAAATCATTAGTTGAAGCCTGTAATCACTTATATACCATGTGTGCATGAATCTATTGTTGTCATGCGCTATCTAGTTGAATTAAATTTTCAAGTCTCCTTTCATTGCCAGGTAGTCTTTAATTTGAGCCTGCATCTGTAGGCTTTTATTTGCTGGTCTGCTAAGATCTTTTTATGGTTCAAAATATTGTTACAGGATGAGACTAAGCTCTACATCTTACTTGAGCTTGTAACAAAAGGATCACTTGAAAGTCTCTATTCAAAGTATCTCTTGAGGAATTCTCAAGTCTCTGTGTTCACAAGGCAGATTTTGAGTGGCTTGAAATATCTTCATGATCGTAATGTGCTCCACAGGTAATATTGTTGTCTCTCAAATGTAATATTAGTTTGCTTATGTAATTGTATGTGTTATTTTTCTAGTTTTGAACTCCAGATAGCATTTTTTTTCTGTACTAGTTGCTCACAGTTTAGGTTACTAGGATGATTCATTGATAATTGACCATATCCTAGTTTTGTGTCAAAAAAAGCAATCGGTCATGTCGATACTGCTATTAAAATAGGATGTCCCATTTCTTTACTCTTATAATGGATTTTCTTTTTGTTGAATGCCATAGTGAAGCATTTATAGTAGAGACAAGTTAGTTTCCTTTTTGTCTCAAAAATATTGCCTTGTTTCAGGGCATTTCGGAGCAGATTGGTGATAAGACTTGTGGATATTAGATTATGCATTACATGAAGGATATAGTGGAGGACAAAAACCAAGAGTGGAATGCTAAGGTAATCTGCAACTAATCCATTGTAGTAATGATTTATTGGATTAATCCACTGTGATCTATAACTCAGCATCTGTCCTTGTTGTCATTGCAGTGGGAAAGAAAAGCAAATCACTGTTACACAATGGAGACTGTTGATGTTGTCCGGGCAGACTGGGCAAAGTATGTTCTTAAGTTCAAAGATAACTAGTGTGTTGGTTAACTAGTAGTTGGAGATATGTAGCATCAGCTTTTGAACATGCATAGTTGATATATAGGCTAAATTTTGATTGCAGTACTGCTAGCTATTTTTCCATGGTGTTTAGTTGGTTGCCCAGTTTAGTACGTAGATATGGGCCATTTAGAACTGATGCTGATGATTAGTTTTGTGTACATGAGACAATGGTGGATTAATGGAAATTGCAATGATTGATTTTGGATGTGGATTTTATGGTTTCAGGAATAGCCAATTTTAATTGGGGAGTGAAATTTGCACACCCAAAATTGCAAATCACACACCGTCTTATTTTTTTAATAATATTTCATATCACATATTTTTTCACTTCCTCTAATACCCTCAAAGTCAGAATTTTTTTTTTTTCTGTTTGGGTCTCTCTCTCTCTCTGTCCCCCCAATTCCTCGGCGGCTCAGCCCCAATCCTCGAATACGGGTCCTATGTGAGACCAACTCCATTGATTCATAACTTGATATATACGAGAAGGGCACCCATCTAGTGTGACTTGATAAATTAAACCTCATCTAAGCTAAGAAGCTAACAACCACAAAACTCAGAAAATCCAGACCTGGGCCTTAAACCCCAATTCCAATCTATTCAGTTCTTCAAGATTTCTCAGTCAGATTGAAGCCTGAAACTGAATCTTCCTTTCAAAAATGTCAATCTTCCACGCCTCTCACACACCAATCCCTCTCCTTCTCCAAATCCCTAACCTCCCCAACCCCTCCCTTCCTCCACACAAACCTCTCCCTCTCCCTTAAACCCCTAACCCCAAAGCCCACATTCATGCGAATGGGCGGCGTGCCCAGAACCTTCCCCGGCGGCGTATCCAAGTGGCAGGGGGAAGCGCATGCAGGCCAAGAAAGCCAAGCAGCTCCTCAAGGCCCGCCTCTGCCTCTGGCTCTACGACACCTCCCAGTCCTCCAATCCAGACCTCTAGCTCCTCGTCCTCCGCTTCCTCCCCCTCATCGCCGACCTCTACCTCTCCCGCGTCCCCTCTCCGTATCCCCCTCGCCGGCCGATATAACGGCCAAGTTGAGCCCGGTGGCGTTGCTCTTGACGGCGGCAGCCTTGGTTTCGTGGTAGAGGCTGGGGTGGGACAAGTTCGGAATGTTGATGGTGACGGAACGGTCTCGTGAGCGTAGAGAGCCAAGAGGACGGCCTCGAGGAATTGGGGGAGGGGAGAGACTGAGAGAGAGAGACCCAAACAAACCACAAAAAAAAATCTGACTTTGAGGGTGTTATAGGAAGTGAAAAAATATGTGATATGAAATATTATTAAAAAAATAAGAGGGTGTGTGATTTGCAATTTTGGGTGTGCAAATTTCACGCCCCTTTTAATTTCCAGAATGCATGCATACCAATTGTACAGGGGACCACTAAAATGTGTCGTCACAAACTGCAAGCTGCAACAAAAGCACACCAAAACGTGTGGTTGCAGCTGCATAGACACAACACAAAAACCAATAAGAAGTCTATTGTCTTTTTGACAATGGGACAACAGAAAATTGTAGTCTGAAAGGCAAAACAACAACATAAGTTAGTTGAAAGTATTGGCTAAAGTATATAACAACAACAAATAAGTGTGATTGGATGTGATTACAGACAATATAAAACATATACTATTAGTGGTCCTTTTTATATTCAGACCACAAATATTTGTCGTCTAAATAATCTCAAACGACAGTAAATTGCCGTCGTAATGAGACTGACATAACAGAAAGAGTATGATATCTATTGTCTTATTTTTTTATGTCGTCTGATTTTTCAGACGACAGAACACTTCTGTCGTCTGATGCCCCCAAGAGACGACACCGTACTAGACGACACATTTTTGTTCGTTCAGACGACAGAACTGTTCTGTCGTCTGAAGGCCTTTTTGGCATAGTGGATGCAGAGGTTATTATTGGTAATTTGGAACAAATATGTTTACATAAGCATGTTTATTTCCAAGTTCTATTTTAGCTGCTGCGTTCTTGACAGAACTAAATGGATCTTGAGAAACCATATATTTCAGTGCATACTTTGGCTATTTTCTGGAATGAGTTTTAGTTCAGTTGTTATGTAGACAATATTGGTCCAAAGGGGAGATTGTAAAATATTATTTGGACCTAATATTATCTACATTAAGTAAATAACAAATTGATTAAACTTATTATAATAAATGGGAAATATATGAGTTATCTACCTAGACACCTAATGAGCTTTGATATGTCACTCATATGGTTAGGAATCCATTTTGATAAAGATAAATATCTAATTAGTTGATATGATAAGTATAGCATCTTTCAGCAATAACTCATTGGCTAGAATCAAAGATTCTTTTATGGGAAGACCTATCTAGTTTGTATATATAGGTGCTTGAAGTCCCTATTCACTGTGTGAAAAACATTCAGTCCTGCCCCATAGAGAGGAGTTAAACACATAGTTGAGTAGAAGATTTCTTGCGTGTGGCTGGTTGAAGTTTTAGAGCTCGGATTATTTGTGTTGAATACCTGTGTTGCTGCTACTGCTTTTGAAGGAATCACTGTTGTGCATGAAGCAGGTGATGCACCTCCTCTTATTGTATTCTAGTTCATATTGTATTGATCATTTGGTTGTGTTTATGCATTTTGTGAAACGATCTTGGTTTGCTCATTAAGTTAACAGTCTTTGCCCCATGCTCCAGTTTGATCCATCATCCACAACTGAGAGAAGCTGACCATGAATTACAAAGAAAAAAATACACACATCACATACTGATACTAACAGAACAACATAACCTTACCTAACAAGTCTAAGCCTTTTTCTTTCTCCTCAACAGCCTCTCGAAGCTGACACTTCCCAAGAATCTTCGAAATGCACAAGATAAATCTCGGCTCAGTTCAAATAAACAACTGAAAAGTTACATTACAGAAAACAAGCATTACAGAACTTTATTCTCACGTCCCATATTTCCTGGTCTGAATGTTGAGATAAGCGGTCCAAATTGTATCTGACAGTGCCATTAAAGAGAGTAGGGTCTTGAGGTATTATTCCAAATCTTGACCTCACATCATGAAGTACTATAGTGCAGAGGTCAATGCCATCGACCATAATCTTCCTTCTAATTGGCTCAACTAGCCGAAGTAGAGCACGGATGAGTGTAGACTTCCCACTGCCTATCCAGCCAACAATACCAATCTTATGTCCTCCTTCAAAAACACAACTGATCCCTTGAAGAACAAGTACGCACTCATAAAAGTAATGTGTCGATCGCTAGGAAATCACCAGCATAGTCGTCGTCCTTAGACTTCTTGTTTTGGTGGCAATAACAGTCATATGCTTTGGGCTTGTTCTGCTGTTATACATTGTTGAATTGTTAAGATGGCATTTTCTCTTTTAATTGGATGCAAACTTTTAATTAATAAGTGAGTCCCTTTTTTTGGTCCTATATATGGGGTTTATAATCTCAGGTTATAGCTTACTAGGGTGCAGTTGCTTTTGTAGGCTGCTGGTGGGACGCCTGATTTGCAGTGCTCAAATGCTTAGAGCCGGGGGTTCTATACTACTAAATTGGAAACCATCAGAGATAGTTCGGACTTACTTGGAAATACAAAGTGAAATAGGATGAAGATATGATATGTTAACATTTCTCATACATGATGTTTTCATGTAATTATATTTACCACTTTGGGGACTTGAGTTACTACTTTGAGGACTCATGTAGTAGATATAGCTAGGAAAAATTCTTGATTAAGGTAAATAAAGCTAATTTGTTAGTCGCACATCCTATTCTGAAAGAAAAGCATATGCATTAGGACAAGAAAAGAGGATCAGCTGAGAGTGATAAAAACAATTAGTCTTCATTTAAAACATCAATAGGTTTTGAATTGTGTCAAAAGTGCATTTACTTGCAGACTTATTCTTTTTTTTTTTTTTTGAAGGAAAGACGACAGACTATATTAAATTATAACAGAAGGTTACATGGAGCGATGCAAAAGCATCGAAATAAAACAATAAAGAAAGACGAGATGCACAGACGCATCTATAATAGAGAAAAAACAATAAAGGATAATAAGATGCACAGACGCATCTAGAGTGAAAGGTAACCAGGATGTGACTTGATGTCGAACGACATTGCTGCACTGCACATGTCACAAAAGCAGTGTAAATGTAATAGTTACAGTAACCGTAACCGGTGATATGATCACCTAGAAGAGGTGATTCGCCCACCAGGAGTTCGAAAGTAACCGAGGGTGTCAGAAACTCGAAAATTAGCAAACGAACTCCTAAGAACCAGAACCAATACCATATCAATATAAGCAACTGTCTCGGATCCAAGATCCGGATTTGTAAGCGACCAGGATCCCAAATACGGATCCAAATCCGGCCCGAGCCCACAGTCAAGTCTGCCAAAGCACCCTTGACAAAGGCCCAAGCCCATGTGAATCTGATAAGGGCACCCAAGCTCATGGGTACCCTAGTAGCAGCTCCTCTCCGGGCACCCAAGAGCCTCCACACCCAAACACCACTACTCCGAGGGGCAACACCGATATCCCCACCCGAAATCCATCAGAGAAGGCCGATCCCACCCTCGTCACCACGACGCCAAACACTTTCACCGGCGCTGCCCTCCATGGCCCTGATCCTGTTTCGAAACAGAATTATGGAGATGCTCCGCCATACCCAACTCCCTCTCAGATTGAAGGGGCTGTTACTAGCCAAGCCTGAACCCGACAAGCCCCATGCCAGCAGATCCACGCCACCACGATGGGCGAACACGAGTTCCTCGCCCAACCACCTCAGTGCTGTCCCAACAACCTGGTCCATTTGAAAGTGCCCTCGCCGCCATTCGTGGGGGACGGACTCCAGCCGAACCCGATCCAATCTTGGCTCAATCAAATCCATGAACTGCCCTGGATCCCAAATCTTCCAACCACCGGCAGCCCCCAGTTCAGTTAGCAGCCGAACAGGGTTCCGCATGAACAATAGTGAATTAAATTACGTGGTATGAATACGCATATGTCGTTAATCACACAACAAATAACTTGTAATCACACAACGGTCCCTATAAAATTTTGTTGTCTCATTAGTACTCACACAACAGTACAAATATGTATCAGTTGTCCAATGTTAAATCACCCAACGGTATAAAAACAATGTGTTGTATGACTTGTGAAGAATTCAACACTGAGCCTCACACATACAACAGTTACTTATGATACCTGTTGTGTGAAGGAACAACCAACAACAGTCGCCATATTTTTCTGTTGTGTGACAAGTTAACCAACAACAGCGTGTACTTACTACTGTTGTCTGAGTGTTATGTTTCTGTTGTGTGAGAAGTTAATCAACAACGGCATGTACTTACTTCTGTTGTCTGATCACCATCGAAAATGCGCCGCATCCAATTTCTGGCATTGACATGCGCAGAACTGGTGCAACGGTTATAAGCAATGCGTTGTGTCTATGATATTCAGATAACGGTGTTTCACCGTTGTGTGAGTGTGCTCATCACACAACATCGAGATAGACGACAGACATGGTGCACATCACACAACAGATTTCCACCATTGTGTGATGCAGTTTTTGTAGTAGTGTGTGATTCACTTTTCCTCATCACACAACAGTTTTGTTTTTTTCGTTGTGCAAAAAGTGTTGTGTGTTGAGGTTATTGGTGTAATGTGAGTTGGGTTAAACCAAGTTCTATTCCATTTAGTTCAAATCCAAATCTGCCCCATTAGATTTGGGTAGAGGGTGGCTTACATGTGCCATCCGAACATCTATGAAATGATGAAAGAATGAATCTGTGGAACTCAGAGTAAATTGAAGTGTTGAAAAGTTAAAAGAATTGCTGGAAGTAACATGCAATGTGTGATGGATTTGTGTAAGAGCTCTGTATGATGTTATTAGGTTTCTCCTATTCATTTTAGATATTTTTATTAAGAACAGGATTTAATTTGATACTGCTGCTACTTCACTGATTTTGCATGCAGGTTTGGCTTGTCAAGGAGTTATATGGGAACCAGATTAAAGAAATTCATTGTAGCCTGACCTACCATTTGATTTTGTTTGCAATTGCTGATTTTGGCTGGTTGGTGCATTTTCCTTTCTGCATTATACTTTTTCTGTTTTCTTTTTTCCTGCTTTCGATATAGTATTTCATTACATTTTGATATACTAAACATGTTAGTAGTCATCTATCAGGATTTTATTCTTTTGGTGACCACATATAAATTGCAGGTCACATGGGTTTCATATATTGAGTCATTTCCTTATAAAGGTTATCTTTGGAGATCAGCAGTTTGTTATTGTTGCTGATACGCAAATATCCTAAGTTACAAAATCATAAACTCGCCATTTATATATTTCTTTGAGAGATGAATGTAGTTGGTACTATCTGTTGCTTTTGATATCCGTTGTCACGTGATAATAGATTGTTTTCTAAGTCATCAAAATAAATACATTGATTTTTGAATGTGGTAAGCATGAACAGATTCATCCTCTGAGTAAAGATGTTTATCATCATGTTGAAGAGTGTAATTTTCTCTTTTGCAGCAAGGTAATTGTTAAGCTTAAGTATGCAGATCTTGTTTCCATACTTCCAACCAATGTTAGTATAGTAGTCTCGCCCGTTCAAATCCGGAGATTCAGTCTAAATCAATCAACCATGAATACACTGGAAGGTCCAACTTGTCTACTCTATGCAGAGGATGCCTTACAAACTATGAGCTTTCCTGAAGGTACGCTTGTAATGTGTGATGTTGTCCTTGTATAGTACTGTCAATAACAAACTACCTTGATGATATGAACAAGTGACCTTTTTATAGTTATAAGCAAAGATATCTAGGTCAAAGAGTTGGTTTCACAAGATGTAACTTTCCTTGCATAGTTATAAGCAAAGATATCTAGATGAAAGAGTTTGTTTCACGAGGGCAAAACATTTTTCATGAACTTTTTTACTGTGATGTTCATGTTTAAGCTTTATATGCATCTGCTTTTTCTAATGCAATTCTGATTTTTTGTTTTTGGCTCCTACTCTAGCATATACATAGATTGTCTTGAATTTTCCATATAAGATCTTCGAGGAAATGCACATGGAGTCTGCTTAATATCACACTTGTGAATGCAACTGGGTTTGTCCAAAGGCATAGCAAAAATTGGTTTTGGGAAAAGGATAGCTCTCTGATCTAGTTATAGGCTAAAGTCAATAGTTTTTTTATATTTTTTATTTATTTTATCTCATCATTGTATATATTTGTATCAGGAGCGGTGTATCTAATTTGTCCCGACCAGTTTATACTTGAATAAATTGATAGCAACTTGCATTCATTTACTTCACTACTATAAATTGAGAAACCTTCTATAAAGATCAATTACACTATTAAACAATGACATGGATATAAAAGTGACTTAGCTAGGACTTGGTAAGTGACATGTGATTGACAGTTACTTGGTCAGTGACTTCAGTTACATGATCAGTGACTTGGCCAGTGACTTGGCTAATGACCTCACTAAAGACTTGGGCTGGCTAATGGCTTCACTGCCCTGTGACATGGCCAGTAACTTGGTTAGTGACATGTGTATAACAATGACTTTGCCAGTGACATGATGTTAACAGTGACATGGCCAGAATTGACAATGACTTGAGGTTAACAGAGATTTGGCCAGTGACTTTGCTGGTGACTTAAGGTTAGCAGTGACTTGGTTAGGATTGACAGTGACAAGTTCATGACTGACATGGCCAGTAATTTGGCCAGTGACTTTAGGTTAATAATGACTTTGCAGGTGACTTGACGTTGACAGTGACATGGCCAGAGATTGACAGTGACATGATCAATAAGTTTGCCGGTGACTTGAGGTTAACAGTGACTTGACTAGAGATTGACAATGACATGCTCATGACTATGATATGGCCAGTGACATAGCTAATAACTTGAGGTAAATAGTGATTTGGTGAATGATCTTACTAACTAGGGACTTGACTTGGCTACTGACTTCACTACTCAGTGATTTGTTCAGGCATTAACATTGATATGGTTAGTGACATGTTCATGACTAACATAATCGGTGACTTGAGGTTAACAGTGACTTGGCCAGGAATTGACAGTGACATGGTCAATAACATGCAATGTCACTTAGCCAATAACTTGGTTAGTGTTAACCTAGCCAACTCAGGCAAATGACAAGACCAAGTCACTTTTAACCTTAAGTCACTGTGACATGTCACAGTGACTTTAGGTTAAAAGTGACTTGACATGTTCTTCTTGTTCCATTTTAGATTTTGATATGCACAATAACATGGCCAGTGACTTTAGGTTAACAGTGACTTGACCAGTGACTTTGTAGGTGACTTGAGATTAACAGTGATAGTGACACAGTCAGTAGTAACTTTGTCGGTGACTTGAGGTTAACAGTGACTTGGTCAAAGATTGACAGTGATATGGTCAGTGGCTTTGCCAGAAATTGACAATGGCATGTTCATGACTGTGACATGGCCAATAACTTGACTAATGACATAGCCAGATATTGACTACGACATTGCCAATAACCTGGTCAGTGACATCCAAGGTGACTTAGCTAGCAACTTGTTTAGTGGCATGTGTATAACAGTGACATGTAATGTGACTTGGCCAGTCACATGGATATAACAGTGACTTTGCCAATAACTTGGCAAGTGACATGTGATTGACACTTTAATAGTCACATGATCAATGACATGGTCATGACTGTGACATGGCCAATAACTTGGCTAGTGACACAACTAGTGACTTGAGGTTAACAGTGACTTGGCTAGATCTCACTAACTAGGGGCCTGGGTTGGCCAATGACTTCACTAGCCAGTGACGAGTGTATAACAGTGGCATGGTAAGTGAAATGCATGCTATGTGACTTGGTCAATGATATGTGTATAACAATGATATGCAATGTGACCAGTGATATTGGGCCAGATGACTTAGCCAGTGACTTTAAGAGCCTGCTGTAGAAGAGTATTAGCCTTCAGTCATAGGCAACACGTAGTTGGGAAGGCATATATCACATTATTAACAGTCACAAACATAGAAATGGTAAAGCATAAATCACTCATATACCGACTTTTATTCAATTGAGCTTATAAGTGCCAGTACTATCCAAATTAGATACAATAATCTGAAGTCACATTCATATGAAAGTTACACTTTCATGAGAAAATTTTAGATTCATATCATGAAATTCTTTGAGAATCAACACTTCCTCAGATACATGCATATTTAATCCACAAATAACTACACATCCAACATTAAACTAAGATACCTTTCAGAGTACTTCATTTTTACTGTTTATGAAATGGGAAAATTTCACAAACAGTATACCAAGTAAAGGCCACTAATAATTCTTATACATAAAGTTCCAAACCAAACATTTCGGTACACGAAATCTGAAACTCGACCCACTATCAGTACACGACATCAATTTTGACACCAAAATGTCCATTATGCCCTCAGTTTTTTTTTTTTAATAATTTTTTTCTGTTATTTTTTTTTCCTTCATTTTTATCTCTTTCTTCTTCCTTCTTCCTGCTCCACGAAACCCACCTCTGTTTTCATGTGAGAAGAAGCCCGAGCTCACCCACCTCTGTTAACCCAGCTACTAAATTTAGAGCAGAACCTGCTCTCGGGTGGAGGAATAGGTGTTCAATTGGAGGGCAAGGGCGGTGTTGGAAGCGAGGGAATGAGCGTGGAGGTGAGGAATGCGGCGTTGGAAGCGAGGGAGTGAGCCCAGAAGAAGGAAGAAGAAAGAGATAAAAACGAAGGAAAAAAATTATTAAAAAAAAAAACTGAGGGCATAATGGACATTTTAGTGTCAAAAATTGACGTCGTGTACTGATAGTGGGTTGAGTTTCAGATTTCGTGTACCGAAATGTTTGGTTTGGAACTTTATGTTTAAGAATTATTAGTGGTCTTTACTTGGTGTACTGTTTGCGAAATTTTCCCTTATGAAATTATAGTACTCCATTTAGATAACAGTGTCAAAAGTGGGAGGTTCCAACATAAAACTAGGTGATGGCTGCTGAGAGGTTCCAAAAGTGATATTTGCGTTTGGAGGCACACTGTTAGAGAATGATGGTGTGCCGCACTTGAAGCAAGTGGAGCGGTAGTTGGAGTTGAAGGAGCCCCTGCCGGTGAACCAGAAACTGAGGCTTGAGATACAGATGGCTGCACATGCTGTAGTAATCAAGCTAGCGATGCCTTTATTTGATCTGCTTGTGATAAAGAAACATATTAAGAAAAAAAACATCCCAACCATATGCATACATTTCATCTAGATAGGCAAATCCTCTTAGGCATGAAGCCAAAGGTAAAAGAAAATAACACATACACTTCCGGGCATACCAACAAGCATGTTCCTAGCTAATTCCTACTGCAGCCAACATCACCATGTTAACATCATTCTCAATACTTCACCCACTACTCTAGCACACATTTTTGATAATTATTGGTCAAAAGCACTCAAGCCTTAGAAGTGTAATTAGCTGATCCTAACAAGGTCCGCCACCAAGATAAAGTCCAGCTTACTGAAATAACACTTCCTGTGCTCGTCTGTATAAAAGTAGTAAACCATTTGAAATGAATCATAATCGGCACATATAATAGTTTATACAAATTCTATACATTGTAGGTTTGTATCATAGTCACCTGAATATGAGGGTTCATTCTTTTTCTTTGTGGTTTTACAATTTTACTTACCTAAATTCCTATTTATGTGGGAGGCTTCTTAGTCACTTCACTGGGCTTTTCCATAACTTGATCCTCTGAACATAATATAAGCAAACTTAAAGCAACACTCACAGTTCTACCCCCCTTAAAAAAAAAAAACAACACTCACAGAGTCAAAGCCAAATTGAATTGAGAAACACATAAAAAATCCAAACTCACCCAGGTTGGTCTTGATTTTGGCATCAAGGCTACAATTGTGAAAGCTTATAAGCGCCACTGGGACATCCTTTTGGCACCCATTGCTGCAAATTTATGATAATGAATTTATTAATCTAACAAATCTGGATACCCTAATTAATCAGATTAGTAAGAGCCAATGGCCATTTAAGATTCAAATTGATCAATTACTTTCTTATATAAGCAAACATAAAGTAGTAAAATCTCTGCTACTAAACCCTAAAGAATTATAAGGATTCATTCCTGGGAAATGAAAATCACTTGTAGTCCAAATTTCAGAGAACTAATGATTTGAATCATATTATTATAACTACCGTAAAAAAACAAACACCTCATAAACGTAAACCATATGATCCTCTGTGAAAATGACACCTCATTTGCGACTAGATTTCCAAAAGAACTACTCAAATCAATACAGGACCTAGTATACCATTCAATTACAAACTTAAAATAAGTGCAAGCAGAATAAATTCAAATTAACATTTAGATCACATTAAAGGAGTCTTCACCTCATCAAGAATCCGCTCAGCCAGAAACTCAATTGAGCTTTACTGTTCACTTTTGCGCATTTTATCAAATGGCATCAAAATAAGATTGAACTGACTAAGAACTAAGAACAATAAGTTGATAGATTCCATCATTTATAAATTCCTACGGATTTTATAATTTTCTCATCCAAACGCACCGACTTTATGAATTTCACCAAAATCTAGGGGTGTTCAATTAGGACTTTTAAAAACGAATAAAAGTTCAGAGGTATCTAAAATTTCATTCATACTTATGGAATTAGAAAATCAAGGATAATCATGGACTTTGTAGTGTTAACTATACATACCAAATTCCAATAATTTTCTAGCCACCAGACCAAAGATTTGAAAAAGTCTATCAAAGATTTTGTTTTTTTGTTTTTTTAAATCTATCAAAGTTTTCTCTCTACGTGCAAAGAGGTTGGTCATCTATCATCTCTCTTTCTTGTTTCTTCTTATCTTTTCTCTAATATTTTATGATATCAATATTTTTTTATACTCAACATGTTCATTGTAGTTGTTGAATGTGAATTTTTTTTTTTGTTCAATTGTGATACTTGGAACCCTAATAGCAATAAAAAATGATTTATGAAACCCTAAGACCCAAATATTGTGGTCTACCCCTAAAACCTTGAATAGTGTTGCTATGAAATACTAGGTTTTATCTTATTAATTAATTATTCTCATCAATTTGAATTTATATCATGGTTCAAGAAAAGCTTGAACAATTGAATTTCGATTGATTGATTATAGATCAAGACATTGATCAATATTTTTTTTGATATATGTTATATAGGTGAAAACAAAATTGATGAGAATAATTAACCATAAGCATCAAGTGATCTATATTGTATCTTTAAGTTGATTGGGAGATTAGAAATGAGAATAAACTAGCTAGACAGAGTAATAATCATTCATTTGAGTCAAGTTTTACTAGAAGATACTTAACCATTGAAGAGGTAACGTGTTATTATCTTGTTTTGCATTGGTTGTGTTCTTTGTTTTTTATTTTTATTTACTAGAAAATTTATAGAAGTCATTCATAATAAAGTATATAGATTTTCAAGAATCAATAAAAAGTCTGTTGCTAAAATTAATGCTTTTAAGAAATAAATAGTAGTCTATCAACTTTTTAAAGAGTCTACGGTATCTGGAAGTCGCAAATACGTCGCCGGGAAGCCACCTTCCCGACCTTGCCAAGTTGCCTCCACAATATGCTTTTCTAGACTAGAATAGTAACTTTGAGTCCCACATCTAAGAAAATGTAAATGAGGGAGCCTCCTTCCCCTATAAAAGGAGACTCCTTCCCACTTACTCAACATCCCATTACATCTTTTGTAATCCCCTTGGGCCACAAGGCTCAACACACTAGTGTAACATTCAAGTGGACGTAGTTTCCCGCTAAGGCGGGAGACGAACCACTATACATCTCGTGTCACTCTCTCTCTCTCTCTCTCTCTCTCTCTCTCTCTCTCTCTCTCTCTCTCTCTCTCTCTCTCTCTCTCTCTCTCTCTCTCTCTAAAGCTAACTAGAGATCCCATGGATTACTAACGTTAACAGAAACCGAAGATGCAAGTGATGGAGCATTTGAAGGAGAAGCATACCTTTCACTTTAGCAAAAATGCGATTAGTAGACTACATTTTGGTAAGTCGTTGAAATCGTAATGCACTAGAGGTACCTCATGACACCGGGTGTTGAAGTGAAGGCAATAACAATAAGCTTAAGTAAAGGATATTTCTGATATAAGGCAAGGACTATTTCGGATTTAACTGTACGCAAGGACATTTCTAATTTAAGGCAACGACATTTATGATTTAAGGTTATTCCCGGTTTAATTGTAAGCAAGGACATTTTATGATTCAAGGTTATTCCCGATTTTAATTGTAGTAAACATTTACTGTAATGCAGCTAATTTAAATAATCTTCAATTTTGCTATCCATGAATGTAAGTATAAAAAGAAAGTAAGAGAGAATCAAACAGATTGTGCACATTGCTAGTCAAAATAGAGTGAGAGAGCAAAAAGAAAAAGGGAGTTACTAGGGGTAAGCAAACAGATTGTGGAGCAGCTAAAGGCGACCAGGATCGAGGCTCCCTTCAAAATAGTGTGACCACGAGCCACGAACAGCGATCCATTTTGTGCTCACTTTTTCTTTTTGCTTTCTCACACTATTTTGACTAGCAATGTGCACAATATGTTTGATTCTTTCTCAGGGCTGCGGGACTGGACATGCTGGCCGATGAGATTTTCACCTCTGGGCCTGTAGCCGTGTGAGATCTCACTTGGTATTTCTAGATCTGGATCTGGATTTTCTCGATCTGGATCTGGATTTCTCTATCTTTGGTCGATTTAGGCTTCGATCTTTAATTTGCATATGGATCTCTATTTGTGGCCAGGATGGGCTTTGCGTTTGGATATTCTATATCATTTTCGTTTAGTATTAATATATTTTGCTATGGCTTGGTTATAATGATGCTGATGATAGATGATGTGGGTACTTTTTGAGTTGACGGATGGATGCTACGTGTATATTTTGCACTACTTCATGCTCCGAGTCCATTCTGTTTTTCAAATATTATTGAGAAGCAGATGGGTGGAATTCGAAAATTGTTTATTTATTAACTAATTATCTAATTAACTAATTACATTGACCAATCAACCAAGAATCAAGGATATTATGGACAGATGAGATGCATTGATGAAGTTAACAACCTTTAACAAGAATTCAAGATCTCAAATCATAGTTTACGAATCAAAACACATACTTCAACGAAATCAATCAAGAACAAACCATGAACGCATGCATAAGTTCTTTTTACTTTCCTTAGTTAAATTAACTAGATGAACGCACCATAGTTAACCCTATTAAACATGCAATGCTAGTGAATAATCAATCCAATAACACACATATTCAACGCATTAAACACTTAGAAAGTTTGATTGATTTAAGAAAAACACACAAGTTAGAACGCTAATCAAGCATGCAATTCTCTTCGTTGATTTACCTAAGTAATTATAAGTTTTCCACTTTAATTAACAAGACCTAGAATGCTAGCATCTTATTATGGATTCAATCATGCAATTCAAAACCTAAATTGGCCATCAAAGAAATTGAAAACATGATAGGTGGGATTGAAGAACAAAATCAACAAACATTCAAGAACATATAAAGAAATCGAAAACTATAAATCTGAAAATCCTAAAATGAATTCATGCTTCAAGGCTATTGGAAACTAAACATCAAAACATATATTTTAACCTCTCAAGAAATCGCAACATCCAATAAAACCAAAAATATAGAACGCTACATAATCTGATTTTTAAAGTACAAAACAAAGAACCCGAAAATAACAAGTTAAGGTTCATGGTTACACTTTTAAAGAAGCTTCAAGAACGCAAAACATATATTTTAACCTCTCAAGAAATCGCAACATCCAATAAAACCAAAAATATAGAACGCTACATAATCTGATTTTTAAAGTACAAAACAAAGAACCCAAAAATAACAAGTTAAGGTTCATGATTACACTTTTAAAGAAGCTTCAAGAACGCAAGAAGGTCTTCAAAGGTGGTGGACAATGATGAGGGTCATGGCAAGGATGATGAATGGAGGATGGAACTTGCTTCACGGCTTCAAAGTCTTGAACAATTGGAAAGGCCGAAACTTTGAGAGAATAAAGGGAGGTATTTGTGATGTTGATTCAGGGTTTTATGATGATTTGCACGGTAATACATCCCTCCTTTATATAGTGCATGGCCTAGGGTTTAATTCCCTAAGAATTCTCCTTGTTTGCATCATCCGACCAATAAGAAAATTCCTTGAAAATTGGAGAACAAGTCACCTTCTCTTTGCTGAAATTCTTCAATGTATCTAGCCATAATTTGGCCACCATGCATGTAGAATATAACCAGGAAACCTAAAATGATTTTTATTTTCTTTTCCTGATTGCATACGAAGTAGATTTTCTCCCAAACTTTCCATAATTGCTCTTGCCGAATTCTTCTTGAATCTTCTATATATTTTCGGCAAAAATCAATAAGAATTGATTTAAGATTCCTCCAAAATGTCAAGAAGGGTCTAGAAACTCATGTGCAAGTCACATGCTTCAATCTTTGGGATAGGCTTCTCAATTGAACAATTTCAAAGCCCATTCCTTTGTTGCCGAAATTTCTTGTGCATTCTAGAATATTCTTGAGCAATCTTGAGTCATCTTGAAGCCATAGCATCTCCTAGCACCACCAGGTATCCTAATAGCATCAGGACTCCTAGTGTGATCAGGTTTCCTAGTCCAACTGGGACTCTGTCATTTCTCATTTCCGAACACCATTTTTCCGAGCTCACTCCTAGTTGCATTAGGATTCCTACTTCAACTGGGATTCCTTTTCCTGGTAGGATTAGGAAAGCTTCATTTCTCCATTTCTTTCCCATTTCTACGCCACATTTCCTCCTTGCCTTCATTTCTTTCATTTCCAGCTCTTCTTAGCTCATTTCCTGCATTTGGAGCTCAAATGTACCTAATTACAACAAAGTAAGTTAGAAATGATATTGTTAAGAGAATAACTAAGTAAAATGTAGGGAAAATGACACTAAAAACATAGGAAATATTGGTCTGATCAATTCTCAATTGCTCTGCATTGAGCTTTTTCTTTGATATATTTACTTGCATAATGCAGGAACCATCATAGCGATCTTCCATTTTACCAGCTGAAATTCTCTACTTGTATAGCTTAGCACAGCAGTTCCATCCATTCTCATTTAGTTTGATCTATGAAGTTTAACTAGTAAGTCGATCTCTAAGCCTAGTGCTCCGAAACATTATTGTTTCTAGGTTAATTTTACTCAGTATCTGACTTGTTTACGATTTCTCCTGAACTTCATTCATTAGAGCATGGTTACACCATAACTTCTGTTCGTGCTTTTATATAAAAAAACTCGCATTTGGTACCACAGTCTCATAGTGATAGGAAGTAAGAACTGGCATTTTGCAAATGAAGCATTATTCTTTTCCCTTTACATTTCAGCCTTTCGTTAGACATTACATGAGATTGATGTTTTCTAATTCCGTTCTAGGGATCCATTTTCTCAAGGCTGTGCTTGCCAGATACTTCTACACTTGACATTCTGCATTTGTAGAAATCAATTGGAGAATATGTTTGTTGGATGGGATACCTTACAAAAAATTCATTTTATCTATATCTAATTATTTATTCCCTTCTTCCTCAGTGATTGGATAACATTTAGATACATAGGACATACATGCCCTCTACAGAAGGCAGCAAACAAGGCAAGATGAGCTGACCTTGGCCTGCCTACGCCTAAGATGCTAAGATCCTGCCTATGCCTATAGGCATGCTTTCCTTTTGTTCTGTTGTCCTTAACTTCGACCCCTAGCCTATGTGGGTTAAAAAAATTTGATTGTGTTGCTTTCTTGTTCTTCTGTTGTCCTTAACTCCGCCCCCTAGCCTATCTGGGTTAAAAAAAAATTGGAGGCTTTGGTGGATAAGGTCTTTCTCAAATTGATTGTGTTTGCTTGCTATCTATTGTGGTTGTTGGTGGTGGTTTTCTCGTTTGCAGAGAAGACTATTTTCTTGTTCGGGAATTGAGGTTATAAAATCAATCTGGATCCTTTATTTTTGGAGCCAGGTCGTTGATGTCTCAGAATTTCATTACCTATCTCCCTTATGCTTGATCCTAAGCCAAAAAGGTTTAGCCTTAAACAATGAAACATCATTCTGGACATAGTTAAGATCATCACTACAAAATTCTTTCTTACTTTTCAATGAAAAACAATAAATCTTGCATGCTGGTATCTAAAACCACTAGCAATTATTGAAAGCAATTCTTATGATTTTTCACACGCTGGATTCTGCAGTAGGCAACTAAATGAGTCTAAATCAGTATATTGGCTTCTTTCACCATTCATAATTCAGCTGTATGTAGCTTCCAACATATGGTTTTACTCGGGACAAAACTGAAAGTTTGTTGTGCATAAGGATTTTTAAGGTTCAGTTCTTCGGTGGAGTGATTGCTCAGACTAGGCAAAATCTGTTCTCCCTACAATTGTTCAGCTTTTCAACGAGGCGGTTCTCTATTTCAAGTCTCTTCTTCACCATTAATGCATACTTGTTAACCAAATTTTTGTCTGAAACCGCTTCAAGTTTGCACTTGACAGACGTATTTCTGTTCTTGCTTTCATACAAGCACGAGAAGGGCACAAAAGTATCTTCTGTGCTGCATAGCCAACCATGAGCAGCCCTCAATATTGCAGCTCCAAGAGAAGCTGAATCTGTAAAGGACTAAATTAAGGGGGAGAAAGAAACAAAACTATAGTTATATTGATTTTATCCATCAAGAAAAACTTACCTTTTAAAGCAAGACACTAGTATCAAATAGAGAATCCATCTGGTTCATTGTTTCATAAGCTTTTTTCTGGTGTGGTTTTAGTACTCATGAATTACAAAATTTGGCTTTGTTGACTATTCTAGATTCGAATGTAAAAGAATTTGGTAATTAACTAGAAAGGACTCAAAAGAGGAAATGAGATCACAGAACATACACTGCTTACCAGCTCTATGAACTGTGTAGCCCTCACATCCAAATACGCATGCTGCAATGTACAGGAAGGAACGATTCACTGAGGCACCACCAGTTGCTATTATTCATTCTGGAGGAGTTAAGGTATTACAAATCTTTCTGCATGAGCTCGCATTGACATGAACTGGCCCTCTACTACAGCCCGAGCTCTGGAATCAGTAAATTAGACTCTCTTAAGAAGAGCTCATGTAGGATATCATCTATCCATGTGAACAATTGCTATCTTAAACAACAGACCTCATCAAAAACTGGTTCAAATTGCTGCTCCACTTCACGTACAGTCACACGGTCACACCCAGTGTCACTGGTGAAATTTTCAAGAATGTAGCGACGGACTCCAACTACAAGCACAAACTAGAGTTTAATTGCTGCTATTCAGAAGTTAAGACTTGGATGGATATCCCAGCATTCAATGAATTAGATATTGCCGCCATCTGAAAGATTGAATGTACTTCTCACTAACGTTTCCAATTAGTCCGTTAGTTTTTTTTGTTCTTTGGTTTTAACTAATATAGAGGTTACTGTACTTAGACTTACCATTAACTCATTAAGACTTCATCTTGTGAAAAATGAGGGGGGAAGACCCAAACAACAACATCAAACAAAATAAATAGCTCCAAGTCTAAGGAATCTATCAATATCATCAAGAACAGAGCAGCAAGCCAGATGGGACAACAAAATTGGTGTCAAATTTGACAAGCTCTGAGGTAACAAAATTGAGATTGGAGTCTAGCACAGTATTACTGTGACAGTAACCTTCAATGACGTTAGAGTACAAATCAATAGCCAAAAATCATGTTTTATTGTCTACTTGTCTACTAGCATAAGAAGCTTTTTTTTTTTTTTTTTTTGAGCATAAGAACTTAAGAAGCTTATCAGTGAGGTTACTTGCAGGTTGAAACGAATTCAAGGAATTGATGACAAAACTTGACGAATTAATTGCGTCATAAATAATTTTTTATTTAGTTTTTATAAAAAAGAAAAAGTCATCTGCTTGGGGCCGAAGTAAACAGAAGTCGGCCAAGCAAAGCCGCGCATGTACCGATTATACCCTTTGACCCCAGCGGTCAAAGTCTCATCCAAAGGCGTAACGACCACCGTCTTCGAAGGCTATTTCCGTCATTTCCCCTCGAGCCACAAACCGCCAATAAAAGCAGAAACGCAACTCTCTAGTCCCTCGATTCTACGAGTTTCTGATTCGCTGCAATCGTCTCCGTCCGAAGCTCATAGAATCCATGGCCTCCCACGCCGCCGCCGACGACCAAACCCTCAGGGCCGATAATTTCGTCAAGGCCGTCACCGTTAGGGTTCCGTCGACGCCGCGGAAGCTCCGCGACGACGACGGCGACGACGGTGACTCCACCTGTTGCTCGGCGCGGAGTAGTCGGGCCGAGCTGGCCGCCAATTTCAAGCGCAGCGTGGCGCCGGCGCGGGTCATGTTCTACGAGAGCGGGTCCTGGACCAACTTCCCGGGCCGGGTCGTCGAATTGCTCCGGTCGGGTTTCTTTGAGCGCAAGGCGGTGCTCCACTTGGAAATCGAGGGGTCAACGTACCTGTTTGACTTCGCGCGCATGCTGCAGATTGATTCCGGCACCGGGAGTCAGCGATCGATTGCGTGGATTGACGACAACGGGAGATGCTTTTTTCCGAGGCGGTTCGTCAGCGACGAGCTGGGCTGTGGCGAGTCGGATAGTCCGAAGATCGAAATTGAGATCCGGGTCGACGTTTCGGGTCGGAGTTCGGGTAAGAGAAAAAGAGATGATGAGGTAGGAAAAGAAGAGAACGAAGTGACGTCGTTTAAGCGGCAGGCTCAGCCTCAGACAAATCCAAAGCCTCAGAGCTCTTCGGAAACTTGGCCGAATGTGAAATTGTTGAGAGAGGGAGAGAGAGCTTACACGGCGGTGAGTAATTTCTTTCTCAAAGGGATTAGAAGAATCGATCCTGCGGCTACGATCAGTGCCATTCGTCAGTGTGTTCGCTCTGGGCCGTTGGATAAGGCTCGCTTGGAGGTCTTCCAGAAACAAATTGAAATCACCAAGGCAGCTCGGGGCTCGGCCAATGTGGTCCACGCTTGGTACGGCGCGTCGTCTAGAGATATACAGGGTATTTTGACTCATGGGTTTGGCTTGTCCAGCAAGGTTTCTGGGTCTCATGGTGTTGGTCTCTACCTATCTCATTTATCTTTACCTTTTAGGTAAATTATGTGTTCTTTACCTGTGTACTATTATATTTTGTTGGCTTGGGGGTTTTGGGTTTTACAGTTGCTTATGTTTTGATGGTTGAATTGTGTAGTAGTGGGCTCTTACAGCCCGATGATAATGGCGAAAAACATGTTCTTTTGTGCCGAGTTATATTAGGCAATGTTGAGAAAGTTGAGGCAGGGTCTCAGCAATGCTACCCTTCTAGTATGGAATTCGATACTGGTGTGGATGATCCTAGGACTCCTACGCGGTATGTGGTATGGCCCACTAATATGAATAGGCACGTTCTGCCGGAGTGTGTTGTGAGCTATAAACCTTCTGATCATGTGCCGGGTATGAATCATTTCATTTTTTTATTGTTGTGGTTTCTGTTGATTGAATGGTGGTGATAATTTTCTTTCGTGTTCATTTATGGGAAATTGTTTTTGATAGGTTCGCTGCCTAGAAAGTACCATGTTGCGGAATTGATTTCGAGGGTCAGGAATTCCCTACCCCCTTCAAAAGTTCAGCAATTGTCGAATCTGGTACATGGTTTAAAGGTTAGTAAGCTTCCTTTTATGGTGGTTCATATTTCCGTTTTGTATATTTTGGAAGAACCTGAATGTAATATTGAATCTTGATACAGGTTGGGAAGTTAGCAAGAAATGATTTCTGCAGACAGTTTCGATTAGTTGTTGGGGAGCAATTGCTGCGTTCTGCAATTCCTGAGATGCGTGGCTCGGAACAAGGTTCTACTTAGGTTTTATTTTTCTGGGTGGGCATATAGAAATGTGTTTGACATGGTCTAGGAAATGATAGAGCATGTGTAATCTCGTTTCTTATAAGTCATACTAGGATTAGAGTGAAATGCCAACAATACAGTATAGCGAAAACTTTTTCTTTTGGGTTTCTTATTTTTTCTGTTTTTGTTCTTTTGGTTCACCATATCAATGATGTAGCAAATATGCTTCCAACTTTTATTGGTAATGATGTTCTGGGTATGTGATGCAACCTGGCTTACATAGCTTTGCACCTTGTAGCTACACCTTTATGTATGAAGTTGAGTATATGGTTTTATTTTTCCCTTTTTTATGTTTGTGAGTTCTTGCTGATATGCTCTTATTTATCTAGTGACTGTCTGCTAAGATCTATTTGTTATGATCAGACATGAAACTTACGTATGAGCTTGCTTGCAAGTTCAAGTTCATATCTCAGATTTAAAACAATCATGATTGGAGTTTGATTACAACCTTATTATTTCCCATTATGGGAAGTTTATATTTCTTGCATAACCGGTATAAGTTCTATTATATACAGATATTCTCTAATTAAGGGGATGTAAATGCCATATTCTTAGATATATTACTCTCTCTATATTCAAGTATTTTGAAGAAGAAGAATAAGTTACACGGGATTTCAAAGTCTATAACCAACTATTCAAGGATATTCTATAGCAATTGTACTTTTTACATGATGTTCCTCTCTCTCTCTCTCTCTCTCTCTGTTTGCGTCTGCTATATATTAATGCTACAGTGTTCAGAAATTTAGGGAGCCTTTGTTTTCTGGCCCCTTAAGGAGTCTGACCATGGTCTTTTGTTGACATCCATTTTCTCTGGTCTCTATTTCCAATAAGGTCATTTCTGTTCTATGACCCTACTGTGTGTAAAGATTACGCACATGGTGTTGGAGTCAAATATCAGCATGACTTTGATTAAGAGGTTCAGGTACTGATACTACATACTTGGGAAGTTAAGTGGACCCAGAAGGTACCTACGGTATAGAAATATAGCCAGATGCCATCATGTTGGAGTCAAATATCACCTTGACTTTGATCAAGTGGTTCACATTGATATAGCATATAAAAAGTTGCTGAATGTGATATTGGTTTTTAGAATTCCTTAGCTGTAAGGATCGGAATTTTTTTACACCCTATTATAAGTTGTAACAATTTTCTTAAACCCTGATAGTAATTATACGCACATATTCTCTAATGGCATTGTAAAGAAATCGTGGCCACTGGCAGTGCTGCAGTGCTTTGTATTATTTGTTAATGTTTTTCCACCATACTGTGGCTATGGTAAGCTTCTTTAGGAACATATTGCTGATATTATACCTCAAGTGACGCCCTACATCCATTGCATATTAATGTGCCTGTTGTAATGAAGCTTTTATACGGTTAATTCTTTATCCTATTTATGCTGCCTGGTGTTGTTTACGGATGATGGTTTCAAATTGAGTGGTGACAATAAGAAATTAAGATTTCATGCTCTTCCAAGTGCATTTGTGGGTTGAAAACTTTTTTTTTTTTTTCCTTAGATGAAAAAAAAATGCAGATAATAACTGCCAGGAGATGAACTTTCTCAATTTCTCCTACTGAAGCATTCATTCATACATGTGTGAAGTATCTTGGGTATCAACACCTTGGTACATCTAATTTTGAAAGTTAAGGAAGAAATATTTAGTCTATGTTATTACGTTTTTCTGGGGATATCTCTCACATGTCGCTTACCCTGCAAGTCAGACATAGGGGACTTGTGTTCATACAGTTGCTGGGTAACCCTTCTACAAATATATAGCATACTGTACCATGTCAGTGCCAGCCGCTATGGATATACCTTGAAGTTCTCATGTGCAGGATACGATTATTGAAGATTTTTGTGGTATGTTGTGGAATCTTTAGTTTTCACCAACCATATATATAGTTTTCAATCTGTTTTGAGTTGGTCTCTACTCAATCTGAATAAGGGGTTTTTCACATCTGTTGAGTTGTTCTGATCTTCAGATGGCATGTCCTCTTCAGTATGAGTACACTCTTTCATCAGGAAGTACTTATTTTGCAGGTGTTAACTTAAACCAAAAAAAAAAAAAATTCTGCTTAAAAAGAACAATAATATATAGAAAAATAAGAGATTTTTGATCTTAGATTATGGCTTACTTGGGCTGCAGTTGTTGTTGTAGGATGGTGGTGAAAATTGACTGCTCATAAAAGGAAACCAAATGGGCAGGGTGCCTGGTTTGCAGTGCTTAAATGCTTTGGTTCTATATCGCTGAATACATTGGAAGCCATTAGACAACGTATGGATCTATCAGAGATGAGGTATGATGTTACACCAGTTCTCTAACATTGAAACTATTCTTGGTGGAGCACTTTGCAGTTGCTGAGCATATAAGTTAAATATTAGTAACATGCATTTAGATTTAAGTTCGACAAAGAGTTGATGTTTGAGAATATTTCCTTACTGATGGGAGATTTGCTGCCTTGGTAACTATGTATTTTTCCTTAACCAAGGGGATGTAATTGAAGTAGATGTAGATTGATAATTCAAAAGGGAGTGTGTGTGTGTGTGTTAAGATTCTAAGGGGGCATTATTTCTACCTCCACTTTAGAGAAGTAAATCATAAGGAGTCGGATCTGCTGTCTTATGTTGATATGAATTTAGTTGAGACAAATTGTTTGAGACACTCTTATCTGGTCACTTCTATGTCTGATATAGAGATTATACACATATTGTCTTGGAATCGATGACTTTGAGTATACTAGGTAAGTGAGTGGAACCTGATAAGGTTGACTTATGTGTGCTTTTTTAAGGTACATTGTTTGTTGTATGCCCTTGGATCTTTGATGTTGAAGTTTGCTTTTACGCAGAAATGGTGTTTAAAATCTCGGGGTCTGTTTAGCCATCATTGAAGGTTTATCGCTTTTGAGCTTGTAAGTCGAGGATAAGGTAATTGTGAAGTTCATGAACTTTTGTGGACTGGATAATTTGAAGGACTCTTAAGGTAGGTAGGAGCATACTTTATCTGAATTTGGATTTGGATTAAAACATGGTAATAAATGTCAAGTCTTTTATTCCTTCTGATGATTGTACTATGTTCCATCACTTCCATGCAGTGCTGTGAGTCTCTGACTGCTATCAGAGGAGGGTAACGGAGTTATGTTAGATAGAGATAGAGGGAGTACTCTGAGTAACCTTGAATAAGAACTGTCGGTGAGCTCTGGACCGATCAAGCAATAGATAACTGTAATGAATATGACTGGTTTTCTTATGCAATATATTGTGGGCATAAAAGTCACTTCAGAGAGAGATCAAAGTTGCTACACGAAGTAATAAGGCTCAGGTTTGTTGACGTACCTGTAAACACTGGATCATAAATTTGGAGGATGGAACTTTTTGTTATTCATTATTTGTTGATATAGCCTACGGTTGCAGTGGTAACTCCATTCACTGATATTGTTGGCCGTTATGCCTTGAGTTGCTATATCCATCATCTTTGTAACTTTGGTTGCAAAAATTCATCTCAAAACCGTATTAACATATTACTCTTTGCTAGCAAAGAAACTTATACGAATTCAATGCGGTAGAACAAGTAGAGCATAAAATCATGTGCAGCAGCAAATTTATTCCCATAGCGCTCATTTTTGTGTTACAGCATTTTGTTTAGCTGGAAAAACTATACGTTCCAAGTGCATATAGCAATTTTTCTACTGTTTCAAAAACTCAACTCTCGCGCGCAGGCATGCATGGTTCTCTGGGATTAGTGCCAACCATTTTCAAGAGCCATCCCTGTTGCTGAAGTTGTGATCTTCATTTTTTTTTTTTTTTTTCATTTTTGGCGGTGTCCTGGGGTCTTCCACTAAGCCGAGTTGCCGGGTTTGTATGCCATCAGACGAGGTTGGGACTCGCATATGCTCTCAGGAGAACAAACGTTAAAAGCTGTATAGTGTAGTATTGAAGAATATTGGCCATCTAATTTGTTCCTCCCCAAAAAAATTCTTGCCGACATTAGTTGCTTGTTAGAAGGCTTTTATGGGCTGGGGATGATGTGAGTCACACTCAAGAGTTCTTCGGTTCACGTCTGAACCTGGGATGAGCGGAGTAAAGCTTAGGCATTTGGAACTCAGTCGAGATTGTTGCACTATACAGGTTCTAAATTGGCCTGACCTGGTTCGAACTCAAAGCCAAAATATGTAGTGAGCAAATGACTGTATTGCGGACTATAGAGATGCTTTCATTGAGCCGTCAACCATGCCACACCTCCATGGGAACTAGATAGAGAGAAGATTATTGGATTTGATTGCTATTAAAAGCTTAACCGAGACCTAGGGATGGCAATGTGGCAGGTTGGAGATGGGGATGGTATTAATGGGGCAGGTTGGGGATGGAGATCACCATACCATCCTCATCCCCGGGGTCATTCTCCACTCCCATCCTTGCTCCAATCCCCGTCCCCATACCCTCCAAACCTGCCCCAAATCCTTAATAAGAATTTAATAAATAAAATAAATTTTTTTCTCATATTGTTTTTTTTTTAAAGCAAAATATACGACAAATAAAATTAAAACATGATTAAATTCATAATTCAATGAATGCAAAAGTCAAAATATCATTCAAGTAAGTAGTCATTAAAGTAAAATAGTAAATGTATATATTTGTGATTATATTATAAAAATAAATTAAAAAATATATAAATTAAATATATTTATATATTATTAGGGCAGGTTTGGGGATGAATATCACAATACCATCTCCGCTCCATCCCCAAGATAGCGGGGATTGAGGATCTCCATCCCCATTCTCCATTTGTCCTTGAATTTTCCCCCCATTCGGACAGGTATCCAATGAAGCTCCACCTTGTTCGAGATTTTTGCCATCCCTACCGAGACCCCCTGAGCAGTCTTGGCATGGTTTCTATAAGCATTGCAATCCCTAAATTGGAATTCCAGTTTGGAGTGGCAGTACAGACTTCTTTGTGAAGGGAGTACATTTACCTGGTTGATAAGAAATTGACGTGCAGAATTGGCCTTTGCATTTGTGGTATATAAATGCAACTGCGCACTGCCCCCTGTGAAATTGACAATTCCTTATTCCTGAATCACATTTGAAGGATTCACTGATTGATTCTATATTGGAATACCAATACCCCAGCTGACACCTCTCCTCTAGGCACTACATGCATCATAGCTAAAACAACCAAAACAGTACTAGCACTACATCCAAGTTTTATTTATTCATCAAATTATTTTCTTTTGGACTATAGGTTGACTTCTGAAAATTACCTGTTTTTAACGTTTTTCTTATTTTTTTAATTCTTATATAGGATAATATTTTAATGTGAAAGGTTTATAACAACCATAGCTGACTGCATAGCAGTAATGTGCACTGAAATCAAATCATGATTCTTGTGCGCTATTATTGAATGTTTTCCCTAAAGGATTGGAAAAGTCTCGAGTCTCAACCATACTTCTTGCCTTCCTGGTCCCTCTTCCTTTTCGGAGAAAGCTGTGCTCTTCAATGCTTGGGTCTTAATTTACAGATGTACCCATTGTCCCATTGAGATCACAGAAGAAAGAAAGAAAAGGAAAAAATAAAAAAGCACCCTTGGAGGAATGAGGGTACGACTATCTGGTACTGGATTCATGGAATCATATGGTCACCCACCCACTTCTCAGATAACTTGTTGTGTGCAATGATGTGATGATATTTTGTCATTTTTCTACCACAGTAGTAATGATGAGTAAAGGTGTCCTTTCAAATTACTGTTCTCAGGTTGCCTACAGTATTTCGTATCCATGAACTTAACTTGCTCGAATCACCTAGTAGCTACAGTATTTTGGAATTCTATGACAATGGATAATTTTTGAAGCACTCACCGACCTTAAATTTGTCATTTAATTCTTCGTATTTATATCAAAATGAGATTTCATTTTGGTTTTACAAGTGCTATTCAAATTATTTTCACTAAATTTACAAATCAATATTTGTCCTAATTTGAAGGGATGTGAGGATCACTAAAACAATGACTCGATGAAGACTTTCTAATCAACAGTTTTAGGGATATTTATGTATGCATGAATAAATTACTTTTAAAAATTTTCTTCCAAATTGCTAATAGTTAAGGTATTGAACTATATCAAATTAATGGATGAACTAATTCTGTTAAACTTGAACCGTTCATATTTATAAATGATAAATCACGATTATGAATGTCTTGACGATTTTCAATTTTGTTGAAAAATTGCATAAATGATTTACATATGAATATCTAAACATTTAACAGTTTATTTGTGAAAATGTAATTAAAAAGCGAGTCTCACAAGAAAGTCCTCATTTTAGTAGTTCTCATTAATTAAAAACTCTCTTTTTCAATATATATCGATACTTTGATCCAGGCCAAAATTTTCGTCGACCCTTAATTATATATTAGTGCACCACCATTTCCTCCCTCATTCCACAATTATTACACCACGCAACAAGCCCGGTATTTCGTTTAAATAGTGCAGCAGCACAAGGATAAACAGTCATTGGAGACTGATTAGACTCTCTAAAATAAAAAGTAAAACTAAAAAACCATGATTTTATTGGGCACCCTAACTCCCTAAGTCCCCCAACTCCCCATATTTGCTTCCAAATATTTGAAGGGTGGCAACCCACTCAGTCCCCATTAGCCCTGTTTCTCTCAAAATCCTTGAATTAAACAACAATTTTACTTGTATGAAAAAAAAAAAACAATTCTTCTTGACCGTGCGTAATATATCGAGAATGAACAAGGTAGAAATTCCTGGTTGTTTCAATCCCCATCATGTGATCCGGTAGCAGCATTTAGAGCATCCAACACGTTGAAACTTGAAATTCTATCACATGTACGGCAGGCAACAAGTAGGTTTGTGTTGTGTTAATACAAATTATTTATTGCTGGCGTTAATTCGAAACACTGTATTGTTTTTATTTTTTTAGACAAACAGGAACATAATTAATACAACATAAACGGCATATATTTATTTAATTTAATTTTTTCAAACCATATTACCTTATCAAAAATTGTCACTCTCACGTACATCTAAGCTAGCTAGCAAGCTCCATGAGCGTGTGGAGACATGCAAGCAATATAGTACTGACAGACTTCTATCCCAGAATCACGAGCTACCCATAACCAAATACGCTATGAATAGTGAATAAGAGAGATGTCAAAAGAGATGAGATCACGAAAGAAGGAAACAGGAAGATTTTTGTCCTCTTTATGTGAAGGACATTTCATTGAAGTGGCCGGCAGGCGATGTTGTACATTCTAAATTAAAACATGTATTGCATTCTAACAAAGATGGCGACAGATCTCATGTCAATTTCAGTTTGTGATGGAACTGACTCAATTATATGCTCAAAGTTATCAAGCAACTGTGAAAGTTCATAAGAAAAAAAAATTATGTTTCACTTGAACTACATGATTGATGATATTTTTCTCGACATTTGGAGACTAAAAAATTCATTCGTTATTATTGAACCATTAGATTCAAGAATAGTAACAAGAAAATTGATGTCACATACGTTATCTGCTTATTATGATTTGTTATAGTTCAAATTAACGTCTTGCCGTGCTTCTATTTGCACCTGTTTTTTACACGTCGACCTACTAAGCTCTTGCTGTTGGATGAGAAAGAATTTTGGCTGAGATTAAGTAAGGGCCAAGAATGAAGTCACTCGATCATCCGCCCGAGAATGAAATTAATTGGTCATTCAGCTGAGATGAGGAAATTAGTCAAATAAGCATTAGGTCGACCGAGAATATAGAGTTTAGGTCATACAGCCGAAATGAAGGTGTTGACCGAAATTAGAGTTTCTCGGTTACTCGACCAAGATTGTGACGTCCCGTATCTCAATTACCTGTTTACTAGTCATTTGGACGGTAGACGACCTTTATTTTCACTTTTACTATCGTTTCAGTACGTTTAGTGGCCCTAAAAGTTGACTTTTTGTTCGGGTCAAAATTTGAGGATTTCGATTTATGCGGATTCAGAAATTTATACTATTTATTTTATATTTATATTTGGCGATTTGAGATTATATGGAGATTTCGATGAAGCAAGACTTTATACTTATTTATACCCTATTTATATTTGAACCTGAGATGAGCTTGGCGTGCGGGGTCACGTCTTTATACATTGGATTCTGATTTTGCGAGATAAGTGGGGAAATTATACAGATTTACTGGCTTTTGACGATCTTCTTCCTCACCATACGCGGGTCATGTGGATAGGTCTCCTCCTCACTTACTTTGTGTTTGTGAGTGGCAGTGAGGTAGCTTTCTCCTCCTCACGTGGGTGGTAGTCGAGGTGATATTCTCCTCCTCGCACAATCTATGTGTGAGTGGTAGTTGAGGTTATTAGTTCTCCTCCTCGCACAATCTATGTGTGAGTGGCAGTCGAGGGTAGGTAGAGCCTGAGGGGCTCCATTCCCGTATGGTGAACCCATTTTCCCCATGTTCTTTTGTTGTTGTTCTTGACTAGCGGGGCTAGTCGGTTTTTTCTTAATTACTGCATGCATCGGGAGTTTTATTGAGATAAATGCGGAAAAGTATAAAACCCGTTTTCTTTCAATTATTTATTTTTGTCCACTCATGCTAACGTTTTTATATACTTTTCCCTGGGCCCTTCGGTTTCAAATGCCCAGATTGCAGTACTGTTGCTCGGTGTACGAGAGTGAGCCATAGTGACCGCACCTGCTTCCGCCATCACATTCTGTAGGTTACCTGGTTAACCTACTGTATTCCTTGTCTTCTTATATTCCTAGAATGCTCTGATTACTAAGGGATATGTGACCCAACTTATATGTATTATATTTGAGGTCTATGACCTAACTTTGGTGATTGTAGTAACTTGTACCCTTTGGAGATTATGTATGATGTTATTAGCTTTGGGGTGATTGTTTGAATTTGGGAGCAGGGTGGCTCCAGGAGTTGTGGTTGGATAATTAGAAGTGAATTTTGGTTTTCCGCAGGTTTTTGGGTTAACCATTTTTAAGGGAGGTTATGCCGAAATTTTTGGTAAATCTCCTTTAAAGGTGGGTCCCGCAGGGCCACTTCGGATTCCAGGGTGGAATTCGGGGTGGGTCTTGTCAATTATAGTTTTGAGTCGTATGACTAGGCGTTGTTCGGTCACTCGATCAAGATTAGAGTTTTGAGTCTGAGATAAAGACAATATTGTTCAATCACTCAACTGAGGTTTGAGATCTTGGGTCGAACAACCCAAAAGACGATGAAAGTGGATCACACGGTTACATGGTTGGGAAATCCAAGTGCAAATGAGTGACAACGCAGATGGGCCGAGAAGGAGCTTAGATATACTCGGCCAAGCTCAACTGACAAACATCGGTCGAGGAGTCTGTTCAAAGAAGGAATCTTCACAAGGAAAGAGTTCAAATCAATTAAGGATTTCAATTGTGAAGATTCCACATATCAGCCGAATCATAATATTTATGAATGAATCAACCAAAAAAGGAAGATGAATCCTACTAGCTTGGAGTCCACGTCTTAGAGAGCAAATTAGCCTAGGTTTTGATCTGTATATATAGGAGCTTTAAACTCATTGTAAATGGTCCTGCACCATACAAACAAATCAATATACAACTTTTACTCACAAACTTTTCTCTTGCTATCTCATAGGTACTTTGCCTTCGATCCAACTTTCATAACTTGTTTTTATTTCTAGCTTCTTAGTTTCATTTCAGTCCTTTACATTCAAGCACTTTACTTTCTTGTTCATTTACTTTATATGCGCTTTACTTTTCGCACTTAGGAGTAGTTCGTAACATAGAATTATGGTTCATTGATCTCTTTCGACCAGTCCGGATTGGATCGATGCGATTCGTTGTTCACACACATATCATCTCACAATACTTTGACAATCGAATCCACTTCATCTTTGTCTTCACCGTAGTTTATGAGTACCTCCACACAATAGATCTCTCGCTTGTCGCCCGAACCTTTTAGTTTATACAAGAAGTGAACGTGATAGAAGATCCTAGTCAGGATTGACGCCTAAGCGAGGTCCTTGAAGCAGAGGCTTTAGAACCTAACGGCTGAGAGGTTTCCTTCCTCGGTCTACAATCACTTGAAAGCAGTCAGATACAAGCGCAAATTAGATCTGAACCTCGCTCGGCCATTCGGCTGCTAGTTGGCACGCTAGCGCAATTTCAGAAGGACGATTCAACCACAAGTCTCTCGGCCCGCAGAGTTTAGGGTTGCCGAGACGATTTTGAGGCAAACAACTTCACGCCTTAGGCACCTCATCAAATTAGACATGTTATTTCAGACACTGAACGAGTCATTAGTTTCACGAAAAAAAAAATAAAGGTCAATGCTAACACCAGATATTGTATTGAACTTTATGGTTAAAAAAAAAAATCACGAAAAAAAATGAAGGTCAATGCTAACACTAGATAATTGTATTGAACTTTATGGTGAAAAAAATATATATTAAAAAAAAAAAAAACATTCATCCTTAACTCTAATCAATTCTAATATCACAAATAATCAAGTAATTGAAAAATGTGCTACAATTGGATGTCCCAATCATTAAACGCATCTTTCTGTGTCCCTGGGTGAATAATCACCATTCATCATTTCCTTCCAAGTACCACTTGCGTAATATAAAATATAAATGGAGCATTATGGCTAATGGCTAATCGAAACAAAAACGATTTAACTATTTGATTAATAAAATCATCTTTATTTCATCCGATAAATTATATTTATTCACCCACTTTACATTATCGACACAGTGATTTTTTGTATGACTGATTCTTTAATTGTAAATAAAGCCAGAAATCTAAAATGTGAACTAAATCAATATCATATATATTGCACTACGATGTCAACTAAAGACCTTTCAATATTTTAGTTTATATTTTATAATTGATCTTAAAAGGTGTTTACCTTTTTTCCAGCAATCTGTATGTTTTGTTTTCGATTCTTGGAAAATCGTAATGCTTGAGATTGAGAGAGATGGTTGGCCACCTGAGGAACACAAATGAACTGAGAAATCTTTGTCATTTGAAAGAAAATATGGACGACTTAGCAGCTATTGCCTACCGGTGGCTCCTAGCTTCACCCAAAGATAAGGTATCAATCGGATCATCACAACTATGTGGACCTAATTAATTATAATACTCAAATGAACAAACTAAAATTAATATAATATAATCCACCCTTTCATTGCTTTACTGTTATATATAAAGCACTCTAATTATATAGTGTAATGCTTATCCAGAAACGAATGAGCATATATAGATCACTGTTTAACTGACCTCGAGACTGTCATGTAGCTAGGTATTAGGTCATTCTTTATCTCAAAATGCATTGACTCATAATGATCATATCTTCAACCAATAGTCCTAGTCTTCAACATATTAGCTGAAAAGCTTTAATTTCCATTAATCTTCTAAGTTCTAACTACAATTAGTCCATGTATTTGGCAATGAAAAAGGACCTATGTCTAAGGGATGCATGCATAGTGTGTAAAACTTATTCCTAAAGCTACATTGCTACAAGATCAAATGCACTAGTACATGATGAGTACAAACATAAGCACAGACTGATAGCATATGGAATAAGAACAATAAATAATTAGCAAGTTGTGATGATCAAATTAAAAGACTGACCTAATGAGGTTATTGACCACAACCAAGGTCTTCGATATGCAATACTTCTAATTTATATGGGGCGAGATTATTAACAACTGATATTGAGAGAATATAGAAACACTAATTTAGTAATTAATTATGAGTCTAATTAATATCAAAAGGCTCAGTCTAAAAATAAATTGTATGTGCAATAATAAGTCTTCTTACTCGGTCTAAAATAACAAGTTGTGATCATCAAATTAAAGTACCGACTTAATTTAATGTACTGATGAAATTACAAATTTTAATGTACTAATACATTAAGGAATTCAAAGGGAACCCGTATTACGAGGCCCATACAATTTTTTTTGCATTTTTCCCCTTTTACACTTTTATGTTTTTGTTGTTTATTTTTAGTAAATCCCTACCAACATTTGTAGAGTTAGGTGGGTTTGTTCTAGTTTACACACTCAATGTGTCTTGTCTGGCTTAATAGGGTGGGAGCTGTTAACATGATCAAACTTAGTGATAGGATGAAATGAAGCGTCATCGGATTTAGTTTTGGTTGACAAAGTGGCAAATGTGATTTTATATTATCTTTCTAGTATGTCACCGTTGTAAAGCAAATGAAGTTGCTCAGACTGCCGATATGACAACTCTTGCTAGTTGGTGCATGATTGCAAAAGACTCTTGTTATTATTGAGGATGTTATATATGACTTATAATAATATGGGGTATAACTATTACACCCCCATTTGTGTTCAACAGTTTCATTAGTCAAGATTTGAGGGTAGTTGCACCAACACTAATTTAATATTTTGTTAATAAATTTTCTACTCTATAAATTTTTATTTTTATTTTTTTAGTTGAAAAGGTTATCCATTATGCAATTCAACAAGCAGTGCTTTGTGGTTGTAAGAGTTGAATGTATGAAGTAGATAAATAGGATAGAACAAAACCAGATCAGAGGTCTGATCTAGTCTAATGTAACCAATATAATTGAATGAATGTAACACTAAATATTCTTACTATAAATAGAAAGCTGGTGAGATGTGGCTTGTTGGTTATTTAAAATGACAAAGATTACTGGTTCAAATCTCATAGATCTTGAGATAGATGGAATGAGATTAAGAAATAACTTTAAAATATATATATATACACTTTTGCAACCACTACTTAACACAAATTTTTCTTGCCTTTCTATGCATATTCTTCTTGCTTAAAAAAAAAAAAAAAAATCAATAATGATAGTTATGATAAATGAGATCATTTTGGATATAGTATATTACTACTGTGTTTTTGTAACCATGCACCAAAGATTTGTGAGTAGTTCGCTTTAAGAAGAAAAAAATGAGAGCTCTCGCTCTCCCTTCTTTGCAGCGGCTAACCCTAGAGTTTCACCGTTCGATTTTCTTGGATTGCGGCGATGGCCGTGGTCCTTGGCTGTCGAGTCTTTTAGACTTGAGAATCTCCCCTCTTCAACCTCTGGGTTGCTGCACCCTAGTCTCGTCTTTTTGCAGATGGGATTCAACCCCTTCGGGCTTTGCTCGTGCTGCACTCTGTTCCAAGGTTGGTGGTGAAGGACAGTGCCATGATCTAGTGGATCCAAACCAAACTTGGGATCCCGGGTCTATCAGTTTTGAGTTTGAATCCTTTCGGTTTGGGAGGAGATGGCTTATGGGTGCTGCTGCAAGGCTTCGGCGGATGTATCCAGATCCTCTCCGGCGGCGATTAGTGATTGGTGGTTGGAGGATTTACCGTTGGAATTCCCGATCGGAACAGAGGTCGAATTCGAGAGGGGGTTGACGTCGCGTTATTTCGACGTTGATTGGAGTCTATATGTTCAGATCATCTCCGATCTCGTCTCCCCTATGTTATGTTGACGGAGCGGCAATCTACCTTGGCGGAGGGGCGGTCTGTCTCGGCGGGGTGGCAGTGAGACTCGGCGGTGTGGTGGTGTGTCTCAAGATGGGTGTGCAGCTAGTCGGGTGCCCAGAGTGTTTTCCTATGGGCTGGATCTTGGTTAATGGGCTTTTTCAATTGGGCCTGGATCTTGATCATGTCTGTTTTGGCAGACTTGATTTTGGAAGCGGGTCGGATTTGGATCCGTATTTGGGACCGAAGTCGTCCTCAATTCCGGATCTTGAATCCGAGACAACTTCTCATTTTGATCTGGTATTGGTTATGGTTCTTGGGAGTTCGTTTGCTAATTCTTGAGTTTTCGACACCCTCGGTTACTTTCGAACTCCGAGTGAGCGAATCACCTCCCTTAGGTGTTTGTATCACTGGTTACAGTTACGGTTACTATTACATTTACACTGCTCGAGTGACATATGCAGTGCAGCGATGCCAGTCGGCATCAAGTCACATTGTTACCTTTCCTTCTCGATGCGTTTGTGCATCTAGTTATAGTTTATTATTTTTTCTTTATTATAGATGCGTTTGTGCATCTCTTTATGATTTATTGCTTTCTTTCGATGTTTTATGCATTGCTCCATGTACTCTTCGGTTTCAATTAATATAGTTTGTCGTCCTTCCTTCAAAAAAAAAAAAAAAAGATTTGTGAGTAATTCTCATAACGCTTAATATTTTTAAATGCATTTCAATAATGATTATTTTGAATATAGTGTATTCAGATTATTTTTTGTAACCATGCACAAAAGAATTGTAAGTAATTCTCGTAACGCTTAATATTTTTAAATGCATTTCAATAATGATTATTTTGAATATAGTGTATTCAGATTATTTTTTGTAACCATGCACAAAAAGAATTGTAAGTAATTCTCGTAACGCTTAATATTTTTAAATGCATTTCAATAATAATCATTTTGAATATAGTGTATTTAGACTATTTTTTGTAACCATGCACCAAAGAATTGTGAATAATTCTCGTAACGCTTAATATTTCCAAAGACATCTCGATAATAAGATTAGAGCACATTTTTAATTGTTATTCGCACTCAGCGAGTTTAGCAAAGTTTAAAACCTGTGGCATGTCCGCATGTGGGAGTAGCGAATTCATCTATAAAGCAACTTATACAGCGGGTTCTTCCATAATGGTAGTTTCTAGTGTTATGACCCCAAAGCACCACTAACAATAATAAAAAAATATATATATAATTTGAGCCCCTGCTACTGACATTAATCAATGTCTTAGAAGAAAACTATGAGTTTAGGTTGAAGCTACCGGTATTTGTCATTGTCTTTCGATAACATTTTGATTTTGGGCTCAAGATTCCAGCGTCAGTCCTTATCATCGAAGGAAACAAAAAAGATGAATCAATTAAATTAGAATTTTTTTTTTCTTAAAAGCCGAACACTATTTTAAAGTGAAGCAACAACTATAGAATTGTATACCGAGTACTATTTTTTATTTATACAGTTCTAAATCAGGGTACAGTGTGGGCTCGTTTGGCTCATGAATGTTATCATGGATGACGGATACGTAACTGAGGTTGTTCTTAGAGAGGAGAGTGAAAAATTTATGTCCACAATCAGTTGTTCCCGTTTGTAATCGTATTTTATTAAATAAAATGTTTCTTTCATTCAAAAAAAAAAAATCAGGGTACAGTGCATTATATATATATATATATATATTTGAGTTCATTAGAGAAGAGTCGAAATTATATAAATAAATTAATGTGGTTCAAATATCGTGTTCATAAAAAAGAAAAATCAAAATAAAAAACGTATAGAATATGCTTGAGCAGTTCATAACGCGTGGGGTTGAGACTATAAAGAATACGAACAACGTGTAACCAAAAAAAAAACAAAGAAGTTATGTGTGGGGGGCGTTGTCTATCCCCGAATAAATTAAATAATCCCCAATCAGTCCTTCCTCCCTTATAAATATACTCCCTCTCTCTCTTTCTCTTTCACACACCCACACACACCTCTACATCACCGTCTCTTTCTCTATTTCTCTCTGCTTCTCCTTCTCAAAAAAAAAATCAAAAATCTGTGCCCAGATCAAGAATGAGGGAGGAAATGAGGGACCAATTGGTGTGCCGTGAGGGGGAAGAGGAGGCGGAGAAGGAGAAGGACCCGCAACGCTGTCGTATTGGGTTTCCTCATAAGAGGCTTGTCGTCGTGGGTTATGCTCTTACGTCTAAGAAGACCAAGAGCTTCTTGCAGCCCAAGCTTGAAGGTTTAGCTAGGTAATCATAATACTAATAATAATAATAATCTGGCTAAATATTGATCTGTGTTTCTGTTAAGGACCTCGTTGATTCGGATAAATGGTTGTGTGTTTTGGTGGGATTGAATTTTTGGATTTGGGGAATATTCCAGTACAAGTGTCGCTTTCGTTATGGGCTGGTGAAGATGAACTTGGGAATCTGCTGCTGCGGCTCCTTTTGGAGTCGGTAAAGATTTTTACTTTGGAGTTTAAACCATACCCCAAGTTATGTGCTTTCAAGTCATTTTCACTAAACCCAATTGAAATTAATGCTAAAGTTTTGTTTTTTTTGAATAAAATACTGTTAATGTGTTTTGAAGGATGTTTGGAATCTGCATATTTGTGTATCTGCAAGATCTATAAACATGAATCTTTAACAAGTTTGGTCTAAGTTTGAGGCCTGAATGTTAAAACTTTCTTCTTGGACATATTTGAATTGTTTGAATTTTTCTCCTTGGGTTATCTGTTATTAAAATGGCTTTGGTCTGAAGCAATCATGCTAGAGTTTGCTGTTTCAAGTAATGATCTGTGATTTTATTGTGTGGTTTTTACTCATTGTTTACTTACAAGGGTTAAAATATTGGTTGTTTAATGCAGGAACAAGGGGATATTATTTGTTGCTATTGATCATAACAGGTCTCTTTCGGATCAAGGCCCTTTTGACATTGTGTTGCATAAGGTTAGGAGTTTTTCTTTATTCAGCTTCATCTGCGTGTGGATTTTGTTAAATTCAAAATCATATGATGAAAGAATCAAAAAAAGTTTTATTCTTTGTCTCTTTTTCCATCTGTAAGAAATGTCCTGATAAATATAGGTGGGTTATCTGACGCATTTTGTTTATCTTTTCTGCTCTGCAGCTTTCGGGAAGAGACTGGCGCCAGATTCTTGAGGTTGGTTTCTGTAAATTTCAATTTTTATCTTCTAGTCTTAGTCCTAAGAAGTTACTTTTCTGGATTGAATTGTTTTGAGCAACCTTCGTACATGCTAATCTACTACATCATAGTTTCACACTATTTATACTGCGCACGACATCCAATAATCACTAACAGTGGCTGGTTGGCAACCAGACTGCTAATCTTAGAACTTATTCCTGTCTGACGGAATGTGCAGAGTGGTTCCCTTTCCTTCGTCACGAAACATGACTCAATATTTGAGGTCGAGGCCTCAAGCTTCCAGCAAGTGATGATGTTTCTACTTCCATGGCCATCTAGCTGAGTGTTTTCAGGTTTTCTAAGCATCTTTTTGTGAAAGATTCTTGATTCTCTTGAATTGATTCATGTGTCCAGGGTATATATACTTACCCTCATTGTCAGCGGAATGGGAGATAACTAACTTGGTCTGAGAGATTTAGATTTTTGATACTTATCTTTAAGTGTCTATGGCTCTATGGCACCAAGCTTTCTAGGATAAGGTCTAGAAAACACCCTTCCATAACATCCTCTTTCATTAGCTCGTTGAACTTTAGCACCTTTAGGTTGTTGGCCATCCATTATACCGCGGTAGATTATAACTGCAAGCTTCTGTGTTTCGGATAAAAACCTGTATGTTCTACTCTGTAATTGCCTGTGCTTATGGCTAGGGGGTAAATCAAACAAGTTTATCTTTAGTTATAGTTTGAATGTTTGAAATTACAAGTCATGAACATGACACATAATGCAGACAATCTTAATTTCTGTAGTTGTTTTCCTGTCTATGACATGCAAACTATATAGGTAATATATGACTAAAGCTTTGACAATCATAATACTTATGATTGTGGTCTCCATTTTTTTTTTTATGGTGATGTGTGTAAAAAAAAAAAAAAAAAAAAAAAGGCTAGCTTGGCTTAAAATCGTATGGCTATATTGTTAAGGTCACTCTATAACTATCGTTGTTGTTTGATCAGTGGGTTTCACAAATTCAATGCTAAGTCAGGAATTGTTCTCTGTTGTTAACAGTTAAAAGGGTCTCTTAGAGTCCGGTTATAGGATGACATCTTCTGTTAACAATAGTAATTGACAATGTCTGTGCAGAGCTTGCATGGAAAGGCAGCTTCATAATAAATATATTTTGTGCACAAACAGTAAAGGGTAGAAGAAACTGTTTCTTCATGCAATACTTGTTTTCTGCACTTTTTACTGAACATATTTTGCAAATGTTTGGTTTTCTATCACAGTATCACTATACTGTATTGTAAACTTGGATGCAAAGTGCTGTGTGGTATGTCATCGAGTATGTAAACTTGGAACCTCGATTGATAGTTGAACAAAATTTTGTTCAATCTATGTCATATGTCATCGATTAATTCTCTGCTTGTTCTTGTTATGTGGATCAAGAGCGTGGACATAAATGGTTTGTATCATTTAGGACAGATTGGTCCACTAGAAAAGAAGAAGTATTCAGGTGTAGCAGTTTGTTATTTTTGTCATTCATCTCAACTCATAATCTATTGGGTTTAGTGATGGTTTTTTTTTTTTTTTTTTTGGGCCTGGGATTCAACGCTGCTCTTACAGTTCTTTCACTGTGAAGTTTGGCAATGTTATAGAACCACTCTATATAACCTGTATTTTGTTTTTGAGGAAATATGAAGCGGACAGGAATTATATAGTACTAGGATGATATGTAATTTGTATGCTTAGAAGAAGAGAAAAAGAGCTAGATGATTCTTTTGTGGGAACATCTCAAAGCGTTTATCTTTTTCTATTTTCTCCTGTTATTTGCGGGCAATTGGCAGCTCTGTTCCTTTTTTACTATCACTAGAATTTGGTTTATTGATTGCTTTTAGACCTTTGGTCATTATTGTTTTGTACTCTCATTTGCACTCTATGAAGCACTTTGGTTGTGGTCTGTTCTTACCCCTTTATCTCCCAATTGCAGGACTATAGGAAAACACATCCAGAAGTTACTGTTCTTGATCCTCCTGATGCGATACAACCTTTACATAATCGTCAGTCCATGCTTCAGGCTGTTGCTGATATGGACTTGTCTGATTCCTATGGTAATATATGTTTTTTGTCCTAAAAGTTGGATTCCTTAAGAAAATTATTTTGCTTGAAGTTTGGCTCACTTGTAGTTTCAGGTCAAATTAGAAGTGTAGAAATTATTGTACTCTGTGCTGATTAATTATAATCTGGTTTATAAATGAATGCAGGCAAAGTTGGTGTTCCAAGACAATTGGTTATCAAGAGAGATGCATCATCCATCCCTGATGCTGTTACAGATAGTGGGCTGAAACTACCTCTTGGTATGCATATTTAATTTTTATAATTGCTTGTTGGAAATAATCAGGACCACATGAATTATTACAGACTATTCTTCCTTGATGATATCATTGAGATGTATTGACAATTTGACATTTTATTTTCAGTTGCTAAGCCACTGGTGAATGATGGGAGTGTAAAATCCCATCAACTATCACTTGCCTATGATCGATACTCCCTCCAAAAGCTTGAACCCCCTCTTGTTCTTCAGGAGTTTGTAAACCATGGTATGCACTCATAGACATGCACTTCCTTCCCATTTGTCCTAACCCCAAGCGTATCACAATTATTGAATTTTCACATTTTTTCCTGTTGTAGGAGGTGTTCTTTTTAAAGTATATATCGTTGGTGAAGCTATAAAAGTGGTCAGACGTTTCTCTTTACCTGATGTCAGTAAAAGGGAGCTTTCTGAAACCGCAGGTGTATATCGTTTTCCGAGGGTTTCATGTGCTGCAGCTTCAGCAGATGATGCAGATCTGGACCCTAGCATAGCTGGTGAGTTTTCCTGTCTATGAATTTGGGTTCTTTTCCAGCATTTAGAAAATAAAGTTTGTGTACATTGCTTTACTGGGTCAGTTTTTCTTTATGTTAAAAAGCTTTTGTCGTTTTAATGGGTTGAACCCTCGACTAAAATTTAAAACTCATGGGATCAACTGAAGTTACTTTTGATAGGCATCAGTAATATGAGTAGTTTTAAATTTCTATGTAGGCTGTGGAATCTGTGTATGCTGATCAGGGATCTAATATGAGTAATTCTGTTTTGCCTGCAGAACTTCCTCCACGGCCATTACTCGAGAGACTTGCTAAGGAACTTCGCCGTCGACTGGTTGGTCTTACTGTTCACTGTGTGGTTTTGTGAGTGTACATGTTGGTGCGTGGATTTCTGTTTCCTAAATGTGTCGGTGCTGGGATTTAATTAAAAAAAATTCTGTGCTTATAGGGTCTGCGGTTGTTCAACTTGGACATGATCCGAGAACATGGAACTAGAGATCGGTTTTATGTCATTGACATTAACTACTTCCCTGGTACGTGAACTGTCCATCTCTCTTTCCCTGGTTAATCAACTCAATTAGTGTGCTCAGCATCTTCTTTTGATCAGTATAATGAGTATCTATCGCACTTTTAGAAGTCGTGTTCAATGGTTCTTAAACTAGCTTTGCTTCATTGCAGGGTATGGGAAAATGCCCGAGTATGAGCACATATTTACGGACTTCCTATTGAGCCTGGTGGAGGCAAAGTACAAAAAGAGATCTGGCTGAAGGAACTTAATAAACTCTGCTAGAGATCGAGGTGCAAGTCTCCAGACTCTGAACACATAGCAGAGAGCACCTTAATAAGATTTGGCAGGGCAAGATTGCTTGTTTTGGCCCTACATATAGTGGCATGTGTGGGTCCCTGCAGATGGCTGAAGGAGGATGTTTGTCCAGACATTCAACTTGCTCATATATTGATCTTCCTCCCCACAAGAATGCATCATGTACAGAGTTCTCATAAGTCTAACTTGGCTCTGTTAATTCTTTTTTGCCTACTACTCAATGTTGGTTGGTGATGTACGTAAGCGCAGTTACTGATACAGAATTTCATAATTTGCTGGGATATTTATTTTCGGATTTTTAATTGGATCTACATGTTAATCTTCAAAAACAATAGTTAAGGAAGCATGCAAAATGCATATTCCTGTTTAAGTCCTATTCCTCATTTTTTTTGCTTTAGTTGAAAATGCTTTCTCTTTTATTGAGCTATAGGAAGTATAGAGAAGATGAATGCACTCCTGCTGGTTCTTTTGGTTTATAATCTAGGGGATCCTAATCTGGGTATGGTAAATGACAATCGAGCTCATGGTTGGAACTCATCAGACAATGGAATGGTGGTAAAAGGGTTAACCATTGGGTTAAACATTGCCTCCAAGGAGAACGAATTGACAGCAAAAAATTCATAGGCAGCAAGAATGTCGTGTTGCTATAGTGGAGGACTGCAGGGTGTGTATAAACCTGAAAGCAAGAAAATGCATTTTGAACAATCGCAAACGTAAATGGTCAGGACCAGCATGTATGGTAATTTCACGAGCAATATCATTGTGAGGAGATTAGCCAATCTTGTTTTAACTGATTTTGCAGAACCGGACAGTAAAGACATATTCTAAGACAATGGCAATATGTAACTTGTAGCGTAGATATAATCGATAGTATATTCCAATGGGTTGTTTCATACAGGTAAATGCTTGCAATCAAAGAGAAGTATTGCTTTACTTGTGTGATGCTCAATGTTTGTAATTTTGAGTTTAGTGTCAATTTATATGCTTTTCAAAATGTATATATCATCTGTAGGACTGTGACGACCGGCAATTTCTACAAAAGACTGGATATGATCCTTGTGAACACCGGCCAACTTATGACTTTGAGGCCTCAGCCCTCGCCCTCGTAATCTATGGAAACTTACAAGGGAATATTTCACCGGCAACCCTCGACTTCATCGGCAAGCACCAACTGGCAACTAGGTGTGATTTTCATCTTTTCCTTTTATTGTCTCCCTCCCCCCCCCCCCCCCCCCCCCCCCAATTTATTCACGTTAGTAGGAAATTGCATTCCATTTATAACAACAGAAAGTAGAAGTAGGTTACGAAGTACAACCTTTCTCGGCTTGTTTAGTTACTCATCATGACCACTCAAGGAGCCTCTTCCTCTTCCTCTGGTTTCACCCATTCATGGAAATACGATGTCTTTTTGAATTTTAGAGGCACAGATACACGCAACAATTTCACAGGTCAGTTGTACAACTACTTGACTGACAAGGGAATCAAAACCTTTATGGATGATGAACTTAGTAAAGGACAGGAAATATCGCAATCTCTTCTCACAGCAATTGAAGGATCCAGGATTTCTGTCGTTGTCTTCTCTCAAAATTATGCATCTTCAAAGTGGTGTCTGGATGAACTTGTGAAAATTCTTCAATGTAAAGAATCAAGGCATCAACTGGTGTTGCCAATTTTTTACAAGGTGGAACCTGCAGATGTCAGAAACCAAAGAGGTAGTTTTGCTGAGGCACTTGCTCACCATGAGTGCAAATTCAAGGATAATCTGGACAAAGTTCTAAGATGGAGAACAGCTCTTGCACATGCAGCAAACTTATCTGGATGGACTTTCTCAAAAGGGTATTATTTCTGACCTCTATATAATCTTCTTCTTTTTTTGCATGGTAAAATTTTCACTAGTGAACAACCCCTTGAGAATCCAATTAGACAAGGTAGGGTCGTCAATCCATCCGTAAATGATCCAGTATACATGTTTATTAACGATCTTGTCATATATAACCTGCATACAAAGACCATTAACCTTTAAAACATTTCAAAAGTTTATATGTTTTTTTTTTTTTTGAATAGAAAGTTTATATGTTTTTCTTGTTTGGCTCAGCACGATATATATGAGTAATTATGGTTATAACTTTTGTGCATGTATGAAATTGATCTAAACGATGACAGAACTAGTATATACCTCTTTATATACAAATAACTATGTAATTTTTAAATAAAAATTAAGTTCAATATATTTTTTTAAACTGATAGGTCAGAATCAAAATTTATTCCTGAGATTGTTAAAGAGATTACCGCACATGTATATAAACGTACCCATTTAGATGTTGCAAAATATGCGGTTGGAATAGAGTCGCGTGTACAAGATGTGCTCAAGCTTTTAGATATTGGAGAATGTGATGTCCGCGTGGTAGGGATATGGGGAACAGGTGGAATAGGAAAGACAACAATTGCTAAAGCAATATACAATTCAATTGCTCATGAGTTTGAATTTGGTTGCTTTTTGGCAAATGTTAGAGAAGAATCAATACCATATGGAGGTCTAGTAAATTTACAAAATATTCTTCTTTCCAAGATTCCAGGGGGAAAAGATGTCAAGGTAACTAATGTTGATGAAGGGATCACTTTCATAAAGGAATTGCTGAGTCATAAAAGAGTCCTCTTAATTCTTGATGATGTGAATCAATTGAATCAGTTGAAGAACTTAGCTGGAGGGCATGATTGGTTCGGTTTGAAAAGTAGAGTCATTATAACAGCAAGGGATATACATTTACTCTATTCTCATCACATAAATCTGACATACAAGGTTAAGAAATTATGTTTGAAAGAAGCTTGTAAGCTCTTCATTAGTTGGAATGGTCAGTTAGCAAATAGAGAATTGGTTGATTATGAGAATTGTTCTGACCAAGTTACTCGTGAATTACAGAGTGTAGTGCATTATGCTCAAGGCTTACCATTAGCTCTTACAGTTTTAGGGTCGCTTTTATGTGGTAGAAGTATAGATGAATGGCAGGATGTATTAGATAGTTACAAAAAAGTTCCTAACAAAGAGATTCAAGGAGTTCTCAAAATCAGTTTTGAGGATCTAGAAGATCCGGTGAAGGAAATTTTCCTCGACATTGCATGTTTCTTTAAAGGTAAAAAGACAGAGTATGTGATGCAAGCACTTGACGGTTCTGACCTCAACCCCAAGTTTGCCATTAAAGTTCTAGTAGAAAAGGCGCTCATAAACATTGATAAGAATGAACGTATTTGGATGCATGACTTGATAGAAGAAATGGGTAAAGAAATAATTCGTCAAGAGTCACCTGGACAACCTGGTGAGCGTAGCAGATTATGGTTTCATGAAGATGTTTATGATGTTCTAACGGAAAACACTGTAAGTAGAATGCGTTCTTATATATTTTTAGACAAACAAACTTGATCCAAAACATATAATAAATGTATCTTTTCCTAATAAGTTTTTCATTTTCTATATTAGGGAACAAACAAAATTAAAGGCATGATTGTGAAATTTCCGAAGGCAAGTAAAATATCCTTGAGTGCTAAATGCTTTAAAAAGATGAAAAATCTTCAACTTTTTATAAACGTTAATGCTCGCTTCTCAGGGGAGGTTCATTATCTCCCTAACCAGCTGAAGTTCGTTGATTGGCCTGGATGTCCAGTACGATCTTTGTCCAACTTTAATCCAAGGAGACTTGTTACACTTAATTTGCCTCGAAGTCAAATCTCACGGTTCGGTGGAGGACTCAAGGTATTTCAAATTATTTTCATCAATTGTTATAATTATGTTGAATTTGGCGCAACTTTTTTAAAGCTTATTATTGTATCTTTCCGTTTTCCTCTGGCAGAGTTTCCAACATCTGAAATCTATGAACTTGGAAGGTTGTGAATCCTTGACAGAAGTCCCCAACCTCTCGGGAATGTTCCCAAGCTTAGAGACCCTAAGTCTATGCTATTGTACGAGTTTGGTTGAGCTGCACCCTTCTGTTGGATCCCTTGAAAAACTTGATTACATGAATCTTGAAGGATGCTGTAACCTCACTATGTTTCCAAGAATAGACAACTCAACAAACCTGGGTGGTATTAACCTTTGGGGTTGCACTAGTCTTGATCATTTTCCCGAAATTGAGGAGAAGGTGGAATCCTTAACAACATTGATTCTTTCTCATAGTGGTATCAAAGAGTTGCCTTCATCAATTAATAATCTCATTAGTCTTGAAGTGTTACGTGTCGAAGGTTGTGAAAGCCTTGCGCAGTTTCCACAGAGCATTTATGACTTGCAGCAGTTACAAGTGTTCTTCTTATATGATTGTCCAAAGATTGTTATTTCTACTAATAAAATGAACTCTGGAGTGCTTCCGACAAATCCAAATGTTGCAGATGACAAATATGGTTCTATACCAGAAAGTGAGGATGAAGCCAGTTTACGGCTTCCAAATCTACGAAGATTCATAGCAGGAGACTCTAATTTACCGGACACTGATTTCCTTGTTAGTCTCGATTGTGTGTCAACACTGGGAATATTAAATCTCTCTGGAAATATTTTTGAAAGTCTTCCTTGCATTACCAAATTTGTCAGGTTGAAAGTTCTTATCTTGGATGGTTGCAAGAGGCTGCGAGAAATTCTAGGACTTCCACAGAACTTGACAACGTTAAAGGCGAGAGATTGCTTATCATTGGAAAGAATTGCAAATTTGTCAAACATTTTGGAACAAAAAGAGTCAAAAATGATTGATAATATGGACTTGACAAATTGCCGGAAACTGAGTGATAGTCTGGCTGAGGACGTCGAAAAGATGAAAAGTAGTTTGCTGATCAACGAGGCTACTCTCCTCTCCCTTTGTCTCTCGCCTATACAATCAACATTCCAGGTTTTATTTCCCGCAAGTGATGTTCCAGAGTGGTTTAGCTGTCAAATGGATTTCACAGCAGGGTTTCCCTTTTATGAATTTTCTATTGACATCCTTCCACATTTGCAATTAGAGAAAACAGGACTGGCCGTCTGTGTTGCTGTTGAAAAGCCACAATCTGATGACCGTTATGAGTGCAGCTTCAAGGTCCGTTTTTCTTTCAATCATCGTCTTTGGCCTGATACTGTTTTCGGAGAAATTGATACTGCAGTGTCGGCTCATGCGTTGATGTATTATTACCCCTTCACTAACTTGCGGCCACTTCTTGAATTCATTCCCCTGCCTTTTACATTTCGAGTTACCATCGAATCTCCTGTCGCCAATGACTGGCATTACTGCCCTATCAAAAGCTGCGGGGTACATCTTGTAATGCCACCAAATGAGGACGTCTCCATAAGATTTCCAAGGCACATATCCTCACTCTTCCACAGCCGCCGCCCAGAGGGAATCCTGACCCTGAAGACTTGGAGGACGGACAAGGCTTCACATGGTCTGAAGATGATGAAGATGAGTACATGCTTTCTCAAGATGATGAAGATGAGTACATGCTTTCTCAAGATGACGAAGATCCCCTTTAAACTTTAAAGCCACTCGATGAACTCGCAGATCCTGATCCTACTGGAATTAATTTCTCAAGTTTATTTGGTATTTTTATAAACCTATGTTCCTAGTAATGCTTGCTGTCTTTCCATTTTCTAGTGGTGATTCGCATTCTTACCATGTCTTCAAAAATTCGACAGATGCAGAAGTGAGTAATAAAATATCAGGTCTAGAGGTTTACAGACATTGTTTTCGACGCTCGTTACAAACACAGTTGCACCTCATTTATTTCCGGAATATGCAGAATGGCTCCCAAGATCACTCCACTGTTACGTTTAGCCAATGTCCTACCTTGATATTGCTATGACATTAGTTATATGAGTCGAACTTCATGCTTATGAACTGGTGCCCAGTCCGATTTAAGACTTAATTGTATGCATGTCCAGATCAATTAATTACATTCTAATGGAGCATTTTATCGATCAGACAGAAATGCTGGCCAGAACCAAGCCAATTGATTTAATACCATGGTGTAGAAACTTGGATCCAAAGGCGGTTCTTCCTTCATCTTTAGAGCTTGCTCAACAGAAGCTTTAGCAAATAAAATCAAGCCATCAGCAAAACACACACACACATATATAGTGGAGCTGTTGAGCGCTTCAAATATGTGTTACAAAAAAATAATTGGTAAGAAATTTTGAGGAAACTAGTTCTCGATTTGGTATGGAGAATGCCAGAATGGCTTGAGAGTGTTACAAAAGGGTAATAGGTGTCTAAAGTTGGTCACAACAACAATCTAAAAATATATGCAGAGGCCAGGTTCATCAAAGCTTTCCTTGACCTTTATCACTGATCCTAACTGGGATTAATCACGGCTTGGGCCTTTGGGTGTATACTAAACCGTGTATAGTCTATAGTTGTGATTCGGTATTATCTTCTCAAACTCTTGCATTTTGATTAAGAGGGCCTGTTCGTATGCTATATGATCGAGTTAGCCGATCATTCAGTTTCCAGGTTTCTTCCTAATAAGCCAGCTTTAGTCCACTAATTGTGATACAATTCAAGTTGTATCCTCGAACATGGCATAATATCTTGAGATTTCTGTTATTGATGACTACCCGAAGCCAATTTTCTGATACTTTTTCAGTACATCAAAATTCTATATAACTTCCATTGATATTGATAATGGGGTTAATATATATGTTTTGCACATCACCTATATGGGACTTGACATAGATATTACTAAACTTCTCATGTCATGCTGAGAATTTGTCAGTTCCAACTTCTCAAGTATTAATTAAATCACAATGTTTTAGCAAAAGGAGTAATGACCAGCCAAGAAATGCATCCTCTCTAATAAATAAAATTGCAGAAACAAGTTTATGTTGTGCAATTCTTCCCATTGTGAGCAACATACCAAAATCGACACATGTAGAAACAAGTTTTATCAGGAACTACTAGCTAGCATCAAAATGTTTATACTGGGCAAATCTATACCATCTTTCATTTTTTTCATTACTGTTCTTACCCAAGAGCCAGAACACTATCTTATGAAATCACTGTTTTCAAATATCCATCATCAATTGAAACCTAAACCCAATAATGCCATCCAAACTCAACCTCAATTATACCACAAACATAATTACTTAACAGAGCAAGCATCAATTAAAAAAGCAAAGCTTAAAATCTCCATAGCTTCAAAAGTTAAACATAATAACAACAAGTGAACGGGGTACCAAATTCTTCTACTGAACAGTGGGCGGTGCTTGCGGAGAAGAAGAGTCAGCAGCTGAAGCATCGTCAGAAGAAGCGAGGAAAACCCAATCGGCGGGGAGAGGCGGCAGAGGAGCGTACACAGTGGGCTTGCGTTTCACGTCCCACGCAGCCGTTTTGCGTGGCCGGGTCTTGCGGTGGTGCGCCGTCGCCTTCTTCTGCGGCCTCGACGAGCATTCTATCACCAACCCACCACCGGAACCACCGCAGAGTGGTGGAGCCATCTGGGTGAGTCCGAACGACGCCGTCGCGGAGGGGTTTCGGAGAGGGACGGGAATGGAGAGGAGTTGAGGCCCCAACATCACAGCGGAGACTGACATTTTGGGTGAGTCGAGGGAGGTGGCTTTTGCGTTTGGTTCTGTGGGGATAACGTGGGTAACGTTATCTATCTTTTTAAGTTCGATTTGGGTGGGGATGCTCTCTCCTCGCATTTTTTTTACTAGTTACTGCAATGCACAAGTGTAATTAAAAAAAGTTTTTCCTTTTAGAGGTATGAAATCAACAAATGGTCATCCTCATGCTATTTTTTTCCTTTTGTTTTTGTTATGGTCTTCATCCTTATCAAACAGTGGAGAAATCAACAGACCAATTCTTTACTTTACATTCCTCGAGTCAGTTTCGGATATGCAATATTCTCTTACCAAAACACCACTTTCTCTCAAAATCATATTCCTCCATTGGAGCATATTGTTCGAGCAAATATATGAAACGAGAGAATCGTAGGAAGTCGAAGAAATGAACTGTTTGGTCTCTAAAGATGCATATGCCTACAAAATACAACAATAAGCAAGGGAAGAGGGAGGGGGAGAGAGCTATCAATTGAATTATTATTATTATTATTTTCAGCTTAGTTATATCAAGAGTAAAATAATATTGTGAAATGTTTAAAAATTGATGGAAGTTTAACTACCGATTTTGGAGGTATATGAATAGTTTACTCTAAAAAAAAGTTTTTATTGATATTATTGGACGATGGGTATTATGGGAAAATTAGGGAGGTGTAGATAACATATTGGTTTTTTTATAAAAGTAAGTTAGAGGTCTATTAAGTGGAGAGGTCTAAATACTAATTTTGGATGTATGAATAGAAGCTCTCTAATTGTATTTACTAAGGTGGGAAAAATAAAGTAAAGATGCTGAGGAGTCATGAGACACGCTACATGCGCTCGAATTAGGAACTCCAGAGCTGTGTTAGGGTTTGCTCGCTACAATTTTTGGGCCTCCGAAGTGGTGAGGTGGTGGGTCCCATGGTCTGAATTCCTTGTGCCCCCTTCTAAGTAACCTTTTTCTCCATCCTTTGATAAATGTCATGGTGTATATGTGGAAGCAAATTGAAGATACCACAGGCGGTTCTAGGTACAACGTTGGAAGGACTGAAGCCCACCCCAAATATTTGGGCTTAAAAAAAAAAAATTATATGTGTACTTATACACTTTAAAAAAAAAAAAAAACTGGGTATAGCCTAACTCAAGCCCACCTAAAGTTTGGTCGAAGTATGACCCCAACCCAACCTTTCTTCTTTCGGTATGCTGCTTCCCTCGAGCGAAACCCTCGTTTTGGGTTGCTGAGGCACTTCTTTCAGTATGTATCCTCTGATTACAGTCGAAGTATGCATCCTCTGCGCCTCCTGCCGTCCTGTGAGTAAATGAAAATGCTACAACCTTCTTTTGACGACCAATAAACAAACTAAAGAGTAAACGTCCTGGTTTGAGTGTTCGCGTGACCTGATTGACTGGTTCGAGTGTTTGCCAAACGCTGAGACTCTCACTCTCTCACCGTCTGCCCTTCTCCACTTCTATCAGAGATCAACTCATCAAAGTAATGTACTTCTCTCAATCTCCCTCTTCAATTTGGGGCAATCAATCAATTGATTCAATTCAATGCAAGTAAAATTTCAATTTTGTTTAATTTAATCAATCCAATTTGGAGCAATTTTTAGGGTTAAGGATTGATCTCAAATTCAATTCGTGGGTTGTAGTGGATTGAAGATTGCGGTCAAGGATCTACGATGTGGGTTTAATTGATGTGAAAAATTATCAAGGTCAGTAGCACTAGCACTAGCGAATGCTTCTTGAGTTCTTTCTGTACTGGCAGATGAGTTCTTTCTGAAAAATTATCAAGGTCATTAGCACTAGCACTACCATCTTTAATTTGCTAGCGTTGGTGGATGCTTCTTGAGTTCTTTTTGTACCATTTTTAATTGCTTATTTTTAGAGACTTCAGATTCTTTCAAGTATCATTGTTGCTAGAAAATTGTACTGAAACAAATATTTTTAGGTGTTTATTAGGCGGTTCCTCAATTTTTGACCTTTTTCTCTTTTGATTTTGCACATATGAGTGGAGTTCACCCATGGCCACATTAATCTGTTTGGCTGTTTCATTTCTTAAAAAGAGGGTTCTTTTGTACATTTGTTTCGAAGACAATGTGAATACAATGTTTTTTAGAAAGAAGGGTTCTCTTGACAACACATAAACCCTTGCATTTGAACTGGGAGTCTAGAACTATGAATTGGAACACAATGTTTTTTTGTTTAAGAAATCCAAGCCCCCTTAAGATTTCAATCCTAGATCCGCCACTAGTAGATACCCATGCCTGGCCCCGAGAAGACCATTAGTTTACTTGAGGAGATAGACAAAAGGTTGAGATCCTTTTCACTGTTTCACTTACTGGTATTGGATTCTAAAGTCATGATTAATATTAGCCACCTATTTGATCTCGAAGATCCAACATTGGACACTTTTGGCGTTTGAGTTGCTAGACTCGTGTATAGGTAAGATCGAAATCTTATCACGTGTATGTTGTGTTACGTCCCAAATCTCAAGTTACCGGTTTACTAGTCTTTCGAACGGTAAACGACATTTATTTTTACTTTTAACTCTGTTTCGATATTTTAGGGGGCCCTAAAAGTTAACTTTCTGTATTATTTGTCTTTTGAGAAAATTTTCTTCACAAAAGTTGTCAGGGACATTAAACCGAGTCCGTGGACAAGTGGTACGCTTAAATCGGAGTTTGTATGCGAAAGTTATGGCCTAAAATGTGAAAGTTACTGTTCATGGTAACTTTCTATATATACGATTCTACTGTGGTAAGTTATTATTACATCCTGGATCTCAAGTTACCAGTTTACTAGTCTTTCAGACAGTAAATGACATTTATTTTTACTTTTGACTCCGTTTCGATCTTTTAGGGGCCCTAAAAGTTAACTTTTTGTATCGTTTGTCTTTTGAGAAAATTTTCTTCACGAAAGTTGTAGGGGACGTTAAATCGAGTCGGTGGACATGTTGTACGCTTAAATCGGAGTTCGTATACGAAAGTTATGGTCTAAAATGTGAAAGTTACTGTTCATGACAACTTTGTGTATATATAGGATTTTTACCGAGGTAAGTTTCCATTTCGAGAAACATCCCCCCCCCGCGATACTCTCATCCTTCTGTCCTCTCTCCTAATTTTTAGTTTTTCCGGCTTTTCTCGGCCGTCTGACGACCAACCGGCGCGTCACTGCTATCATTGGATTCATCTCCTCCTCTTCTACAAGGCAGTGGCCGTGGTTCATTGCAATTTGGCCGAAGATGAGAGATATAAGCTGAAATCTCCCACAATAGCAGCTTGGTCTTCTCCTGAGATTTCTTCCGATTTCGGACACCACATTAGACGAAATCGGTCCTAATCGATCACCCATTCTTCATAGATGAATCCCTCTAAGTTTCATGCTCCAATTTGAGGTGTGGAAGGAGAATCGAAGAATTTGGGATTCTAGGGTTTGATTTCTTGTTCAAGTTTTCCGGCCAAATTCCGGCAATTCAAGGTATTTTCTCATCTTGTGGTAGTTAGAAATGTTGGTTGGGTTGATGAGAGGAAGATTTTGGCATAGGTGAGGTTGCCTATTTAGGAGGTCGGCCGGCGGCCCACTGGCCACCACTGTTGGTGGTGCTCGGAGGTGTTTAGGGCCTATTCTAGCCTTCCATTTTGGGCTAGTTAGGTTGGTTGTGAGTTGTGGAACTCATAGGTATGAATTCGGTGGAAATTGGAGTTATTTTGGTTATCGATTGTGAAATTCCAGAGTTTGGGGATTTCGGTTATTGAATTACAAGAATTCGAACGTCAGATTTCTCTCGATTCTGCCCTAGAACCTTTAAATTAATGAATTAGTGTTAATGGTGAAGTTTGGGTTAAATCGGAGAAGAAATTGAAATATTGATTTATGAGGGTATGATGTTGGAACCGTATTTAAGTGATGAATTGTTATTCACGAATTATAATTATGTACAAGACGACGTACCGAGCTACTACTCAACAAAGAAACCCGTAAGCGTGGTACCCAAAATAGTACGGTGAGTGGACTTTTGTTGTAAATAATGATGCATGCATTTATTCCTTGAATTAATGCTTTATTTAATTATCATTATATATATTTCGAGCATATGATTTGATTTCGGAATGATTTTGGCTCTACGTTTTAAAAGGATATTTTGAATTTTGGAATAAAGTATGATTTACGATTTATTAATGATTTTCGACTAATTATTTACCAAGGTGGTTTCCGGAATTAAATATATTTCTATTCGTCGAATTGTGATTTTTGAAAGATTTTCGAAATGGGATTTCGATGGGGTTATATTTCTTATTTATTTATCGACTTTCCATTTTGGCATTAGGAATGCCTTAATGATGATTTTATATTTGGTTTTGTTTCTGATTTACAATTTATAATTTGATCTTGCCTATTTGCTATTGATTTGAGACTATCTTGTCGTGTGGAATTATCTTGTCGTCATCGATTTTAGTGGAATTATCACGAGATTTACCGAGTACGGTTAAGAATCGTACTCGTGCTTTCTTTGGCGAGATTTTGGGGAATCTTTATGGATTTACTGATTTTTGAATGATTTTCTTCACCATACTCAGGTTGCTTTATTTTTTTAGTTCTCCTCCTCACGTGAGTGGCAGTCGAGGTTCCTCCTCACTTACTTTGTGTTTGTGGGTCGAAGTCGAGGATAGAGCCTAGGAGGCTCATTCGTTGTATGGTGATATTCATCTTCTCCTTACATTATGTTTATTCTTAACCAGCGGGGTTGGTATGATGTCATGAGATTTTGATAATAAAGAAATATATTTTCTAAACGTTGCATGCATCGAGATTTTATAAGTTTAACTACGTGGGAAATTATTAAAGCTTTGATTCATTTAAATTATCTTGATTATTTATTTTTGTCCACTCACACTAACGTGGTTTTCAATTACTTTCCCCCGCGCCCTTCTGTTTCAAATGCCCAGTTTGCAGGCTAGGTTAATTGAGGTCGGGCGTACATGGATTCAAGGCATAGTCAACAGCATAGCTTCCACATATTTATTCTATTTATGTTTTCCTTGTTGCCTAGTGGATTAGAATTGCTCTGATAACTTGTAGGACTAATGTTATCAAGTTGAGACTTGTACTTGTGAAATGAGAGATGTTGTGACTTGGGGGAGCAGGGTGGCTCCAGGAGAATAAGGTTGGTTTGTTAGAAGTGCATTTGTGTGGTTTACAGGCAGGGTCGGTCCTGAAAATTAAGAGGCCTAGTGCAAAAATTTAAATAATGTCTTATTAATCACGATCTCTATTAGAAGAACTAGGAAAAAATGTTTGGTGTAAATAAAAGAAAAAAATGGTGGAGGCCTAAAAACATAAACAAGGAAGGAAAAATAGAAAGAAAAAAAAAGAAAAAAGAAGAAAGTCAAGAAACATAACACAAGATCGAAGAAGAAAGTAGATAGGCCTTAGGAATGAAAAGAACAAAAAAAAAAATTAAAAGAAGATAGAAGATCAGAAAAAAGGCAAAGAAAAAATTAAATAGAGCTAAGTACCCATGGGTTTTGAACCCAAGACAAATCAAGCCTGACAATTTACAGTAAAGTTGCCAACTGAACTAAACAACAATTTAGTAAGTTTTAGCATTCTTGACATATATATTTATCTAAAGCCATTATAAAATTGAATTCAGAGGCCTTCGAAAACCGGAGGCCTTGTGCGGCTGCTCCATTTGAACACCCCCAGGGCCGCCTCTGTTTACAGGTTTTGGGTAGTCCATTTTTAGAAAAAGTTTCACCAAATTTTTGGCAAAATTTCTTCTAAGGTGGGCCGCACAGGGGCTAGCTCGGATTTCAAGGTGAAACCCTTTGCCGGTCCTGTCAAGTCGTCTGATTTCTCACTCTGTTTTAAGTTAGAATTTTATTGCTCGTTATTACATCGCTAAATTGTTTTTTTTCATTTAAAGACCAATCCAGTTGGAGATTAGGTGTTATATTAGGACCAACTATATTCCAATAAGCTTGATAAAAAGACCCTGAAAAACCATCAAGCACTAGAGCCACCCATAGAAAAACAACTTTTCTAATAATTTCCTCTGTTGTAGGAATTGCCGATAGCACAACATTTTTTTCATCTGTCAACAGTGATATAATAACTGAACAAACCTAATCCACGTTTGTGGCAAGGGAGGACATAGCATACACATTCTAATAAGGACAAAATACTGTTTACTCCCTATAGTATAGGGAGTCGACGTTTCAGTCCCTCACCTTTCAATTTCACCTAAAAACTCCCTAAACTCTCCAATTTCACCCGATTGGTCATTGCTGTCAGTTTTCCATCAAAATCTCTGTTAAATTGATGACGTGGCATTCCTTACACCCTGAAATGTCTATAATACCCTCAGTTATTTTTTTCTTTTATATTTTTTTCTCTCTTTTTTATTATTATCATTATTATTATTTTTAACCTCCTCTTCTCCTACTCCGTCTCCGTTTATCTCCATCCTCTTCTTCACTACAACCTTCAGCCACCACCAACCTCTACCCCATGTTCCGTTCTTGATTAAACCCAACAAAGACTCTTCCTTTCTCTGATTTCCCCCAATTTCAATTGCCCCCATTTTTAACTCTCTAGGGCTTTCGCAACTCTCATCTACCTCCATATCCTTTCTATCTCAACCATGGACGCCACTGTCTCCCCAGCCCCAATCCCCGACCCGAATCCGTCGTCCGACCTATACGTGCTGGCATTCAGCGACCCGAAAACCTGGGCCAAAGCCTTCAGAGAGTGCGAGTCCAATATCCTACACCAATGCGAGGTCGGGTCGAGAATCCGGTGCGCCATCATCGCATCGAGCAAGTGTAAGCCACCGTGGTGGCGGTTTCTGATTGGGCAAAAAGCACCGGACTTGAAGCAGAGGACGGAGTGCGAGGAGAGAGAGACGGAGGGGTGTTTGGCTCCAAATTGTAGGGCGGGTGGGCTGGTTGGTTGTTCCGGTGAGGTTGATCGGGTTTTAGGTGGTGGCAGTGAGACTTTGAAGTTGTAAATATGGGCACTGTAAATGTATGTTTTGCTGATCACACCAGTGAGGTGGGGTTCGGAGTTGAGACCATGGAACCCTCCCCAGAATCCCTCAATAAAGGTAAAAGCTTCAACCTTTACTTCACATTTTTCCTTAATTTTATCAATTTTTTTTTTTTGGCTTAAGTTCTTGTTATGTGATTGAGAATTGGGATATATGAGTTAGGGAAGTGTTTTGAATTAGGGTTGATAGGGTTTTGTGTTGTTTTTGGGCAGTTGTTAAGTTTGCAAGGGCTATTGGGAAGGTTTGGAGGAGAAGAAGAACGAGAAAGGTTTGGAGGAGGAAGATGTGGAAGACGAGGAGGGCTTGAAGGGATCCGAGGAGGAGTTGGAAAATGAAGAAGATTTGAATCAGGATTTGGAAGAGGAGTCGGAAGAGGAATCAGATGAAGATTCTGATGATGATGATGTGGAGGCGGTGGGCGGTGGCGGAGGGGAAAATGGAGGTGGCGGTGGCTGATGAGGAGGAGGAGATAGATGGTTTTAATGATCCAACGACGAGAGAAGAGTGCATGGAGGATCTGTTGCTTGTGTGCAGTCGGATGGGGTTGAGTATGAAACAAGGCGACAAGGACAATATAAACAGAGGAGGAGAGAGGGGAAGAAGAAGAAGAAGAAGAAGAGGTAAAAAAAAATATAATAATAATAAAAAAAAGAGAAAAAAAATATAAAAGAAAAAAATAACTGAGGGTATTATAGACATTTCAGGGTGTAAGGAATGTCACGTCAGCAATTTAACAGAGATTTTGACGGAAAACTGACGGCAAGGACCAATCGGGTGAAATTGGAGAGTTTAGGGAGAGTTTAGGTGAAATTGGAGAGTTTAGGTGAAATTGTAAGGTGAGGGACTGAAACGTCGACTCCCTATAAGTATAGGGAGTAAACAGTATTTTGTCCTTCTAATAAAAAGCCATAGCATGTGTTGCAATATATGAAGGGTCAGTAAGTAACCTCTCCCCATCATGTAGTGAAGACATTCAAGCCTTAGCACCATTGTCCTTGGCATAAGCATGGAAAAAGGAAGTACTTTGATCCCATCAGTGAACCATTTAACCCGAGCTCTATCTTTCCAATGACTTTCTTACAGCTTGAGAGAATTCAACACTAAAGACTTTGCTACAATCTCATCCTCAAACCTTTAATCAGTCATGCATGGACCGGCAGGACCGCAATATCTTGTTGAATGTTGGCTACAATTTGACTTGCAACAACCACTTTTTGATGGACATTACCAAAGATAACTTTGTTCCAATCATGTAAACAACATTTCAAAGCCTTTAATTTTTGCAAAGTAACAAACATTGGATAACTCCAAAATTGATTAGAATACCAGCAATTAGACACTACTGCACGGAAATTCAGATGTTGCAACCACATAAACTGAATCCTGAAAGGCTTAGGACCACTTGGGGGATAGTTTTGAAGCTGAGAAAATCAATGGAGAATGATCAGAAGCAACACGAGGAAGTGCAATGCAACTAGTAAACGGCGGAGCTTCAAACCAAGAAATATCACAAAGAGATCTGCCCAAACAAAACTCTACAACCATTTGACCAGGTAAAAACTAACTAGAAGTATCCAAATGAACCAAATCACAAGTATCTAACATACTTTGTAAATCTACACAAAGAGAGACAAGAAGGAGATGGACCTCATGATTTCTCATGAGCACCTAACACAACATTGAAGTCACCAATAACGATCCATGGAACAATCGTTTGAAGGCCAAAGAGCATTAAGAACTTGCCATAAATCATTGCGTTTGACACAAGAGGTAGAAGGATATACAGTAGAAAATTGACTAAGCTCATTATCAAAAGGAACCTCAATAGTAACTTGTTGCTCTGAGTTTGGAAATTATCGCTGGATTAGGAATATGAAGCCCCTTCAACAGCCAAAGACTTGGAAGTGTAACCCCATGGTCGTTAGTCACAACAAGATCCAAATTCAAAGAACTGCAGAAATTGAGTTGAAAGCCACCTTCGACTTAGCAATGCAAACAAAATATGGTTTGTGAATATGACAGATGTTTGAAAGCTCAAATTGGGATTCAATGTTTCCCACTCCTTTGATATTCTCATATTCTATTAAAGAACCTTCATTGATGGTATTTTTTATTTTGTCCTGCTTTGGATAAGCAGTATCACGAGCTAAAACTTGAGTAGCTTATCTGTGAGCCCCTGAAAATTTTAGATAATTTCCGAAAGTAATTTCTTGCCAATAAGATTTTTCCGCAAGTGTTTTAAGTGGAGGAAATGACTTTGGAGATTGTTTTAATGTCGATACCACCGATTGGGCCTTATGATTTAAGTTTGGGCAGAGATTTTAATTTTTAGTTTTAACGAAATCGAGTTTTTGGCCTAGGACGAAATCGAGAATTAAATTAGGAAGTTTCAGATGAAAAACAAGTAAATGAAAAGTTACGAGCCCAAAACTGAAAGCAATTATCTAGAAGAGTTTCATAATTCGTTGCAAGGGCAAAATGAGTATTTCGCGCACATTAGTATAAATAGCAAATGAGAAAAACCCAGCTCATTTTTTTCTTTCTCCTTCTCTCTCTTCTCTCTTCTCTCTCTCTTCTCTTCTCTCTCTCTCTCTCTCTCTTCTCCTTCCCTCTACCACCACCAGAGACTCCAGCTCCGGCCACCATCTCACCTTCGAACCAGCACCCAAATCCAATCAAAGCCCAGCCATTCCGCCATCGATTGAAAACTCCTAACCACCACATGCATGCCGGACAGCTGCGACGCCACTGCCCTCCTCGTTCGTCGATTTCCGGCACCACCTCTCGTCACTGCTACCACCAGTCGAACCACAATCCAAATCCGACCAAAACCCAAGAAAAATCACAACCATGCATCAAACCTAGCAGCCGCCTCTACACCCCAGAACAGCCGCGTCATCTGTCATCGGAGATGGCATTCTCTGGTCATTTACTTACCACACCATCACCATAGCTCCACTCAGCAAGCAACAAGGAGCAAAACCCAGAAGTCTCGGCACCCACCAAGGCCGTACAACTTCGTACGAGCATCGCCAGAATCTCTGCTTTGAGATTTATTAGTCTTTTCCGGCCTCATCAGAATGCCTCCGCCACCAAGACTAGGACCAATATGACCTAATCTACCCACCTGCAAGGCTCCGAAGTCTGGCACGGCTCAGAACCACTTCACACGCTCTTGAGACACCCTAATGCCATTGCTGAGTTTCTTGGCCGACAATTAGGTAATTTTCGTGTTCCCCTCTATGGTCAAAGCTTTTGGTTTGAGCAGAATGAAATTCCTAATTAATGTGTCGTTGAATTTGGAGTATTTGAGGATTATGGATCTGCGATATCAAGCTTTGGAGAAGAGAGGAGCTATTGGGATGGTTTTGATTGAAATCGAATAAGGTAAGGAACTAAGGACCTCAAACTCTATTCTGGATGTGAAATTGGTTGAGTGTTGAATATTGATAGTATTGTTTTTCTGCTAGAGATCCGAATGGGTTGATAGTGGTGGACTGCAACAACTAGAAATAGCCTCTGGCTAGGGAAAAGAAGAATGGTAAGGGACTGTGTATTTTGGAATCTGTTTGGCCGTGTATTGTTTGTACTGATCAAAGTTATGGTTTTATTGAGTATGCGTGATATAAATTTGGTAGTGGTATTTGAGTGATTAAAGGATTTTGTGAATTAACAGTTATGTTGGAAACTTGGCATGAATAAGTATGAATCGGCTTATTGAATAGAGAAGAATTGTCTTGAGAATTAAAAGGATGAATTTGTTATCGACGTGGAAATGTAAAATAAGAATGGAATCGGTTGTTTGGTCAAATGCATAAGAAAAGTGGTAAATAAGAATGAACCGGATTTTGATTAGTGAATGAATATGTGGGATGTTCAATTTAAGGTTCATGAATAGAAATATTCCAAACCTATCATATCTCGGATTTACCGTAGAATGAAATTATTCGGAAATGGTGGTTGCTATTTAATTGCTTAAGGTTTAAAGGCTAAATAAAATGAGGTCAAACCAGTTGACCGAAACTTTAATATGGGAAGAAGTGTGATCACCATATCCCGAATGAGCTTACTACGTTAAGTGAATTATTTGGGAATTGTTACTATTAATTATTGGTTATAGATAAATTGGTAACCTCCAAATGAATTAAACAATTTGAAATTGTGAATTAATTACTTATCGGAAATAGTTTTTATTAAAGGACTCGAGCGTGTGGACGTGGAATTGGATGAAGTATCTAAAGTCAGAAACAAAGCTAAGTGTGGACGAGCACTCCAAATTTCAGGTAGGGTGAGTTGTCCCTTCCTTGTTAGAGGTTTTTTTGATATACGTGGAATGCTCTAGTATAATAGTATGTTGCCTGTAAGTACGTTTTTTGTTGTTCATTAGTCGATGCCTCGTGATACTTGTGTTTTCATAACTGATGATTGTTGATTGCGAAAACCAAGGCTAGACTTGCATGTTGAGATACTGTACCCAATGTATGTTTGTACTTGTGACCTGAAAGTAAATGGGACCTAGACGCGTTGATTCCTAGGGATCCCACGGTGTCGATAACCGTAAACCTCCAGAGGGGGCTGGGTTCCTATGTTTGTCTAGGAAGGGTGAGTACTGACAGAGAACCAGTCATACGAGACTCAGGGCCAGGAAATGGACACTTTCGCTACTTGTAGTCACAAGGACTACAGAGTAGTTGACTGGTTCTCGAAGGATGACGAACCGGATCGATCACTGATTTGTTTTAATTTAGCAGGCAGGTAAGTATCTCGGAGCTCCAAGTTGTGTGAAGCATGCTGCATATGTTTATAAAAGAAAACAAATGTTTGTAATTGCCTCTTTTTAAAGTGTTTTCGATAAACGTGTATAACATTATGTATTAAATATTTTCAAGTATATTATTTTTTTTCAAACCTAGCATGGTTGGGTCAGCCCTTACTGGGCATGCGAGGACGAAAGCTCACCCCTACAATAGTGTGCAGGTTTTGAGCATGTGGTCGGGAAGCATACAGAGGAGGCACATGACCCGGCTTGGCTCATTTCTCTTTGACTTTATTAAAAGAGGGTTTTGGTCTCTTATCAGATTTTGAATTAACTTATTTATTTACTTTTTATTTAATTATTTATTTTCTACTCGCTTATTTACAAAATTTCGGGAGACCCGTAACCATGGGACGCGTCTCTCATACTTATATTTACTTAGTGATTTGTTATTTTCCAAATTGGGCTCCTATTGTAAGCCCAAATCCTTTAGCCCACTTTGAATTCCGCTTTCGAAATTGTGCTGTTCGGTTGCTAGAATGATTGGTCTAAGAAAATGTTTTGTAAACCAACAATTTAAACCCAAAAGGCCTTGCGATTTCGGGTTGATGAGTTATCGGGATGTCATTCGTGATATGTAGGTTTCTCATTGGCTTGGGGTCGAGGCGCTGTGGGACCCCTCTCCCGGGTCACCACATTATCGTCTTTGTTTTTTTTTTTGCTGAAACTTAAGGAGAACCAGTGTGAAATCGTTGTCAATATCTCCATTAACCCCATGACTAGTACTTAAGGAGACATCCTTGGTTAAAGTTGCAACATGTTCAAACTCAGGCAGAGCATGACCTATCAATTGTTCCTCTTTCCACCATTTCATGCCAACTCTGACTACTGTGTGGAGAGATGAGTTTTGACAGCTAGGCACTATTGTCACTTATCTCATCATCACTTTCAAGTTTCAACACATCATCGTCAGTAGTATGAACATTAAGGTCCTCCAAAGTGTTATAATTAAATGCCAGTAGCAACTAATTTATTAGCACTGAAAATATCTACCTCCTTAACCACTTGATTAGAAAATATCTACCTCCTTAACCACTTGATTAGATAGATTAAAAAACACTGCATCAATTTCCTTATTTGTAGGGCTGACAAATTTATTCTCATTGATAAGAGGAGTATTGACAGCTGAATTCACTACTTCCATCATTCCCCTTGACTATGGGTTCATTAATGACCAAATCCGCAACACGATTGAGTTCCTGATCAACGACTTCATTGAGAGCATCTTCTGCGAATTTTGTAATCCATTCATTGTTTGCTACCTCAAAACAGTGTTGAACTTGAGGATTACTGCTGAAATTGTTTAAGTTTTGCTCACAAACGTACATTGTTTACAATTGCCTTGGGTCGATACTCCTGACGTACAATGTGAGTAGGTTTCGTAGCAAGCTTTTGTTCTTGAACTTTTGGCATTTTGTTAGAATTTTTCAAGTGCCTGCATTGATCAGCCATGCATGTGACCCACCTTCCCACAGTGAGTACACATATATATTCTCATAAACTACTTCAATTGGAAACAATGAGTTTCCCGCTCCACCATCAAAGATGATGAGAATTCACCTGCTAGATCAACATCTACCAAGACTCAAGCAAAATATCCGAATTGTCGTTCCTTTGTAGCTTTATCAATCTACTACGGAGTGCCCACACCCCTGGCTATCTCCATAATATGTTGTTAATGCATTTTGGCTCAAACCATAAAATGTAACCCAAATTTGAGAGTGTGATTGTGGAAAGGTATCTCCTGGAACAAAATATGGCTTCCACTGAGTTAGACGAAAAATTCCATCAGAAAGAGTACAAGTACCTCCACCCCATACCCTACGCAGATCCTATTCTGTGACAAATGAATGTCGAAAAACTCTTTACCAAGCGGTACCAGATGCCATGGCTCCGAAGGCCGCCAGAGACCAGCAAACAATCCTTTTAGCGCATTAGCCTTCAAAGGTTTAGAACCCTTACGCAGCAGTAGACGACCAATAAGATTGGTTTTGAAATGCTTCAATTGCCCCTGATATAAGGATTCAATGATCTTAATATAAATCTTATCTCCGCAAACAATAGGAGATGACAGTTGACTGAGAGGTGTAGCTGACTCGGTTGAGTTGGAGAGAAAATATGCAAAAGTGTGCACTTTAGGGGCTGGTGGAGGAGACGGCAAAGCTGTGTCCAAGCCTCCCATGAACGCCCAAGAACAAACAGCCGTCTCAGCGCTCGTCGACGACATCACGCAACCCTAAAAAAACCCTAGAACGGCGAAAGTTTTTTTTTTTTTTTTCCCTCCTTTTTTCTCCTTCTCTAACTTAAAAAAGTCTTAATAATTTGTATGATCCCAACATTTTGAATATCGATTGATCAGATAGTCAAAAGCTTATATGCCTTTTCTAATTACAGTTCCTACTTTTTCTTTGCATTACCATGGAGAGTTTGGTAATGCAACACTATTAGAAGTAATCTCGAGTCAACTACATTTTTCTTATGAGAAATCATCATTACATAAATGAGAACTTTAGCACTATGATTCTTGGAGCCTCTCCTTCACTTTCATAAATGGGAGGTAACAATTGTGGTAGGTTTTCTGGTGTTATTTACCAAAATGACCAAATGTCAAATGCTTCCAATGAAGGTAATGCAAGGTAATAATTTCTGGTAGAGCAAAGGTAATAATTTCTTGTTCCATAGTGCAGAGCAATCTGGAGAACAATCCAGAAGGGAATTTAACTCAATTAAACTGCAAAAATGAAATATCTCATATATTTAAGTACAATTTTGTAGTATAATAATGACATCAGTATGACATGGTGAGTCGAAAGCAAACAATCAGGGGTGAGTCACAGGCAGCAAAACCCATCGCTGACAGCCACGTGGCCAAACAGGGATCCATCACCTCGTGACTTAACAGGAGTTGGTATTCTTATTAAAATCAGGATAAACCAATGGATATCATTTCATGACTATTTAATCAGAACGGGGCCCACCGTATCAGGCTGTTATCGTGTGCGCAGGAAAGTCCACGTGGGCCGAGCACACAGATTCGCTGTGTGTGTGAGTTTTTGCATAGAGCGGCGGAGATTCCCTTGTGGCATATATCAGTTCTGTTCAATTGTCGGGTATGAATAAATAGATTAAAATTAAATTAAAGAACAAATTAAATGTGTCAAATTTAAATTTTTTATGTTTATAAATAATAAATTATAATTTTTAATGTCTTAGTCATTTTTAATATTTTTAATTCATGAATAGATTTGCTGAAATGTGATAAAAATGAGTCTTACAACTGCTAATTAAAATTTTCATTATAAAGTCCTCACTATAATAGTCCCTCGTTAGAGCTTCACTCCAATTTCATGTTCAATTATTGTTAGATGTAATAAAAAAATAATAAAATTAAAATACAGTTGGAATGATCAATTTTCATAAACTCAACGATAATCGCACACAATTGAGTACGTATTAATTGAAACACGACTCTACACATAGGGGATACTAGGCAAATGGGTAAAATCGTCATTTAGCAACCCCTCAATTCTACAAACCTCAAAATGCCGTCAACTTCAGTCCGACTGGCACTCCCGCCAGCCTGTACCCAGCTGTCTCCCAAACTCCAAAAAAATTTAAATAATATTAAAATCTCCCCTGCGTTTTTAGTCTCCCTCTTTCCACACTTTATTGTTTAAGGAAGCTCAAAAACCTTGGAGAGGAGAAACAAGAAAGAAGAAACCCCAAACCATTTTTCCAAAATCAATACCACAATGTCTGCTCACACTCTGCTCTTGTGATCTTCCCCGCATTGCCGACTAGAGATTTTGATTTCGCCGCAGCAATGGATCCCTGCCCGTTTGTCCGAGTCACAGTCGGCAATCTGGCCCTCAAAATTCCGGTGGCTTCGAAGCCGGCGCGCACCGTCGTCCACCCTTCGTCTTCGCCGTGTTTCTGCAAGGTCAAGCTCAACAACCTCCCGGTCCAGACGGCCGTCGTGCCGTGTCTCCCACCGGAAACCCAAACCCTAGACGCGAATAGCCACGGCGTAATAGCCGCTACCTTCCACCTCAGCAAGTCGGATCTGGACCGGGTCGCGTCCAAGTCCATATTCGCCGCGAAACTCTGCCTCAAAATCTCAATCTACACGGGGCGAAGGGGCACCACCTGTGGAGTGAACTCCGGGAGGCTATTGGGCCGGGTTTCGGTCCCCTTGGATCTGGCGGGAACCGAGTCCAAGCCCAGTGTGTTCCACAACGGGTGGGTTTCCGTCGGCAAAGGGGCCGGGAAAGGCGCGGGTGCTGGGATTACTCAGTTTCATTTGAATGTCAAGGCGGAACCCGACCCGAGATTCGTTTTTCAGTTCGACGGCGAGCCGGAGTGCAGTCCTCAAGTGTTTCAGATCCGAGGCAATATCAGACAGCCCGTCTTCACCTGCAAGTTCAGCTTCAGAAACACCGGAGATCGAACCCAGAGATCCAGGTAGATTGCTCAACCTTTTTCCCTCTAGATTTTGCTTTTAATTTTTGAAAAATATGATTCTTTCTGTTTGATTCGTGCTTTAGAGTAAAGCTCACAATTGCTCCTCCGCTCCTCACTTTACGACTAAATGCTTGAATCTTCAACCGGACTCTGATCCCATTAAAGATTTTTTTGGCCTGTAGATTCCAAACCCATTTGTACTTAAACAATTGGTTCATTTTCATTGCTTTTAGCTACTTTTTCAGTTTCAATGACGAATTCCATTTCCTAATTCCCATTTTGCCCTTGTCCTTCCAGGTCCTTGCAATCGGACCAGAGTAGCTCCAGAAGCTGGCTGAGCTCTTCGCGAGCGAGAGCGACCCGGGAGGGAACGCAAAGGCTGGTCCATAACGGTCCACGACCTATCCGGGTCGCCGGTAGCCGCCGCATCAATGGTCACACCCTTCGTGGCCTCACCGGGTTCCGACCGGTCAGCCGCTCCAACCCCGGATCCTGGCTCATCCTCCGACCCGGGGATGGAACGTGGCAGCCATGGGGCCGCCTCGAGGCCTGGAGAGAGCGCGGCGGGGCCGACGGACTCGGGTACCGGTTCGAACTCATACCCGACTCCAACGGCGGCATGAGCGCCGGCGGCATTGTTCTGGCCGAGTCGACTCTGAGTTTAAACAAAGGCGGGAAGTTCGTTCTGGACCTCGGGTCGAATTCCGGGTCGGGTAACCGCGGCGGGGCTCCGGTTGTTCCGAACTCGCCGGCATGCAGCCCGAAGAGTAGTGGGGACTTCGGGTACGGGTTGTGGCCGTATTGCTTGTACAGAGGGTTTGTGATGTCGGCGCGCGTGGAGGGTGAGGGCAGGTGCAGCAAGCCTACAGTGGAGGTGAGCGTTCAGCACGTGAGCTGCACGGAGGACGCAGCGGCGTACGTGGCCTTAGCGGCGGCCGTTGATCTCTGCATGGACGCTTGCCGGCTCTTCTCGCAGCGGCTGAGGAAAGAGCTCTGCCAGCCGTCGGATTTGCTCGGATGATGATTCGGCCACTATGCGGCGTCGTTTTGTCGTGTTCACTTCTTTTAGTATTGATGTGAGTGGGATTTGGTGGATTGGATTTTGGATTCCGATTCACCAGAGAGAGGTTTTTACTATTACTAGTTTCTACTAACAGAGCCCAGTAGTGTGTACAGTGAGTGAAAAAGAAAGAGAGATTAGACAGGGCACGCTTTGTTTTTACTTGTGTGGCTTGTGTTTAATTTTTTTTTCCCCCTTTTATTTTTTGAAGTGAAGGGTTTGCTTAGTTAATTGCAATTTCCTTGTTGGGATAATGTAGTTGCTGACTTGAAAAATTGTCTTTTGCTATTTTTGTTTATTAGCTGAATGGATGGATGAGCTGTAATCTAATTATTTTTACTTGCCCATGCCATTACAAAAAACAATTGTGTGCCTTTTTGGTTTTTTTGTTTCCTTTCTATAAAAGATAACTCTAATCGGTTAAAAGTCGAATGCCCATCTCTCATTGTTTTGAATTAGAGTAACAGCTGCATTCACTGAAACGTTTGCTTCACGTAAAACATGGAATGTGATTTCTTCTTTGAATGAAGAAGAGCTTAAAGTAGTTTTGGTCATCCAAGGTTCGAAGCAACTTGATCAATCAGTAGCTTGGAAATTTCTTTCACTTTTATACAACGATAACACTAGCTTAAAAAACATATTTAAGACCCACTTCTAAGCCATGTCCTTTATGCTTCGGCTAAAGGGAAGTATGCAACCCTATGCAACCCCCAACTCTTTTGCACTAGCAAGATTGAATTAGATTAGGGGGGTTTCTCATGTCCATGCGAGACTAGCACAAGAAGCTCGAAACCAACATAAATTTATAATTCAAATATGCTTTGGTTGGTTCGGTTCATTCCACTTTAGTTTTTAAAATGGTGTAACTAACACTGACTGGTATTGATAAAAGATCTTTCGACGCTTAAATTAAGTTAAGTAATGGACTTTACAAAATAAGGATGTCAAAGCAAAGAATTATACCTAATTTGAGGGGTGTGACATCCTATTTACAATAAACTAAGTTAAAAGTCAAATCCATTATTGACGTGGAAGTCCCAGATTAAGACAGGTCACTGTACAAGTAGAGACATTCCATGATTGGTTCACATACGCTATTAAGTGTCTTCGAGGAATCCGAGAAATATACCAATTAGCTTGTCATAGACAAGTTCGATAGTAACGAGTAATGATGTCAGTGCTAATATAAGTCGGCTGCAATTAGTTCGGTTCAATCCACTTTAGGTTTTAGATTGGTCGAACCAACACTGATTGATACTGATTGCTCAAATCAAGTTACGTAATGGTTTTTACAAAATAAAGGTATAATCGAGTTACCAACCAAGTCCGAGGGAAGAGACTTAAAAGGTAGTGCAATGTCATGCTTTGACTTGGTTGTGTAACAACGCTCGGTACCGTGGATACCTCTAGGGCATTCTATCATGTGAAGTACTTAACTAAGGTTTGTTCTTTGGTTTTGGCTCCTACCAGCTAAGCGGATGGACTTCGGGGAAAAATGAATGGTCTTGCACATGATATGAGCATCGAATCTTGGTGAGGTACTTGACCAAGGTTTATTCCTTAGTGCTCGTCGGTGCTTCTACACCATAGCAAGTTGCGTCCTTACATGTAACAATTTTCTACAAAATTCTAGTCTAGCTCGGACCGATTACGAAATTATTTATTTTTTATATTAAATACACTCATACTTGTATAGACTTTTAAAAGTTTGTATTGAATATACCCGAACTTTTAAATTTTCTGGACTTCTTTAAAAGTGTCACTAATTCCATATATAATATACTTCTCTTAGAGTTAAACTTTCTATTTGTCCTTTAAAAAAAAAAAAAAACTATCTATTTGTTGGAGTTAACTTTGATGTGTATACATTTCTACATATTTTAGGGAATTGACTTCAAAAAGAAAGAAGAAAGATGGAAAGAAGTTGAGTAAGAAAAACGGGTCCTAGGTCCACCGATAGGGTGGAGGGAGGTTGTTGTGGATATGGGGGCGGGAAGGGCGTGCACGTTATGTGCCCGAATCAAGTTCAAGAAGAATGAATACATAAACAGATTTATCAATTTAATTATTTGTTAGTAAGTGCATCAAGATTATGTTGGATGATAGCTGTAATGCGCTTTTTAGGTTTTGGGGGACTGCTTCTTAGGTTTTGCGCTGTAATGCGCTTTTGAGTAAAGCATATCTTTTATTGGTTGGTAGTTTTGACCATGTTTATCTGATTATTAATTAAGTTTTGATAATCAATTAATTTTAATTTGTATTCAATTATGCTTAACTGTTGTTAGTGTTAAAATCTAAGGACATCGACTAAGAAGCAATCTAAACACCTTGTTGCTACTGTATCTGCGCTTCAAAGTGAGGCAGAAGCATTGCCAAGTTGGCTTGCTTTTGACAATTCACCAAGGCTGAAGGTATATTGAGGTGGAAAGTGACTGTGCTCTGTTAGTCTCTGCTATGAATCAACATGATGGGGACAACTCTCAGGTTAGGTGAATTTTGAAGGATTGCAAAGATTATAATGAAGAAGTTCAACATATTTACTGTAAAGTAAATAGTGTCGCTTATAGATTAACGTATTTTTATTATTTATAATTTTGTTATTGATTTGTTTTTAGATAAGCCGCCTGAATTAATTTGGAGATGTATTTCATGAGGGTTATTGTAATGTGTTTGAGAATGCTAGGGTTTAAGTTTTATGTCCTCATGATGCATATTTCTTCAATAAATAATAGCATAGATGTGAAGATAAGTCTCTTAGCATAACTGAATTCTAAATCCCATTTACAAAGAAAAAATTTATCATTAAATTTAAATTCAACAACAATCGAGCATGTTCTGAAACTGTTAATTAATTTATTTATATTATAGAATTAATGCTATTCGGCGCAAAATGAAGGAATCCATCATCCATGTTTGGGTTTGGTGTGACTTTAGGAGATGGCAACTGGCAGCCACCATAATTAATTTAAGGGAGGGGTTACCCCTCACTCTTTGCTTACTTCCAGATTTAAAATGCGGTAGAAGGCAAGGCAGGTGTGTGTTAGGGTCACCGGGACAGAATCGAAAGTGTATAAAGTATTTTGGAAAAATTGAATTGAATAGGTTGGTGGCGTGGGGGTGTGGGGTGCGTGCTCTGCTACGCAATTTGATTTCTGGGACTCAATGACTTCAATTCTTTTGGAATTTCCACATCCGGAAAATTTGATAATTTTCTTGAAATAGAAATCTACAACCGACGGTTTGGGATGTTTACTGACGAAGGTTCATAGTAAAGGCATTAGGTAAATTTTTCTGATTTGTTATCACAGGTAAATAAAGTAATTGATAAGTGAAATTGGACAAATACTATTGAGTGTTTCATTTTCTTTTTAGGAAAATTTTGGCGCCACCTCCCCACCTCCTATACATATTAAAGCAAGTTCACCCGTTAGGTTACCGAGTCACCAACTATTCACTTATTTTTAGTGTTTATTTTCATCCTCTGGGTCACAGGCGCAGTTTCCAAACTGACCTGGGTCACCAAAATCACTTTCTGAGTCACTTTCGTGACTTGCAAACTGACCCGGTGACTCAGAAGGTGAAAATAAACACTAAAAAAAATGAATAATAGATAACCTGGTGACCCAACGGGTGAACTTGTTCTTAGAGCCAGCATGATGAGCTTAAAGGGAGTGGCCTTGACCATTTTTCATCAATTTTGTGACTCTCTCCGCTAGTCATGCCACAACTTTACTTTTGCAGTATTGTCAACAGACTTTTGAGTTTCTAAAGTAGTAGTTAGGGACATTCTGAAATAGTGCACCAACACTGTGTAGGCTGTGTGAAAGATCATGACGGTGATCTTTTCATGCTATATTAAGCCTGAGTGATGATGTTGGGTTTTATAATGCTAGTTTTGGGGTGAAGATGCTAGATTGTAACTAGAGTTCTGACTTCACATCATTTTCTAAACTTAGGCTTTTGTAGTCCTCTGCGGAAAGAGTTCTTACCGCCCCAATTGTCCCACAACTCCACTAACATTTTTATTTTCTGAGACTCCACATTTCAATATTGGTGAGCTAAAATGAAGTTCTAGTACGTTCGTATTCAGTTTTGCATATTAGAGTTACATTTTCAAGTTGTTTTTGTAGGTAGTGTCGTGTTGATTTCGCTGTTTGTAGAAACAATGAGAAAAGTGTTTTGAGATCGTTCAACACAAGCAGGAGATCCAGCATTCGCATAGAAAAATGGCTATCAAATAAAGTCCGTTCGTGCCCTCACTTTTGATGCTTTACATATTATAGTATAGTTGAAAGAATTTCAAGAATAATTTTGGCTTTGTTAAGATTTGTTGCTCAACCTTCTATTCGGTGACAGTTGACACGTTTATTTTTAACACGAGTTGAACATTTTATCTAGAAGAAAAAGAAAAAGAAAAGACTAAGAAAAATATATATATATATATATATATTCGATTAATTACAGAAAAAAGATTAGTGCTTCAATCGATCAACACAAACAGATTTTGGTTTTGAAATCAGACTCTAATATTAAAACATCTGTTAATGAACTTATTTTAGGGAGAGTGGACATTGGCATGGAGCCATCGAGTATGGTCCCCAGTCCGGCAGTCCCTCCCTAGTTATAGTCACTGCAAAAACACCTAGAGTAGTGCAAACAAACCAAATCAAGCCAACGAAGCCAACAGCACTAGTTGGATAAATGATGATGATAATAACAGCAACAAACAAGGCAATACAAATTCCCAAATGGAGTCAAGAGTCACGTTCACGAGTGTCCTACTGGGACATGCCCAGAGCTGTCAATAGCTTTTTCTGTTTGGCAGCTAGAAACAACAGATAAAGAACTAAACGTTAACAAGGAACTGCCTCCCTTACCCTCTCTCTCTCTCTCTGGGTCTCTCTTGGTGGGTATCACTCAGTCTCTCTCTCAGTCTGGGTCTCCCAGAGAGGGGTCACATGAGCTAGGACGTTATGGTCGTCATTGTTATTCTGTCACTCTCTTTCTCTGGATCTAACCCACACTGGTATCACTACAACCTAACCTATTACCTCCTTTACCGTTGCACCAAGGCAAAATTGACCAACGGCTTCAACAACTTCTCAACCGATTAGTTTGCGTTTCTTCGTTCATCCTTGATGGCTCTGTTTGGTTCCAAGGTAGATGAGTTGAGTATATACCATTTTTGATCCAAAGCAAACCTACGCTTTCAGGTTCTCATTGTTGTTGTATTGTCCACCTTGAGGTCACCACCGTCCACATCGGCAAAATTTACAACTCAACTTTTACTGTTTATTACAAACTCTACTTTTACCTTATAAAGGAAGGAGAGAGTATTGGGTGTGGCAGCCGTGTCAACTGTACAGTGCACCACCAATTAGAAATCACCATGTCAAATTTTATGCCCATATATCCTCATATTGTCATGTGAAATTCTGAAAATACCCCCACCCACCCCTACATGTGATCTTATTGGCACATCGTACTATACATGTGGCACAACGATCGTATATAAAACCAAACGATGGAAAAAGTCTTGAATTTGATTGTTAAGCTCTTACAGTGAATTTCACGTGAAATTTTAAAAATACCCTCACTCACCCCTTACATGTGATCTTATTGGCACATCGTACTGTACATGTGACACAAAGGACGTCGTAGATAAAACATAATCATGGAGAAGGATCTCGAGTCTGACTGCTAAGCTCTTACAGTAATATGACTGACTTATCATAAATTGTTTGAGTGAAAGTTTATAATCATCAGGAATATTTTCAAAATCTTATGGGACAAAAGCATGGTCAATATGAGCATGAAATTTTTAATGATGGTTTGAGATTGAATGTTTGACACATTACATTTATTTTACGTTGTTAGAAAAGTATTTTTCTTTAGCTTGTATTAGTTCAAGTATAATGACATAACGTGCAGTGGCCTCTATAACTCGTGTCACAAGTTCGTGAACGCTGAGAATAACTTGTTCATTCAACAATATCCTGTACATTTATTGGGACCATGATCAATATATCTTCTCATTCATACTTGATATTGTTCATGATTCATGAATGTGAAAATATATAAATATATGGACCAATACTTAACTTTGGTAGATACAAGTTCAGTGGATCCAACACTTCTCGAAAGAAACTGCACTATTCACCGAAAGCAATTTCCACCCAGATCAACTTTGAGAATCGATTATGGACTTTTCTTACGGACCTGGAGACATGGTGCTGTTTTACCGCCTCCACTTGGGTAGTGTTATTTTTGTTAATGATCAAGAAAGAAAATGAGAGTAGAACCCCATAACTTTGGTTCCTTAGAAGTAACAACTACTCATAAGTCGTAACTTTTTGTTAATCTCCTTGACTTTTCAGGAAGATTTCCGGTTTCTTTTGCTTAAATAACCCGCTCCCTAAATTGGGTTACAATGTTGGAGGGGGAATAATTATGTTTTGGACTATGGAGGTAATTATAAAAAGTGTTAGAATTAAAAAATTCTACCATTTGGGTCTAGTCCAACTATCTAAGTGGTAAGAAATTGTTTAAAAATATACGTGAGATGTAAGTTAGAAGTACCTTTGGTGTCGCTTTTGGGAAGCGACCAATTTAACCCTGAAATGTCATTAGTAGCATAAAGTAAATAGGGATCGTTCTATTCCGGGGATTGAGGGTACATCTGTCATTGTCAAACAATTAAACAATTAAAATTAAAACAAAGTATAATATTTACAAAAATATAACAAAATATATACATATTTACGAAAATGGGGGGATTTTTGGTTTTTGGTTTTCTTTTTTCGAAAATAAAATCTAAGCTAGCAAAAACAATTAAAATGCAAAAACATAAAAATACAAATGGGATGTGAGAACAAAGATCAAATCGGAATTTATAATCAAAGTTAATTCAAGTTCATCATTGTTCATCATAGTCATGCAAGAGGAATTGATCATGTGGAACGTTCTAAGCAAACAATTTCCCATATTTTACTTTCAATGCTAATTAACCTAAGTGAAAGCACCTAAATTAATCCTATCAAACATGCAATCAAACCCTAGAAAGCTAGTTAATCATGTCATGTTTAACGCATTAAGCATCTAGAAAGGCTATCAATTCAAATGTGCAACTTAGTATGAAAAAGTCCACCTAATTGCAATCTTCTTTGATTAAATTCGGTTTTTGTACAAAACCTTTACTACTTATTGATTCAAGAACACAAAACCAAAAAGTTGATTCATGTTCTCAAATTCGTAGCAACATTCACATAAAAACCCTAAATGTTTCGAACCATTCAAGATTATCATACAAACGATTTCTATCATGCAAATTTAATCAAACACTCACACAAAAGTAACCATAAATTGCAATATATGAATCTGAAAATTAACAATTAATCATAAAATTTCAGAAAACAATACTTGTTCATACATATGTGTCAACTAAGGCAAACCAACGAAAATTACAAAGCAAAGGTACAAGGAAAATCGGATTACACCGTGATGAAGATGAGATGAATGAAGTGATGATGTGGTCTCTTGAATTTCGAAAGCAATCTTCAAGGTGGGGGGTGGATGGTATGCACGGCTTGTCTTCTTGCTCCTTGGCCTTGCTTGCACTTCGTGGTTGCCCTAGAGGATGGAGAGGAGCACGGCTAAGCTAGAGAGTTTTCTGAATTTTTCTCAAAGTATAAAACGTAAAAGTGGGAACTAGGAACTCCTTGACGTTGAGAGAGGGGAAGAATATATAGGAGCACGGCCTCTAGGTGTCCAATCCGTCCAAAACCCTAGAGAAACTCACGGCAATAGCTTGCTTCTTCCACATAATTTCCTCCAATGGTTTTGTGCCACATAAGCCCTATGAGGTGGTGCAACCAATCACAAATTCTAGAATTAATTCCCTAAATAATTCTTGCCGAAATAAAAAGATAATTTCTGATTTTATACACTAATTTCGGCAACAATATATTTAGGGATTAAAGGGGGATGAATCTAGACTCCTTTTAGAGCTTTTTGTGTTCAACACATATTCTCTTTCCTTTAAAAGCTCCCTAAGAAATCTCCACGAAATCTCTCTTGAATTTCTGATTTTCCACACGGCAAAACCCTAGTTTCTCTCTTCATTATCCCTTGGCCGAATTCTCTAGGGTTTCTCTTTTATTTTGCACGGCAATTCCTTGTTTCTCTCTTGCTTGGACGGCTAGGAGTCTCTAGGGTTTATCTCTTGATTTATTTCCATAAAAATAACCCTAGAAAATCTCCTTTTAATTTCTGATTTTCTTGGACGCTATCTCCTTGTTTCTCTCTTGCAAATTCACGGCAAACACATCTTTAGGGCTAGGGTTTGCGTCACAAACCCTAGTTCCATGGGCTCTTGTGGGCTTTTATCCAATTAGCCGAAAATCCAACAAATCTTGAGAGTTTATGGGCCTCCATGCGTCACTTCTGTGCCATGTCATCTTCCAATCGTCACAACACTTTATTTTTCCATTTCTTTTTCATAGTAACGTTGGAAACTTCATTGGTGGGCTTTCCTCCTTTCCGCAGGGTTTCCTGGTTGGACCAGGAAAACTTCTTTTCTTCATTTCTGCTCATTTCTGTGGCTCATTGTTCTTCATCTTTGCTCCCCTTGGTGATCGCAGCTCCTCTTTCCATTTGTGAGTTCATTTCCACTTTCTAGCTCGGAGGTCCTGAAAATAGAAACTAGTAAGAAAAATAGAAACTTTCCTAAAATGAAAAATGGCAACTTTCCTAAACTGAAAATGGGAAACTTTCTAAAAATGAAAAATAGAAACTACTGAAAATGGAAACTTTCTACAAATAGGAACTTTCCCAATCAAAGAATGGAAACTTTCCTAAACAGGGTTTTATTAAGGAAATAACGCAGAAAATGTAGGGAAAAACAAGTAAAACGTCGCATTAAAATGCTCCTATCAACCTTGACAAAAATTAAAAAACTTAGGCTGCAATTCATCAAAATTGAAAAGTCATGGAGAAAAATTATGTAGGCTATTAAGTTATTTTGCTATTTTGTCAATGTCTTCCTAATTTACTCTCTCTTGAGCTTTATTCAATAGGTGGCTGGGTTGGTAATATATTTACTCATTTAGCGATGTCTTTCTTTTACAGTCCATAAATCCGGATCACTGTTATTATATTTTTGCTTATTGAATATAATGTTTGACATTCTTCTAAAAAAAATAACAATAATAAAATTCAAAAACTGTGAAGTAAATTAGCATACATGAGAAAAACTATGGGCCTAATATTGCACGAAAAGAATGAGAAACCTATAAGCCACACCTCCGGGCATAGCATTACATCTAGTATATCTACCATAATTAATTAGATGCCTTTCACACGCTGCACATTTGTTAAGAGATTATACCATGCATTACTATTTACTAATCAGATTTTTTTGGAAGTACTAATCAGATTAAATGTTTTTTTTTTTTTTCAAGTTGTGAAATTTATTAAAGAAAAGAAGGTTACAAAGAGAAAGGAGGTAGGACAAGCATAAGAAGCGCCGCTAGCCTCCTAACAAAAGAATACAAATTAACGAAAATGAAAATTAGGAAGACCTAAATGGTCCCTATTACAATGATTCATCATAAAATCAGGAGTTGAATCCCACCAAGTAAAGCCATCTGATGAAGCACCATTGCCACTAGGAAGTAGCCTTCAACCAAAGAGAGTTTCTTTCCAAATGCTTGAGCTAATCATCGAAATTCTCCTATAAGATCAATCTTGTAATAATTTTTCAGGCACTTCCCATTTTGAACTTAAAACCATTGACCATTCTCCCTTTGAACAAGCTTCCACCCTGGTTTAGCTAAAAGAGCTTGATTAGTTAAATGAGTATTCTTCAAATCCAAACCACCTCAAATCGTTGTCTTGCAAGCGGAACCCCAAATGACAATGGTGGATTGTTGCCTTGTCATCTGCCCCATAGAAAATCTCTGATAATAAGCCTATAGCCTTGAAGTCTTGAACGAAGTAGTGAAAGTAAAAAAGGAAATTTAAAGCAGACGAGAGTGAGCGGAAGGAAAAAGAATTGGCTTCAGTAATTTAGAATCCGGTATGCAACTTCTCAAGCTTAGTTGAACAAAGTTCTGAAAGGGAAAATAGAAATTTAGAGAAGTTGCATACCTTCAAGCAGAGACTAACAAAGTTTCCATATGACTGAGCATCAAATTGATACTTTACAAATTATTAATAGATTCCAGTCAAGTACAAATTTAGAACATTTAATTTGCTTATTAATCAAGGCTTGATAAAAAAAAAAAATTGCTTATTTTAATGCCATATGCATGGCTTTATATCATAAGAACTTCAGACCAAGAAAATATAAATAGTCATCCAAGCTTAGTGGAAAAATATGTATACAATTAATGTTCATCTAGGTGACCCTCATTTATGCTATAAAAAGGGAATATCCAAGGTGATACTCAGCAGTTTACCAGTAACAATCACTCAGCTGGCATATCAACCTAGTTTATTTTGGGCCTGCCATTCTTGAGTCTCCCAAGATTGGCTGATCATATCCATCTTCTTGTAGAATGAAGAATCCGAACAGTTTCATCATCTTCCTTGTGCACTCTCCACCCTAACATACGCATTAGATTTCCGATTAGCAACTGCATTGTCGTTACCATTACCAGTGCTTTCCAATTGCTTCTGGTACAATATTTTCAGTAGATACTATTCCTAGGTTGGCTGCATCTAAATTAGGAGTGGTGGAACCTGAATGTGGCATATAACTGGCCTAGGGGATTCATATATATAGCTGCCTCTAAAAATTCTCCAAGTATGAGTGCCTTTGGCTAGAAGTTAGATTGAATCATAATATAACTTGAGTAGCATCTCTGTTCCATAAAGAGAACCATTGCTCCTTTTTGGTTTTTCACTTGTAGTGGTTGATGAACCAGCATCTGTTTGACCATCTATCTTGACTGAACCAAACTGATTACCTTTTGTTTCACCAGTACTGGCTTTATTATCTTTCTCTAAATCAATATTTTCTGCAGTGTTTACCTCTTCTTCCTTCACTCTTCTCAAGCTTCCAATTTCGATTTGGTTGCTTATAGTGCGGATGTTCTGCTTCACAGCACTGGATGCATCATCACCATTGTATTGCTCCTCTCTTGCATCTTGGCTATACCTTGTATCTCTATTTTGAACTTGATCCTCCAAATCATTTCCTTGCTCTTCACTCTCTTGTTCTTCACTTTCTTCTTCTCTCTCCGTATCATCTTCATCAATCAAATCCTCTACCCCCTCAGATTCTTCCTCGGATTTCTCTTGATCATGCCCGTCAACTTCATCTTCACCGCCTCTTCCTTCCTCCTCACTTTCTTCAGCTTTAGTCTCATCTGCCTCTTCTTCTGATTCTTCCTCTTCTTCCCTATGCCTTCCAACATCCATCGAAGTTTCTTCCACACGAGGACGGAGGCCCCGTCTCCCAAGTTCTAGTACTCCATGCTCATTTTGCACCTCGCCTGATTTCTTCTCTGCAGAGCTGACTTCAAGTGTTTTTTTACCATGGGAGTGATTGAGTTGGTAAACCAGCCAGATGCAAATAGCAAGCAACAAAGATATCTGAACAGCATGCTTTACCTTGAAGCCTTTTACCCTCTGGTTTCTACTGGGTGATTGCTTCAACATGGTTAATACGAAATTGTATATAACTTCACCAATTAGCAGCAGCAAGTTGTGAGCCAATCTGTACAAAGGGAAGTAGGAACCATAAGTGATCCACCATATAAATATACCACTACATCAAAATTTTCTACTGCAGAATCTCACCAATGCACTTATGCACATGTTTTGTGGATATTCATTCTGTTGTTGTGAGATACAAAATCGTTTGTTGCTTTGGTATTCTTAACAAATCATACAGATAGCAGAATGAAAAACATCATCACCTTGGAAGTCTTGATTGGTAGACAATGAAAACAATGACAGGCAAAACAAACTCCACTCTCAAGACTTGAAATGCAACATCGAATCATCCAGGAGATTAGACTTCAAAAAACATCTCTTTTCACCATTAGAATGAATGTGCCATCCAGCTAAAGTAAGAAATCATTCAAAGTCACTAATTTTAGACTTGATCAAAGAGTTTGTATATATTCAGCACTTTTAAACAATGCAATGAGTAAGACAAGATACCAAACTTGCATACAGCAGAAAAGGACACTGTTCTTGCCAAAAAAAAAAAAAGGATACTGTTGCCGACAATGAATAAAGAACAAATTCTAAAACCCATTTAGAACCTCATCTGCTTAAACTAATGATTCAAACAGAAGCAGCTTCATTCTTAGAATTTGCAATACGCCAATTATTAAGAAAACAATCAAAGGCAGCAGTTAAATCCACACCTAAATTAGTAAGGGTTCCTTATTCACAGCAACAAAATTCACAAAACCCATATCAAGATGACACTTAATAGTCTTATTACTACCTTGAAATGCCAGAATCTAATTTCAATCACAGAAAAGATCCAAAATTGGCATATGGGGTATAAATACAAAGTTCCAAACACATAGAATCAACATGAGCACTATCATACCAAACATATCTTTCAAGCATAAACAAGCACTAATTCTTAGATGCAAAGACCAAATAAAGAACGAAGAAAAGAAATTAAGAAAGGTATCGTACCAGTGACTCAGTGGGGGAAGCAAGCTAGGTAGCAGAATTTGAGATATATTCGATTTAGTAGAGCTTTGCAGTTGGATTCATCTACGAACAAGTAGTACTTTTTACCCCAACAAGAAATAATCTAGTTTTAAATTACCACCCTTTTCTTTCTGCTCTTCAAATATGTGGTTGGAAAGGAGAGGATGACAAACAAGTAGTTGAGGGGTGTGAATAATGCTCTCTGTCTCTGTGTCTGTCCTTGAATGGAGCTGAAGAAAAGTCACACAAAGCTTCATGCAGGAGAGGTTTAAATTACTGATCCAGAATAGTGTAACAATACAAGTGAGTGTAAGTGAGTGTGACAATGACGACTAAGTCGACAAGGCATTAAAATCAGGTTATATGACACTACTATCAGTACTATGGTACTACCCTTTTCTTTCTTCAATTTTTGTTATTAAAGAAAAAAGTTGGCTCTTATTATTAATTCTGTTTTTTTTTTTTTAATGGGAAAATAATAATATGGTGACAGAAGTTCATGATATTACGCACTTACTGATGCTCGGCAAGAAAATATCTCACTCAAGCAACTTTTTCAGTTATTCTCTAATGCAATTAGTACAGAGAGTTCAGGCCTCATAACCAAAAATTAAAAATCGTGAGTTCAGGGTTCAGAGCGGTCACCTATAAGAAGAATGGTTAGAAGCCGAAATCTAATTAGTGCGCAGAAAATCTTGGTGATACCAACAGCTTGTTTCCAGCTCTGGTGGCAACATGTTTATCACAATGATTCGCAGACAATCATGCCGTCGGTAAGCTGTGGGTTCAATACACACCAACAACATGGAGATGAGTGAGGTGGGATTAAAAATAGTTGTCACATCTAAAAGGATAGTTTGAGTGTAGCACATAGAAGCTTTGTTATTTTTAACTGTCAAAATTTAAATTACACATACGTGCATGATCCTTATTGAGACCATTCTAAGAGATATTTTTACTTTTTACTTTGTTATTTTTGTTCTCTATTTGAGTAATTTGAAATACACATACCTTTCGACTTAGTATATACCCTTTAATTTTTTATTATTATTATTTTTTTTGTTATCTAGTTTTTCCCTTAAAATCCTCTCTTTCCCCCATCAAAATAATAAAAAATCCTGGAATTTACAATCAATTTGATGAAGGTTCTCAAGAACCAGAGAATGTTGCACATGAGAAATTTTTCATTTTTTGATTGCCATTATATAGTAGTTTTGTTTATTAGTGGATTTTTGTTGCTTCTTGATAATCGTAATTCTTTGGGCTTATGTTTCTCCTAAAGGTACGTTAGGACCATTGAAAAAACAGAAGTACTTATTAATTGTTGAGGAAATAATGAAATGTCCCAGATCTATCACACTCAAGCAGCAATGTTTTTCCACTGTGTATGAACAGGCCGGTCAGAGAAGAAAATAATGGAAACAATGGATTTCTAATTAGTGAACAGGATGGGGTGGCATTCCCAGAAGATTGCAAAATATACCAATATTGTTGTGCGTTACAGCTTAGACAAGAGAATCATCCCAAGGTGTTGGGTTGTTAAGTTTGAAAGGACTGATAAATGAGGAGAATCGAAGTTGAGTTTGGCTACTGTTTTAACGAAGTGAGACAAGTACTTGTTGACTATGGTTGTGAGTAGGTAGATATCTCAACCCAGTAACTCAATTGTTGAATCTGTACCAAAGGAAAGTGGATTTTCAGGATGTGTGATCTTGGCAACATAATTATATATAACAGTTCTAGGGTGGTGATAGTGTTGAATCCGGAGGTGCTACTAGGTAGTGATAGTTACTGGCGACGATAGTGGCATGGAGACATGTTTCACCACTGCTCTTAACTCACGGCGCGCGGTTGATGAAGAAAACTTAGTGACTAGGAGAGGAGGAATTCGTCGTCTGGCCGGAATCAAGGCAAAGGGATCCTCTTGATAAAAATTAAGTTGTCCTCTCTCTCTTAATTACTCACGGAGATTGATGAAGAAAATTCGGAGGAATTCCTCATCTGGAATCAAGGCAAAAGCGTCCTTTTGATAAGAAAGATGTTAGAAAGGAGGAGGCTAGCTGGCTAGGGAAACTCATGAATGATGGTGAGCATGCATCTGAAGAAGCTCACAGTATACTCGAACATAATGGGAAGTTGGGAACAAGAGCATTGTAATATAAATAAAAGGGTCTTTGCCCAAAAGCACCAAAATGAGCAAAACTTTTCCCACTTACCCCAGCAACAGTTTTTCATTCCCACTAACCCAATTTTAAGGAAAATGACTATTTTGCCCATAACTTAATTAAAGAATTACAAGCTCCTGCCACTTTTTCATCTCTCTCTCTCTCTCTCTCTCTCCCCTGGATCTCCACCTCCGGTCTCTCTCTCTCTCTTTCTCTCTCCCTCCTTCTCCCTCCGGTATCCACCTCCGGCACAACATCGATCGCAAACGACATGACGAACTCCGGCAATTCGCGACGAAGAGCAGACTGCTCTTCACACCCAGCAATTGCTCAGGACACCCAAGCTCTATCTTCTAGCTGAATCTGTCGAACACGTGTTGCAAATCGAACACCTCGCCTCGCGGTCAAGATCGAGCTTGGTGCTATGGAGCGCGGCGGTCAAAGCCTCGATCGTCGGCACCGGTTCTAGGTCTGGGTTGAAGGACGACTCTGTCGCCGGCACCCTCTCTCTCTCTCTCTCCTCTCTCTCTCTCTCTGCTGCACGAAGCCGCTAGGCCTCATCAAAAAGCCCGGTCAAGTGGGCCGATGGAGGCCCGCCGGCCCGGAGGGCTTTTAGCCCGGCCCGGCCCGTCAAAAAAACCCGCAAAAGCCCGCCTTGTGGGCCGAGGGCCGGCCCGTAGGCCCGGCCCGCTAGGCCCGGCCCGTAAAAGCCCTTAAAATATTTTATATATATCTATATATATTTGTAGTTATGTGTGTGTTTTATAAATATATATATACACACACACATAGATATATATATTTGTGTGTATTTATATATATATATATATGTGTGTGTGTGTGTGTGTGTTATCTATATGTATATATATTAATATATGTGTGTGTTTATATATGTATATATATATATTTATATATGTGTGTGTGTTTATATATAATCTTATATATAGGATATATATATGTGTGTGTGTTTATATATATGTCTATCTATTATTTATATATGTGTGTGGTTTATATATATAATATCTATATAGAGATATATGTGTGTGGGTGTGTGTGTGTGTGTGTGTGTTTATATAGAGATATTATATATATGTGTGTGTGTGTGTTTGTTTATATATATAATATAATATAGAGATATATATATATATATTATATGTGTGTGTGTGTGTGTTTATCTATATGTATATATATTTATATTATGTGTGTGTTTATATTCTAATATAACTAATATATGAGATATATATATAAATCTATTGTGTGTGTGTGTGTGTGTGGAAGTTCTTATACTTCTATTATTCTATAGATATGTGCATATATATATATTCTACTATCGGTAATCGGTTGACTAATTAGATCGGGTTCAAAACTATGGTGAAATTGACTAAATTTTTAACCAACGCTCATTTATTGTAATAAACTCATCCACGGTCGGTTTTTTCCATTTTATTTGAATTGATATGGGTTGCTCTTTGGAGTGTATGATATATAATCTAGGTTTATAAGAGTAACTAAGTTTGACCTAGTTGATCGAATTCTAAACGATAACCAAATTAGCTGAATTTTCTACAATCACCATAAAACATTACAATCTCTCAATCGAGCGGTTGGTTTTTCTGAATTCATTTTCCCACTTCATGGTTTGCTTTAGAATGAACCTAAACAATTTAAATGCATGTATATGTCATACAACTTAGGAGTAAAATTGGTATATCAATGTGTTTGTAATTAAAATTAATTTTTTGATTTGTCCACGCACATCCATAGAGGGATATATACAAGGTGATGTGAAAAAATAAGCACGTTTCGAGGTGTCACGCCATTGGTCAACCAAGAAAACATATAAGTGACTACGGTTTGACCAATTAGATCGGGTTCAAAACTATGGTGAAATTGACTAAATTTTTAACCACACGATAATTTATTGTAATAAACTCATCCACGGTCGGTTTTTCCATTTTCTTTGAATTGATAGGGGTTGCTTTGGAGTGTATGATATATAAATATAGGTTTATAAGAGTAACTACGTTGACCTAGTGATCGAATTCGAAACAATAACGAAATTGGCTAGATTTGTTATCATCTTCACCATAAAACATTACAATATCTCCATCGAGCGGTTGGTTTCTCCGAATTCATTTTCTACTTCATGTTATTGTGCATTAGAAACCTAAACAATTTAATGCAATGTATAAGTCATACAACTAAAGGAATAAAATTGGTATACACCAATGTGTTTGTATTATTAATTTTTTTTATCTTATGTCCACGCACATCCATCGATGGAATTACAACGTGATGTGAAAATAAGCACGTTTCGTGGTTGCCACGCCATCGGTCAACCAAAAACATATAAGGACTATTGTTGACCAATCCGATCGGATTCGAAAATATGGTGAAATTGGCTAAATTTTTTTACCACACTCATAATTTATTGTAATAAACTCATCCAACGGTCGGTTTTTCATTTCTTTGAATTGATAGGGGTTGCTCTTTGGAGTGTATGATATAAAATAGGTTTATAAGAGTAACTACGTTTGACCTAGTTGATCGAATTCGAAACATAACGAAATTGGCTAGATTTTCTACAATCACCATAAAACATTACAATCTCTCAATCGAGCGGTTGGTTTCTCCGAATTCATTTTCTACTTCATGGTTGCTTTAGAATGAACCTAAACAATTTAAATGCATTGTATAAGTCATACAACTAAAGGAATAAAATTGGTATACACCAATGTGTTTGTAATTAAAATTAAATTTTTTTATCTTATGTCCACGCACATCCATCGATGGAATATATACAAACGTGGTGTGAAAAAATAAGCACGTTTCGCGGTTGCCACGCCATCGGTCAACCAATAAAACATATAAGTGACTACGGTTGACCAATCCGATCGGATTCTAAAATATGGTGAAATTGGCTAAATTTTTTACCATACTCATAATTTATTGTAATAAACCCATCCAACGGTCGGTTTTTCCATTTTCTTTGAATTGATAGGGGTTGCTCTTTGGAGTGTATGATATAAATATAGGTTTATAAAAAATTAGTGTCTTTAAAAATTTATTTATCAATAAATTAGTATCTATATATAAATATAGATTTTTTTGGGTACAATATAGTTATATAGATCTATTATCTTTGGTTGTATTTGATCATTATCCATTGAATTTCCAAAGCTTGATTAAAAAAAAAACTTGTGTCTTTAAATATTTATTTATAAATAAAGCCCGCAAGGCCCGGCCCAAAAAAGCCCGCAAGGCCCGCTTTATATGGACGGGCTTGGATCCTTTGATTTTTAATAAAGCCCGGCCCGGCCCGGCCCGCAATTATTTAAAAATATAGCAAGGCCCGGCCCGGCCCGTTGACGACCCCTACTTGGACCTCGCCTTCGACTCATCCAGGCAGCAGGAAGCGGAGACCGGTCATCCCTCTCCGATCTGCACTTTCTCTCTCATCCCTCTTCGAGGTGGCGGCCGGGCTGCTGGTAGACGGGAAATTGGTGGAGGATAACAACGATTTGGTGCCCAGAGCTTTTCTCTGGGTGCCCAAACTATTTTTTATTTTTTTTTATAGATAAAATGGGGCAGAAGACCAAAATGAAAGAAAAATGAAAAAAAAGAGGTTCTATTGGGGCAATAGACGTGTTGAATTGATGTAATCTCCTTGTTTTTTTCCTATAATCAAAGTTTTATTTGTCTAAATTTAAAGAGATTAGTTCTCATTCTAGCAACTGAAAGTCTTATTGGGGGATAGTAGACGTCTATTGGGGGGAAATACATGACTGATAGACGTCTATTGGGGGGCAATACATGGCTGATAGTCGTCTATTGCCCCTTTATTGGGGGGCAATAGACGTCTATTGGGGGGAAATACATGGCTGATAGTCGTCTATTGGGAGGGCAATACATGGTTAATAGACGTCTATTGGGAGGCAATACATGGTTGATAGTCGTCTATTGCCCCTTTATTGGGGGGCAATAGACGTCTATTGGGGGGCAATACATGGCTGATAGTCGTCTATTGCCCCTTTATTGGGGGGCAATAGACGTCTATTGGGGGGCAATACATGGCTGATAGTCATCTATTGGGGGGCAATACATGGCTGATAGTCGTCTATTGGGGGGCAATAGACGTCTATTGGGGGGCAATAGACGTCTATTGGGGGCAAAAAAACTTTCCGGTGGGTGGTAGCCGGTGATCGGAATCCGGCGGCCGGTGACCGGATTCCGGCGGCCGGTGACCGGATTCCGGCGAAGTTGGCCGGAATCCGGCGGCCGGTGACCGGAATCCGGCTGCCGGTGATCGGACTCCGGCGAAGTCCCCTATGGTTTCTCTCTCTCTAAGTAACAAAGGTGAGGGTAAAATGGTATTAAAAAAATAATAAAAACAAAAAAAAAATCTTAATGGGGTATTAGGGAAGACTCCCTTAGAGTGTATTGGGTAAGAGGGAATTAAAAAAACTTAGTGGGGTAAGTAGGAAAAAAATCCCTAGAAATGGGGTAAATGGACAAAATCCCTAAATAAAAATTTGGTTTTTGAAAGTGCCAAAAAAAAAAAAATTTGGTTGTAATATAAATAAACAATTTTATTCAAAAAAAATAAAAAACAATTTTCTATGGTTAACTTAAAATTTAGGGATTACACGCGCCTTGGTACGCGCTCTCCCGTTAGAAACCCCGGTCTGAAACCTTGACCATACTTGTTCAACACTACACTGACGAGGCTTGGTGGCTCCGCCGGTGTTTTCTACTCCTATTCAACGCAAACATGTACGATTTGGTGACGAGATGCAAGCCAGGACCCGGAGCCTACCCCAACCCAATCTACTACTGCGAGCACTCTGAAAAACCCGGTTGGTCCCTTCAGTAGAACCATGCAGTATTCTCATGAAGGTACAAAAGGACCCAATGTTTCTTTCACACAAAAAGTTCATGATATACTCGATTTTGAATTACGTTGTGCTGTTATAATCAAATTTATGGGTAAACCCAATTCTACGAACGCGTTCAAGTTCATGTTGGATATGGGCTTAAGACGAAAATGGAGCTTAAGGATAAAGGATTGGCCTTGACATGCGTTTAGCCTTTGAGGATGTGGATTATGAAGAAACTGTCAGATCATCATGTTTAGAGAGAGTAGATCAGATTGCATCAAAATGAAAATCACAGTGTAAAAATCGTGTTCAAGTGTCTGGGGCAATTGGTGATTTTAGGAGTCGAACTGGCAGTCCATACCCTTCAGCAGGTGATGCTATTCCAAGCCATGGTACACCCATTTTTGCAAACCAAGAGGTCGGTATTGGAGATCATGATCATGAATTCATGATCATCCTGGTGGTGGAGTAAGCTGGTGGTGGTCAAGAACCCCTAGATTCAGAGAAGCTAACATTTCTTTTGATGCTGATGATCATCTTTTGTTATACAAGAATTTAGATGATTTTTCACTTTATGACCACAGAAGGTTGAAACTCATATATAGGAAATGAAACCAGTTCACAGTTAGAAACGCCCAGGAGTCTGAGTCAGAAATTCAGGCCAAAGTCTTTCATCGACTTGGTGGGACAAAATGCATGTTGTTCCGAGGTCTCTTTTGGGTGCTGTCTCTAGAGGAAGAATAACCTCATTCTATCTTTTCCATGGTCCACAAGGTACAGGAAAGACATCAGCCTCAAGAATTTTTGCTGCAGCACTTAATTGTCTTTCACTGGAGGAGTACAGGCCGTGTGGTCTCTGCTGCGAGTGTAATGTGTACTTTTCTGGAAACAGCAGAGATATCAAGGAAATAGATTCTGTGAGAATCAACCGGAGAGACCGGTTTAGGTGTCTTATTATGAATGCAGCTACACCTCCCGTTTCTTCACGGTTTAAGGTTTTCAACATTGATGAGTGCCACTTGATGCGTGGGGAAACATGGGCGACTATTTTGAGTAGCATCGATAACCTTTCTCAACATGTTGTCTTTGTGATGATCACTCCTGATCTGGATAAGCTGCCGCGGAATCAGTATCACGGTCCCAGAGATATCACTTCCCAAAGATTAAGGATGGTGATATTGCAAGCAAGTTGGGAAAAATCTGTGTTGAAGAGGGTCTTGAGTTTGATCAGGTTGCTTTAAACTTCATTGCTGCCAAATCAAATGGTTCACTTAGGGATGCAGAGATGATGCTTGATCAGCTAAGTTTGCTTGGTAAAAAAATCACAATGGGCTTGGCATACGAGCTTGTGAGTGCTTGGCAGTTTATCATCGATTCTTTATTTTTAATTTTTTTTCATCTATAACCCACATCTATTTGTCTCAGATTTTATAGAAATTTAATCATTTGTATTGTTTTGCAGATTGGAGCTGTTTCTGATGATGAATTACTCGATTTGCTAGATCTGGCATTGTCATCTGACACTTCTAATACAGTTTTAAGGGCCTGGGAGTTGATGAGATCAAGGATTGATCCGATGCAACTTATATCGCAGTTGGCAAATCTTATTATGGACATCCTTGCTGGTGAGGAAGGTGGTTCTGAAGTCCTGAAACAGTTCTCTCGTAGGCATACCTGTAAAGTAGTTTAAGATATCATATATAATATGGTCACATCTTAGTATATTTCAGTAAATGTAAGTGCTTTAAGCATGCTGTCTTAGACCATAAATTTTGTTAGATTTCGGTCATAACTTACTGTTTGCTAAACTGACGTTAATGGAAAATTAGGTTTCAATGATTTGTCAAGTACTTGAACAATTATTTGATAAAATTATATACTGTAAATTATCATTATGACTCCATCTTCTCTCTGCTTCAGTGTGCATATCCTCTTTGCTTTCTTCTTGGATGAACAAAGTTCTACTTTAAACTTGTTATACTTGTCCTGTTATAGTTTCTTTGCATATGCTTATTGTTTCTCTAATATACGCAGTTCCTTACTCTGTCTCATCTTACAATTATATGCCTATACTATGGTGTTGTTTCAATTTTCCTTGTCACAGCTGAAATGGACCTCCAGAAACTGAGTCATGCATGCATTGAAAATATTCTCTGAAATTGAGAAGTAATTAAGGGTATCCAAGAATCAAACAACATGGCTTACTGCAGCTCTATTGCAGCTAAGCTCTGCGGAATCCTCCTCCTCATTGGATGCTAGTGATACAAAGAGTATGAGAAATACACGAGAGAGGTGAGAATGTACTCCTATTATATGCAAGTCATTTTTCTTTTCCTTAATTAGTTTTCTACGAATTGCACATTGAACTTTGTTTCTGCTCGGGTTCATGACATATTTTCTTTTGTGTACATGATGTACAGGGCAGAGCTTCAAGATTCTTGACCCTACTTCATGCAATGTCAACACATCAGACAAGTTGGGAATGCAAAAGGATATTGATGAACAGTTGGAATCCGTATGGAAGAGAGCTATAGATTTATGGCAATCTAAGTCATTCAAGAACTTTTTGAGGAAACAAGGAAGATTGTCGTCTCTATTTGTGAATCAAGGTACTTCCACCTAGTTTTATACTTGTTAGATGACGTTTCATGACATGCAGTCTGTTATCATTGTATAATCATGGATATATGTAACATTAAATGTGGGTTTTCTTTCTCTCATGAGAGTATTACTGAATAGTGGTTTATTTTAGGTCTCGCTATAGCTGAATTGGAATTCTGCCACCCTGATTATGTATCCAAGGCTGAGAAGTCATGGAAAATCATTGCAAGTGCACTCCAATCTCTATTCGGTTGTAATGTGGAGATCAGGATCAATCTTGTACGTGCTACCGAGTCAAAGTATGCAAACGTGAAGAAGCCATCTTTTAGGTTGTTCAGCTGTTCCCGCAGAATGCAACAAAAGTCACCATCTTTCTGTGAGCGCGGAAGTGGTTCAGACTACTCTTGAGTACACATCGGAAAAGCCTATATTAAGTGATGGACGTATTTTACCGTGTTCCTGTGATTGTGCTTCTCAACTGCCACATAACTGCTGTGACAAAATGGTGGTTGTAAGCACATTGAGAAATAGTGAAGTTAACGTACTGAGCACAAGAGCGGCCTCATCCCGCAGATCGTTTGAAGACGATACACCAAAGGCACCTGGATTAATGTTTGATTCTTCAAAGGAAGAGGGAAGCAACCAGGACTGCCAGGTTTGATCTTTTCATCAACCTGAACATCAACCAAGGTGTTTCCCGAGAACTCTGAGGATTCAAAAGAAGTTGTGTTCCACAGTTGCTACTCAGGTGACTTGTTGCACCAAACTACAAAACAAGTTTGCAATCCCAACTAGGACATCTTTTGACGCCTGTCTTTGGGAAGCGATTCATATGCTTTCTGCAGCGGCTCTGACAATGGGAACAACGCAGGCAACTATAAGGAAGAGTAAGTGTCACTCCCTGGTCTTCTTTCATTTGTTGGTGACCAAAATATTTTGGATGTACAAATATTTTAGGAATTTAAATATTTTGTTTGCAGGTTGAAGGAAAATTCAGGTGTGCTTTGTTGGAAAACCCTGCTTTCCTCAAGAAAGGTAGATATACGAATACACACGCATCTTCTTTTTAGTTATAGACAGTATTGACTATGGGGAAAAGGGAAAAATATGGAAAAAGTTGATAGAAGAAAATTAAAAGAGAGAAGAACCAAAAACTAAGCGGCCTCCCTAATCTCCTAGTTCTGTTATGTGATGCTCCTTGCAAGGGCTTAGGGCATAAATTTCATTCTCATTTTGAGCAATCTACTCTTTTTCCCTAACATGTTAATTTTAGAGGCATAAGATCTGCTACCTGTTTGAAGTTACTTTTTCTTAAATGCTTATGTAAATGCTTGCAAGGAGATCAATATAAAGCTCTGACCAAGTTGCGTGTTAATGCTGCAGGATTGGCAGCTGAGGCAACAACAGCAAAATTCGAAACTAGTTGGGTGGGATGTTCCATGTGCAACTGCTTAGGCTTAGTAGTTATGCTGAAAAAAGTAGCTTATATGCTTTAGGACCTTCAAAGGAATTCATACCTCAGGAGCATTATTTGTCTACCTATATATTGCAATAGTCATTGATGTTATAGATATATATTTTGGGAACCCAGATTAAGATTAAATTATATACTAGTACTGTCTTCATGCAATCCACTACTGCATGTGTCTGTTCTTAATTTATTTTGTAAGTCATGCTTTTATGAAGCAGGAATATGTAAGATATCTATATAACCAGGACGTCTGAGCTAACGGACGTCCAATGGAATGCATAAGGAATCTATGTAAGATATCTATGTAATGCATAAGGATATCTATGTAAGATATCTACATTGAGTCATTGACATACCAATGGAATGCATAAGGAATTGCTAACGGACTCAAAAATAAGATAAGAAAATGCAAAAAATTAATACTTAGGTATGACAGTGAAAAATACCCTAAACTTTTGTTACAAAAAAAGAAAATTACCCTAAACTTTAGGGAGTAACATCCAAGGTATGACAGTGAAAAATAAGATCAGAAAATGCAAAAAAATTATACTTTGGTATGGCAGTGAAAAATACCCTAAACTTTTGTTACAAAAAAAGAAAATTAACCTAAACTTTAGGGAGTAATATCCTACGAAATATGATATCGAGCTATCTTTTGATAAGGTTGATGAGCAAACCAACACACGTAGCAGCAGTTAGTATGCCACCAGCACACATGAGCAAATCCCAATGCCGCGGCCTTGAAGCAGTTGGCAATGGGTATCGGCATAAGGGACACGATGGATTCATCTTAAGCCATTGAACAATACAATCTTCATGATAAACATGTAAGCAGGGCAAGCGAGTAATCATTAGCTGACCATCAGTTCCTTGTTCTGCAGCAAAATGATCGAGGCCCTCTCTACAAATAGCACACGGCGTCTGTCTAGCATTGTCTTCCAAACTATTGAATCTCACTTTCTCTAAGCCATCAATGCATGGCTTTGCTGCCGGAATAAACTCGGGAACTTTTGGAAACATATATTCCATTGTAACCCCATATTCCTCAGCAAATAGTTGAGTGATCCATGAGTTTCGAGGCACATTCTCTAAGCCAAGATTACTAGCACTGTCCAAGATGCAGACATTCACATCCCATACGCACAACTATTGGAAAACCATCGATCGCCACTTGAACCACCTCAAATATTTTTCAATGATAGCTGCCTGATCTTCTACCGGAAAGTTTCTTGGCCATTATCTCCCTATACTTGTTGGGCAATAGCTTGACATCTGGGAGAGAAACAAAACTTTCTGCTTGAGTTATGAGGTCCGGGGGACCATAAACAACGGATTCTGGAGCCTCATGGGGATAATGTCCAGTTACCTTGCAAAGGTTGAATTGGATACTGTCTAATCCCATGAAAAGGAAGAGTTCAACATAAGGTGAAGAGCTGAGCTCCGAGAGTATTGTGGCACTGTGCTCCGAGAGTATTGTAGCACTGTGCTCCCAAAGTAGTGCGTTTAAGATTATAAAGATATACATTCGATCGCACCCAAAATGTCAAACCATTCGATCAAATAGCTATCAAAAAGAGACTCCTTTTCATGCTCATTTGATCGCACCCATAAAGATCTACATCCTTTTCTGAAAATCTTCAATCGCACCCAAAATGTCAAACCATTCGATCAAATAAGAAGCTTACCTGGAGCTTAATCTCTCATATATCTCTGATTGCTCAATCGGATCCTCCGATTTGATCAAATGAGCTCAGTTTCCCAGAATGAGTAGTAAAGAAGGCTTTCAAACGATACTTGAAATCGGTCCAATCGATCATCGAGGTCTCAGACTACGGTGCCTTCTACTGCGTTAAGACGGAAATATCAGCAATCGAACTTCTCATTAAGCAGCCCGTAAGTGAGGAAATAGATTACTGAAGAAACTTTAGAAGATTATAGAAGAGTGGCAACCCGTAATTAGAAGAAAATGAAAGGGCAAAAGCATCATTCAATTTAGGTCTCAAATGAACAATGGCACAGTTCGACTCCCTTTAGATATATGTATAATATAATTTGGATGCCCCCACCATTTTTACCCTTTCTCATTTAGGTAACTAATGTTAAGCAATTCGATCTCATCAAAACTTCCAAGAGCTTGATAATCGTTCGCTTTTAGCCGCCAAATACCATCAACTTAGCATTGCCCTCCAAAGGTGCTCGGGCTTTCTCATGTATATGTCGAATCGTTTGCTGAATAACTCAGTTCTAGTATACACGGACGCAAGCTTATGTCACACACGTAAGGAGTATAAGTGACCAATGTAAACTCCAAGTCTGTTGTGCCGTTTAAGGATCCCAAGCATGACCCTAAGCCAAATTGATTGAAATAACAATACAAAATTCACTAATATTTTGGAAATGGAGCAATCCCTTAAAGATTTGTAATTATATGGTTTTGTAAGTTTGGATTGTACAACATTGCAAGAAGTTTATGCTGAGATGGCTAGCTCTTTTTTAATAAAACAATATGAGTGTATGTGATAGAAAAAAAAATTATTGTCGTTAGATTTGATAATGCTTGTGCAAGGGTGGGAACATCTTGAAATTTCACACTAGATAATAACACAGAAAGGAAGATGAAGCACATATATAATATGAAAACATAAAAAAAAAAAAAATAGACTATACTGAAGTATTAACAACACGTTATTTGAGTTGCTACGACTGGAATGACAAGATAGCATAATATATTCTCTATGAGTCTTTCTGAGAGTTGGAAAAAGTGATATATGCCATTAAGAGATATCATCCAGAAAAAAAACAAGTTTATTTGTTTCTCATGTATACCAAGTCATGATTAAAATTCATAGTCGTAAAAAATATCATGGTGGTCTTGATAAGTCAAAAAAAGGATATTTAAGAGAAAATCCCGAACATATTTAGAGACAGTTGGATGACAACATTTTGGGTGTAACTGAGTTGAGAAGAATTTTATTAGTCTTAAATCTATGATAAAGTGACAAACTCAGAGATTCACTTTGATCAAACAAACTATTTTTGACCGTTCTAATAGATCATTTTGTGCTAAAACTATTATTTCCAATACAAGCTAGTCCAGGATGATGGGTTGTTTCAAAGTTTAAGTCGTTGGTAATCGGCTAGCCATTCAAGTCATTTTCCTTGTAACCTAACCTAATTTGGTTTCAATTGTTTCCATTGCTACTTTTTGGTAATATTGTTTTTTTTTTTAAGCCGTTTACTTTTTGGCATTCATTTTCTGAATAATTATACCAGTAGTCAGTAAGGTTGAAACAATTTCATAAACTATTTCAACAATAGTGATCTACACATTTTCTGAAACACGTTGATCTTTCAACACACCAAAGATCATATATAAACCCATAACCATAAATAACATATAGTTGTAAAAGTGGTTATTGTATCACGTTCCATGAAATGCAAAACAAGGAGGCATGGGTATGTTGGCTTAATTCTCCAGATCCTATTTCAGTTCCATAAGAATTCTGGACAAGTATGTATTTCCCATTTGGGTCATCTTCCAAACTTACAAAAACCACACAGTGAAAATCATCTCCATACGCACAAGAGAGACACAGGCCTAAAACTTCTTTTGTAGGGCTGATGCAATCAGGGTCATTCATATAGTTATTATTACGATATTTGCATTTAGCCCCGCCTTTAGCCTTCACTATTTCTTTGATAACTCTTTATCAATAATGCTTTACAAAAGAATTTATGATTACTAACAAACATGACAGAGACATAGAGGAAAAACAATAATCAAGTGGTTTTTCATTACTAAATTAAAATAAAGTACACTATTGTAACACAAAGAGAATGGTCTTTATTTAAAGCTCCCATTATGTTCGTATAACCACTTACACAGTAAATTGCCCATTCCACTACCGTAGTACTAACAAAAGCCCAACAGCTCTGAAGAAACAATTGATCTTTGAGAAATTCACACTCCCTAATTTGTAATCCACGCTCATTCTTTCCTTCTTTGGTCAAAATTCTCATAAAAAGACAAAATTTAAGTTACAAAAAAAAAAAAAAACGTGGAGTGTTAATTGTAAAATAGGGAGTGTGGATTTCACTCTACTTGTTCATTCTCAATTGTTGCCTTTATAATGTATCTAATATAGGGATAACATAGACACTTTCAACCTAATAAATATAGTCAATCGCAATGATAGAAAACCTAAAAAAGAGGTTGATGTGAAAAATGATTCTAATATATATGTTGATATCAAAATTCCTAGAAATCAGGTTAGCTAAACGTAAGCATCCCATATTTAGGTTGTAATTAAAAAAGTCTAATCTATTAGCTAGGTTAAAAACTCAAACCTTTACAACTCTACTTCTATATTTTAGTTAGGTTGCAAGTAAATCAATGAAAATCAAACAATATGTGGCAAACTTCAAACCAAATCTTACAATCCTTCAGTTCTAACCCAACAATAATAATAGAGCAACAATTAGTGCTAATTAACTTGAGTTGCAAAACGCAAAAGCTACTTTTAAAATGGGTGGTGCTATTCACACACCCATTTTCTCTATTCACACACCTTTCTATTTTTCTATTATTTTAATTCAATTCTTTTTTACAAATTACCCTAACTACCCTCCATTGCAATTCTGATTCTTTTTCTTTTTTCTATTTGGCAAGTCAATCATGAATCAAACATCAATATATCATTATACAATAAATCAAATTTTTAATTTACCTATAAATGAAGGAAAAATAATATGTTTGGTAAGTGGAATGACTGTATTATTTTTTTTTTTTGAAAGAGGGCCAGTACGGCTGCCCTTAAGCCTTGATCATTAATGAAACTGCAGAATACATGGGGGGGGGGGGACATGAAACCTGAACCCCAAATTACAATAAGCATATAGATAAGGAATATGCTTCCTAGATAATTACGTTCATCCAACTGAATCAAAATTGCAAAGTTTTTCCTCATCCTTGCATAATACATTCTTATTATTTATGGGTCAGTGTTCTTTCAATACAGTTATCTAAAATACATTAAATTAAGAGTTCATATCATTGATTATGCGTGTGTCTACATTTGTCTAGCCCCTCAAGTTAGTCTTATTCAAACAATTAATTTTGAACTATACTCCATTTTTTTTTTTACTTACAAATTTCTCAAATTTGCAGACTTCGTTTGAAAATGGCTTATTGCCAATCTATAAGAGATGAGAAACTCTAGTAAGCTAGGTGCAATATTGGAACCCGAGAAAACGAGCGAGTAAAGCATGCGTTTTACCCCTCCTACTTGTATGAGAACAAACTTTTGCAATTTAGATTCAGTTGGATGAATGTAATTACTTGGGAAGCATATTCTCGTCTAATAATACAGGTCATTTCACTTAATGAACGTATTATTTTTCCTTTATTTATAGGTAAGAGAAAATTAATTTATTGCATAATGATGTTTGATGGGAACTTCTATTCATACCTCCAATATTGGCATTTGGACCTCTTTCTTTTTCCAAGTTATAGTTGACTTTGTCAACTCATGTCAAATTACTAATAAGGACACAAACATTTCAAAAATAAAATAAAGAGTTTCTTCTTACCTTCAAGACAGTATGTAGTCTTCAACTTGGAGAAAATATTATTCTCCAACGTAAACCCTACAATATACATCAAACTCTATGGAAGAATGTGACGATTCAGTAATTGAGCATAACATCATTTTGGTGTCTTCGCACAAGATATGGGTTTAGAAGTTTTATGTTCTTCTTTTTTCACTATCTTGATTACAATGGGTCTGTTTTTTTGAAAATCAAGACATCTTCAGCTTTTAGCGTTTTGCTTTCAGGCCATTGAGATATCCCAGATATAGACCCCATCTCTTTTCATCTCCCACGATTTTCTTGTTCTTTATTTTTGTTTTGTGCATGAATTCATATATGTATTTGTACTACTGTGAAATTCATAAGATTTTTTTGTTGTCGTTAAGTGGGTGAAGGGTTAAGAATAGTACAATGGGTTTTTGGAGGTATGAATAAAATCTTCCAAAAAAATGGCTTTTATTGATTTTATTGGACAGTGGGCATTTTGGGAGAATTAGGGAGGTGTAGATAGCATATTGGTTATTTGTAAAAGTAAATTGGAGGTCTATTAAGTAGGGAGGTCCAAATGCCAATTTTTGGAGGTATGAATAGAAGCTCCCATGTTTGATTCATGATTGACTTGCCAAATAGATAAAATAAAAAAATAAAAAAATAAAAGAAATAAAATTACAAAGGATGGTAGTTAGAATAATTTGTAAAACAGAATTGAATTAAAGTAATTGTGTGTGAATAGCACCACCCCAAATCAATGAGATTGAAATATTTTTTCATGGCATTCATGGTTAACTCCTAATAAACAGTTCTGATCAATCATAATCTTAGAAATGAAAACAAAAAATAACGAGATTTTCTCTCAACTAGGTTTTCTCTCCAAAACCCTAGCAAGCGGCCTCCTTGCCGCTCCCTACCCCCAGCCTTTCTCTCACGTCGCTTTCATGGCTTCCATCGACGCCGTTACCGCTAGCTTTGCTGCCTCCTTGGCTCTTGCTGAGGGTGGTCAAGCCCCGGACCTTGGAAAAATTGGTGGAGGCCCGGTGAAGAAATCCTCCCAATCTTTTCTTCTTGGGAAACCTCTCACTGGCAAACCTGTGGATTCTGCAACTTTCAAATCTCACTTCCTTCGAACTTGGATGGTGGAAAAGGAGTTTAGGGTACAGGAAAAGATTGACAATCTATTCCTAGTCTCTTTCGGATCAGCCCGAGACCGAAATAAGGTCCTCAAAGGTGGAGTTTGGTGTTTGATCGTGCTCCAGTCTGCCTAGAGGAGTACGACGGAGTTCTACCCATTGCTGAAGTTTCCATGAAACATGTTCGAATCTGGGCTAGGGTTTCAGGTATTCCCCCACTGTATGAAGAGCGTGATAACCTTGTCCTCATTAGGAATCTCTTGGGGGGTTTCCTGATTATGACAAGAAGGAGTTTCGAAGAGGATCAATGCGCATCTTCTTCATGCATGATATCTCCAAACCTATTCTCTTGGAGCGTAAAATCTTCTTGGATACAGGGATTGAACCAATCTTGAAGTTTCAGTTTGAGCATCTCAAAGGTAGGTGTTCTCAATGCGGCCTGCTTACGCATTCGGGGGTCAAATGTCTGGCACCCAACCTAGCCATCTCCACCCCTATGGTTATACCGTTTGGTGGTCCTCCAACTGCGAGTGGAACTTTCTCCTTTACAGCCCAGGCCAGCCGAGAACTCCCACAACTCTCCTCTACCTTGCTTAAGAAGAAAAAGCTTGTCATCCGAAAGCTAGACAGATCATTATCAGCAGTTGATCCACCTGCGAGTTCCGTGGCCGATATGGCTGCTGAGGAATCTGATGAACCTGTAGGAGCTCAGCTGACAGAGCAGGTTGAGACCGATGCTTCCGGTTCGGCCTTCAAGGTTAGGAGTTCCGAATCTAGCCCACCTGTTCATACTGCACCAGTGGAACCTAAGGTGTATAAGAAAAGAAACAGGACTGGAGGTTGCACTCCCTCCCCAAAGAAACTCAGACAATCCTGGGTGGTAAGATACCCATACTGCGAGCAGAGGCCCTAGGGTTGATTGAAGCTGTTAATGAGAGTGAACAAGGAATTTGAAGAAGAAGGTTGGAAGACCTCTGGGAAGCAAGAACAAACTTCCTCGCCCTCAGAAGAAGTTGAGTGGGACTTTGCGTCTGACTTACCCTTCGGTTGAAGCTGCTCATGAGATTAGCCCTAAGAATAAGGGCAAGGGAAAGCTCTAAGCTTCCCGTGTTCGATACCTAGCATTTGATTCTAGTCTATTTCTATTTAAGTTTAGTTTCTCTGATTGTACACCAATTGAGGTCCTTGGCAATTAGGGTTACTCTAGAAAGGGTTTAGATAGTTGTTGGATTGTCTCCTTATGGCTAGGTCTAAATTTTGTGCTCAAAGATGTTCCCCAATGAGGGTTACCTGTTATGTGCTTAACAGCTTAGACCATCTAGGTTTTCATTTGGTGTAAGACAGCATATGATGTACGTGCCTTCTGGCCATGGATAAGTAATGAAATTATCTACTTCTCAAAAAAAAAAACTCCTAATAAACCGTTGGAGGAATTATACTTAAAACATATAAAAATATTAATGTTGTTGAAGGAAAATCAAGTTTAGTGTGCCTTATCAAACTAGGAATAGGAATAGGAGAGAAGGTTCTAGATTTCCCAATCCTACACGGATTGGTATTCCTTGTAACATTAGAACTAGCACTTTGTAATCCCTATATATAGGGCTCCTATTCTCAATAATAAGAACACATCTCTCTCTACAATTCTCTCTCAATTCTATTATCCTTAAACACGTTATCAGCACGACTCTAACCACAAAACAGAAAACCAAAACTCATTCACAAAGCAGCCCTAGCCCGAGCTAGCCGAGCCTTCGCTGCAGCCTGAGCGCCCGTGTGCTGAAACCTTGCACAGCAGCCCCTGCCCCCTTTCTGCAGCCCTGCGTTCCAGCCTGCTGCCACCGAAGCATCCCTGCTGCGCAAACAAGCCAACGCACACCCACTGCATCTTTTTCCCGTTCCTGTGCACATCCGTCTTCTTGCAAGCCTCGAAACGTCTAGTTAGGAAGCTCAGATCGAAAAACTTTCTTCATCAAAGTTGTTCGTCTCTGTCTCTTCCATCTAACCTCCGAATTTCAGCCTTATCGGAGTCATATTGAGATCTGTACACCAATCGAGGTACAAGCTGTTCAGAACAGAATCTGCTCCGAATTTTCACCAAGTAAGTATTCAAAAGAGTAAGTTTTGAAGTTCCTATAATTCGGAATTTATATTTCTTCTTCTTTTCTCGGGGACTTGAAAACCTCCCTTCTTCTACATCCCACCTTTCTTATAACGTGGGTTCGATCATTGAAAAGCGGAATCGTGGGGATTCACGCAATTAACGAACTAAGAGCGTTCGTAAGACTTCGGACTAAGAGCGTCCGCAGCATCGATTTATGACCTTATAAACATCATTATTTCGGTCTAATCCAATTTTCTTGGAAATCGATTTCTTGGTAGCATAGCTCGGAAATCTTAATATTTAGTTGTCGTGGAAGTTTTAACTCCGAAACTAATATATTTCTTCTTCTTATTTCAGGATGTCGAAACTTGACTTTCCTACTTACCTCAACTGGCTCGGAATATCATAGTTGGGCCACTGGGCCACGGATTGAGCACCATCTCACTTCAAAAGGGATCCTACCCTTAATTCAAGCTCCTAATCCTACTCTCATATTTGAGCGTACGGCTACGAACAATGCCACCGCCCTCATCTTGATGAGGCGCCACATGGATAAATCACTCCGATTGGAGTACATGGCAATCAAGGATGCTAGAGAATTATGGGTCGCGCTAGAAGAGCGATTTGGTAATATCAAGGATACCCTCCTCCCTGACTTGAAAGTTCAATGGGGCAATCTACGATTCGCCGACTTCAAGTCTGTAGCTGAATATAATTCAGAAGTTCTACGCCTCAAAACCATGTTGGGGTTCTGTGGACAACCCGTCACAGAGCAAGAACTAATTGAGAAAACTCTCCACTTCCCCGTCCTCAGCTTTTTCAGCAATTTGCTCTCAAAGCAATATCGAACAGAATTCGATACTAGACGGATCACGAGATTTCATCAGCTCATTACTATTATGTCTGTAGCTGAAAAGCATGATAATATCCTCGTGAAGAATTATAATTCAAGGCCTATCGGAACTAAGAGCGTTCATGAGGCGAATTATAATAATGCACCCAAAGGAGGGCGCAAGGAGCGGAACCCTAAAATAAGGGACACAACGGACGTTCTGGTCCATATAACCGCCCTACAAAGGAAGGTACTCGTCAGAATGAAGGACGATCACGTGGCAATACATGGCAACGTGGGAGAGGAGGCCGTGGGGCTCCAGGACATGGAGGAACCACCCAGGGCCGGGAATGGCGCCAACTCCTATGGGGGACGCCACCCAAGTGCAAACAATGCACCTCAATTAAAGGGAGGAAATCACAATGACATGTGTCATCGATGTGGATCTAGTGAGCACTGGTTCAAACAATGCAAAGCAAGCAAACAATTGGCTGCGCATTACAAGGCATTTAGAGACTTCAGAGAGCATGAAGCCAATTTTGCCGAAAATAAGAAGAAGATGGTGATGATGAACGTCAATCTCACCATAGCGGACTTCAAATCTGACAAAGAATTGCACAAGGATGCTGCAGATTTTGATTAGTATAGTCCTTTACTTTTCCAAGAATTATGTAATGGCAATTATGCCTTAAATCAATAAAATGACTTATTGTATTAACTTTTTCCCTCTAGGCGTACTCAAGAGTACTTGTGATGTCTAGGCAAGGTTTGATCTGAGAGAACGGTTTTAAAAAGTGAGCAACGCTCCACAAAATCTCGCCTTACCTTACCTGGTCACAACCAAATTGAAAATTACCGAACGGATTAAGTGACTACGATTCGTCTACTATTTGATTTTATATTGGATTAGATTTTAGTCAAGAAATTTTGATGTAATCATTGGCTATCATTAATAAAGTGTCGACTTATTTTATTCAAATGTCTTGGACATATTCTAAATTCGAACTTTATTATTTTTCAGTATGTTTCCCGGAGAGCTCGAATGCCTCGTGGATAGTGCCACTACACATACCATCCTTCGAAACAGGCAGCTATTCCTATGGATGGCGCCTACTCGATCTTCTGTGACTACGATGGCTGGACCATCTCAATTGATTCATGGTCGAGGACCAGCTCAATTTATGTTGCCTAATGGCACTACTTTGAATGTCACCGAAGCTCTTTATGCTCCTAGGGCAGGAAGAACCCTATTGAGCTTCAAAGATATAAGAGCCAATGGTTTTCATGGTGGAAACACATTGTGAGAATGGACAAGAGTTCCTTTGCATCACCTCTAATGACTACGGACATAAACGAGTCTTAGAGAAACTTATGTGTCGCTCTAGTGGGTTGTATGCAACCACTATTCGAGTCATTGAATCCAACCATGTCATGAGAGATGATTTATGGGATTCCGACACATATAGGCTTTGGCACGACCGTTTGGGACACCCAGGTCGTGACATGATGATCCGTATATTAAAGACTTCACACGGACATCCCTTTTTCAGAACGAAAGAAAGTAAAACTCGAAATTTGGATCAAGGAGGAGCACCTGCGCCTCACGGTGACTTTCCCCCTCAAGTCCGGCCATCACCGGTCGGCGCCGCCATCCCCCTGCGGCCCAAGGGTGGCTTTGACGCCACCTCTGCTCCCCTGACTCCAATTTCTGCTTCTAAAGTCAAATGTGACTTCATGGCTCAACCAAAATCCTCATTGGTTATTTCTAAAGCCCATTATTCGTTCTGCAAAGCCTGCTCTTTAGCAAAGTTAGGATCGAGACCATCCTATGCAAAGGACACCAAAGAAAATATACCATTCTTGCAAAGAATCCAAGGTGATATTTGTGGACCTATTCAACCATCATGCGGACCATTTCGATATTTTATGGTATTGGTTGATGCATCGACACGCTGGTCACATGTCATGTTATTGTCCACAAGGAACGCTGCATTTGCTAAACTCCTAGCACAAATAATTAAGTTAAGGGCTCACCACCCTGATCATCCTATTAAGTCTATAAGATTAGACAATGCTGGAGAGTTTACATCAAAGACTTTTGATGATTATTGCATGTCCATTGGGATTGATTTGAACATCCTGTTCCTCATGTTCACCCAAAATGGTCTCGCAGAAGCCGCCATTAAACGACTACAAATGGTTGCTCGAGCATTGGTGATGCGCACCAATCTCCCTATTTCTGCTTGGGGCTATGCAATATTGCATGCAGCTGTGCTTATTCGTCTGAGGCCACTGCCACTCAACCCTTTTCTGCGTCCCAGATGGTGACTGGGTATGAGCCCAATGTCTCACACTTACGCATATTTGGGTGCGCAGTTTATGTGCCAATTGCGCCTCCACAGCGCACCAAAATGGGTCCTCAACGACGATTAGGCGTTTACGTTGGTTATGATTCTCCAACGATTATCCGCTACATAGAACCCTTGACAGGCGATCTCTTTACCACAAGATTTGCGGATTGTCACTTCGATGAGACAGTCTTCCCATCGTTAGGGGGAGATAAGAACATCAATGTTCAACAGGAACGACCGGAATTGTCGTGGTCTGTCCCCACTCTGTCTCATCTTGATCCCCGAACCGCACAGTCCGAAATTGAAGTGCGGAGAATTCTCGATCTTCAGAACGTAGCAGAATCGATGCCTGATGCGTTTTCTGATATCGCTAAAGTGACGAGATCACACATACCTGCTGCAAACGTGCCTGCAAGGATTGATGTCCCTAAAAGTAGAGGACATGACGCCAACTCAAGAATGCATGAGCATGGCGCCAACGTCCCATCTCTCAATGATGGTGACGTTATGGCTAGGCCCACGGCTCCTGCCAGGAAGCGCGGGAGGCCCATAGGTTCGATGGATTCTCGCCCAAGAAAGAAAGCGAGTTTGGCACAGAATAATCCATTAATCATCGATATAAATAATCCATCTCATGAGAATATTCCGGATTATGGTTATGTCCAAGAGACATCATTGGGGGACGCTCCAATGTCAGAACCAACTCCAGAGAATAGAGAGATCTCCATAAATTACACTAGTGTACATGAGATGATGGATAGAAATTCTATGGCGATTGATGATGCATTTGCATATCATATTGCGAAAGGGATTATAGAATATGATGATATCGAACCTCGCTCTGTTGAAGAATGTCAACGAAGAGCAGATTGGCCTAAATGGAAAGATGCGATCCAGGTTGAATTGGATTCACTAACAAAGAGACAGGTATTTGGGCCTGTAACGCAGACACCCCCAAGTGTAAAACCTGTTGGCCATAAATGGGTCTTTGTTAGAAAGCGTAATGAGAAAAATGAGGGTGGTAAGATATAAAGCCCGCCTTGTGGCGCAAGGTTTCTCACAACGCCCTGGAATCGACTACGAGGAGACATATTCTCCCGTAATGGACGTTATAACGTTCCGCTACCTTGTCAGTTTGGTAGTTTCCGAAAAACTTGACATGCAGCTTATGGATGTGGTTACAGCATATCTCTATGGGGATCTAGATTCAGAGATATATATGAAGGTTCCAGATGGACTTCAATTACCCAAATCAAGTGGCTCTAAACCACGGAGCGCGTTTTCAATAAGATTAAAACGCTCACTATATGGATTAAAACAATCTGGACGGATGTGGTATAACCGTCTAAGTGACTACTTGATTGGGAAGGGATATATTAACAATGAAATATGCCCATGCGTGTTCATTAAAAGAACAAGTTCCGGATTTGCAATCGTAGCAGTTTATGTCGATGACATGAACCTAATTGGAACTCTAGATGAGTTAAAGGAAACTGCTAAATACTTGAAATCCGAATTTGAGATGATTGAGAGATCTTGGGAAACACGGTTTTGTCTCGGTTTAGAACTCGAGCACCGTAGTGATGGGATTTTGATCCATCAGTCTGCATATACTCAGAAAATCCTAAGGCGCTTTAATGAAGATAAAGCAAAGCCTGTGAGTACTCCCATGATGGTCGTAGTCTTGAGCCCGGAAAAGATCCGTTTCGTCCAAAGGATGAGGACGAAGAACCATTAGAGGCCGAAGTGCCCTATTTAAGTGCAATAGGCGCATTATTGTACTTAGCTCAATGCACAAGACCGGATATCTCATTCGCAGTGAACTTGTTAGCTCGACATAGCTCTGCGCCAACACGCCGCCATTGGATTGGTGTAAAGACAATCTTTCGATACCTAAGAGGTACGATTGATATGGGCCTATTTATCCCTACAGAGAGAGAAAGGAATGAGAGAAGGAATGGTGGACCCCATTAGGCATGGAGCCCCGTCCACCATGACAAAGTGGCCGGCCATTGCCGCCGACGCCCCCCCCCATGGTGGCCGGCCTCACCCTACTCCCCTCCATCAAAACGACATGATGTTTGATGGGTTTTTGCTGATGCAGGGTACCTCTCTGACCCTCACAAAGGTCGCTCCCAAACTGGTTATGTCTTTACCATGGGAAGCACTGCGATATCTTGGAGGTCTACGAAACAGACCCTTGTTGCTACTTCCTCGAATCATGCAGAGATTATTGCTCTACATGAAGCCGTTGTGAATGTATATGGCTAAGGTCTGTATTCGACATATTCAAGGAAGTTGTGGTTTGAAGTCTACCACAGATGAACCTACATGCATTTATGAGGATAATGCAGCTTGTATTGAACAAATGAAGTTAGGTTTCATCAAGGGCGACAACACCAAGCATATATCGCCCAAGTTCTTTTATAATCAGCAACAACAATCACTTCTAAAGATTGAAGTGAAAACAAATCCGATCAGAGGATAATGTAGCGGACTTATTCACTAAGTCGTTACCTAAATCCACCTTCGAGAAACATGTGAAGAGCATCGGATTGAGAAAGTTATCCGAACTCCCACGATTGTAGCAATCGGGGGGAGATATCGACATCAGGGGGAGTTATGATGTCTACATGTTCGATCTCGAAGAGTGAAGGACGTGTTGTGCTCTTTTTGTCCTTCGACCAGGATTATTTTTGTCCCACAGGGTTTTTGTTACCTGGCAAGGTTTTTAACGAGGCAACGGATGAAGCGTCACCACCAAGTTTAAGCGGCACAAGGGGGAGTGTTGAAGGAAAATCAAGTTTAGTGTGCCTTATCAAACTAGGAATAGGAATAGGAGAGAAGGTTCTAGATTTCCCAATCCTACACGGATTGGTATTCCTTGTAACATTAGAACTAGCACTTTGTAATCCCTATATATAGGGCTCCTATTCTCAATAATAAGAACACATCTCTCTCTACAATTCTCTCTCAATTCTATTATCCTTAAACAAATGTCAATATACTTTCATTCAAGCCCATGCATTAGAGGAACAAAGTCAACAAACCCAACCCTGCATACCGCGTAGGCCACAGATTGCCAAATCGTGAAAGCGATACAAATGGGAATTATTACATGAACACCAGATTTAGTTGGCTTTGTCGATTGACATAAAAGATACGAACGCCGCAGCTTGTGATACAATGGAATTGTTTTGCAGTGGAATCACTTTCTACAATAATACTAAATGTGACCTCAGTGAAACAGCCTTCATTGACCGGGTCTCCTTCTTCAATTAGGTGATATTCAAACCATGGAACATATACCAAAAACATGTGATCCAACTCAAACAATCTGTCAGTTCGGAAGCCCGGATGGAGCAACTGAAAACTGTGCTCCCCATAATTTCCTTTAGCTGTGCAAGAACATAGAGCAGATAGATCAGAAGGATAATTACAAGCTTCCTCAAAGTTACAAGCAACGCAGATAGAAAATCCCAGAAAGTTATCATGGAAACAATTGGGTGGTAGCTGCACAGTGATTGAGGATCCCCTACACTGATGGCTGAACCAAGCTGGAATTTCTCTTCCAGGAAGACACATGTAAAAGGAAAGAGGTTGCAGATCACCCTATATAATTCAAACAAGGGTCAACTTCATTTGGTTAACTCTGTTTGCGCGTGTCAAATCGTCAATGTGTGTGACTGAGGAAAAGATACGAACCTGATGATAAGAATGAGTTTCCACAACATCTATAAATAGATTTGTTTGTACCAGCGGGAAGCAGTTAGAAAATGTGAACCAAAGATTCTTTTCGTACGGGGGATTTGGCGTTGACACTGACTCTAAAGCTGTGCAATCATGAGCATCTATGTACTTCACACTTGATGAAAGCTGTGGAATTGATTTCAGCCTCTTGCAAGCCTCCAATTTGAGATGTGTTAGGCGACCAAGTTGACTCATTGTTGCAGGTAAGCTCTCCAAATTGTTTCTGCACATCTTTAATGTTTCCAGGGAACACAAATGAGCAATACCATTTGATATTTCCAACAGATTGCAGTCACTTAAATCAAGATGTACCAGAACAGAGTAACTAGAACATTTTTCAACTGATGATGGCCATGCCGAAAAGGGTGTCGTCATTTGTTTACATCCAATACATGATAATGCATCCCCCTTAAGCTTGCTCAAATGTAGTACAGAGAATGGAAGTTGTTTTATACCACTATCTTGTACCTCCAGGTCTGTCAAGGATTCCAAATTACCGAAGTTACCAGGCAAGTTATGGAGTTTCGAGCACCCAGCCAGATAGAGCTGTTGAAGGTTTGCCAAATTACATATTTTGTGTGGAAGACGGACAAGGCTTCTGCAGTTTCTCATACTTAAAAGTTCAAGGCCCTGAAGCAGTTCAATTGATGAGGGCAATTCTTTAATTGCAGTCCCATCTAGACAAAGCTCTGATAGATCCTCCATTGCTTCTGAAATCTTTGGAAACTTCTCAAATCTTGAGCAGCCAGAAAGTTGAAAGGTTTTGAGAGATTTCATACGAATGCTGCTCGGAAAGTCCTGAAGTTTTTCACACCCATTTAAAGTAAAGACAACAAGGTTTTGAAGAGCTGAAATGGATGGATGCACCTCAACCAAACTTGAGCAACCATCGAGAATTAGTTTCTCCAGATTTATCGCCTCACTGAAGTCAGGGATTCTTTCAAGGTATATAGAGTGACTTAAATTGACGAATTTCAACATTTTCATGAGCTGCATAGTTAGAACAGGCAACAAAACATGTGTTAATTGATGGTTCAAGGAAGCCCTGTCCAAATGAATAGTTATCACTTGAAAGAAAGTTATGATTGCACCTTTGTTCCTTCCCAAAGTCGTTGAATGTGACTAAAACGCAAGTCAAGGTCGATAAGATTCCTCGGCCTAAAGTTGGATGGCAATGATGAGTAAGGGCATCCGTGCCAGCAGAGAAGCCTCAACTCATCAGAAAGAAACTTCAAGTCCCCACTCACATATTGTTTAAGGTCTGCACTTGGAATCGCAGGGAGAAGCCGGTCCAAACTGTAATCGATTCTGACCAATCTTAGTCTCGTCATTTTATTAAAAGATTTAGTGTTTATGTATACATCTTTTGAGTTGCACAAGTCTAGCTTTATACTTTCAATTCGTTCTGTAGCCTGCATGATCAATAGAAGAAGTTCATTAGGTGAGTGCAAACCAGTACCTGATATAAGACCAAAGTTAATGCATCTTTACTTTGAATTTGACATAGTTAGTTTGTAGTAGGAGATTTCGGTCAAAGCTGGAACTATGACCCTACATGTCTGAAGCTTTCTATCTAGTAAAGATATCACATATGATCCAAGAGCAATTTATTCTTAATGGATATGTAATTATGTATACATGTATAGTTCTAGATATACTCACCGTATTTTGAGTTAACAACCTCTGAATATCTTTGTTACTCCACAGCCTACTGGGTTTCCCGTGCTCCTTAATAGACTGCTGTCGGACAATTTCCCAACCCATTCTCTGTAGCAATCTATGCATCTCAAGCTTATTGTCACGAGTGACACTTACAAGAGCTCTATTAAGTAGAACTCTTAATTCCCTTTCGGGAAAGAAGCCACAACTGTCCAGAATTTCAGTTACGTAGTCTTTCTCCATTCCTTTGAAGAAACATGATATATCTAGAAAAATTTCCTTCTCTGAATCATTCAGTACCTCAAAACTTGTTATAAGATCATTGTGAAATTTCATATGTGGGATTTTCTTAGTTTTTTCCAACACATCTTCCCATTCACATACACTTTTGTTATGAAGAGAAGATCCCATAACCCTAAGTGCTAGAGGCAGACCTTGAGCATATTCCACAGCATGCCTTGAGAGTTCATCACTCTCTCCTGTGGGCTGGTTTCTTCTGAAGGCATAATTCCTCAAGAGTTCAAGAGCTTCATCGTCACTTAAAAACTTGGGCACATACGTCTCATCAACTCTACTCAGTGCTTGTTCTCTGCTTGTTATAATAATTTAACTTCCAAGACCAAATGAATGTTGCTTCCCAAGTAAGGCTTCAATCTGGGCAGTGTTTTCCACATCATCCAGAACAAGCAAAACTTTCCTGTTACCCAGCCTTTCCATCATCATCTTTGAGCCTCTACTCAAAGTGCCTACACTTCGCACTTTTTCCTTCAACATCCTAGATAGCAGTTCTTCTTGCATTTGTACCGCATCATTCTTCATGAAACGCTCCTTGACATTTTTAAGAAAGCAACTGTGCTCAAATTGACGAGCGATTTTGTCATAAACAGCTCTAGCAATGGTTGTTTTGCCAATGCCAACCATTCCCCATATTCCAACAACGCGAACATCATATATCCCATGACATAATAGCAAATCCATTTCTTTTATGCGGGAATTCATTTCAACCAAGCTATTGGCTTTTGATGACCAGACGTGGACCAATTCATTAACATACTACTATCTCCTCAACAAGCTTGGCATCATCTCTGCAAAAATTGAAAACAGTATTGTAAAGAAATAGAATATATATGTGATGCAAAATGTGGCACAATCTAGTTCAACTCTTCAACATTTACTATAACAGTAAGCACCTCTAATTAAAACTAATTAAACTGTAAGCCAGTATTAGAAAATCTAACTAATAGTAAGCCTAAATAATCTGAAAACTAAAATTGGTAATTTAAGAGTATGAAGAAAGATTACTCATATTTTCTCGAATCCCAGCAAGATAAATTTGTGACTCTAGTTAGAGCAGACTTCCAGCTCTCCACCTCTTCCTTGTTGGTATTAGAACTGTTTTCATGTTTCGCAAAAGCTTCTGCGTAGCTTCCCTTCAAATTATGAACATCAAATGGATCTACTTCATAGAAAATAGGCACCACTATCTGCTTCTTTATATCCATACATTTCAGGATTCTGACGAGCTCTTTCAAGCACCATGTGGAAGAAGCATAGTTTTCAGAGAAAACTACAATCGAAATCCTTGAATCTTGAATAGCTTGTTCTAGCATTGATAGGTTGTTGCCTTTTCCAACCTCTTCAGAACCTATAAAGGTGTTGATTTCTTTCTGCTCCAGAGCTTTGTAAAGATGACCAACAAAGATTTTGCGAGTGTCGTCTCCCCTAAAATTCAGAAAGACATCATAGGTCGTAGGACTAGTGCAAGATACAATCTTATATTTCTTTCGGTCATAACGACGAGATAAGATTTCAATCAATTTATTACTTATATCTTGTGCAATGTCTTCAATAAGCTTGGCATCATTTCTGCAAAACAATACTGTGAAGGATCTCAGCAAGACATAATGTCACACAATTGTGTCAAAAGGTAATGCACATTGAAACATCTTAATTAACCTGCACTAATAAAGAGAAGCCTAGAGCTGCTAGAGTAATGTAGAACATGATCTAGAATGATCATGTAAGTGTACTAAAATCTACAGTTAGCAGTCAAGTATAGGATGGTTTACAACTATGCATTAAGTTGTGGTTAATAACTAACCACAAACAAATGTTAGTGGTGTTAGTAGTCCATCAAGGTCGGTTGAAACATGTATAAATACGTAAGCTCTCTTGTAAAATGTAATGAATCAAGCAAGTGAAGTAAGTAATCAAGAAGCAATACAAGAGAAAATTAAGAAGCATTGCTGTCTCCTATGTTTCAAATCACTTCCTCCTAAAAATTTGTCCTGGTAACATTAAGTCGTGTTTCCCCTAAATACTTTTTCTTTAACACTCGGTCCTAAGCCCACCACTACTTCACTCTTCGGCGTCAATCCTAACAGTAAAATCAAAGCAACTAATTCCAACAGTTTGCTATAAAGATCAAAATAGGATATTCAGTTAAATTATATAAATGTAGATTACAACACGTTACAAAAAAATTAGCTGCGGAACAAAGTAATACATACTTGCAATCTCGGGAATCCCAGCCAGATAAATTCGTTGTTCTAGGTAGAGCAGACGACCAGCTTTGCAGCTCTTTCTCGTCAACGTTGTGTTTATGTTCATCAAGTGCTTTGGCGAAACTTCCCTTTAGTTTGCGAATATCAGAGGGATCTCGACTTGGTAGAAAATAGGCACCACTATCTGGTCCTTAGTATCCATGCATTCCAAAATTTTGACTAGTTCTCTTAAGCAGCAAGTGGAATAAGCATAGTTTTGAGAGAAAACTACAATTGAAAGCTTCGAGTCGTTGATAGCTAACAGTAGCTCTGGAAGGTTGTTACCTTTTCTAAGCTCTTGAGCATCTACGAAACTGTTGATTACTTTCTGATCCAAAACTCTAGAAAGATGCCAACAAAGATCTTGATAGTGTCTTTGCCTCTGAAATTGAGGAAGATGTCGTATTTCCAAGGACCCCCGTATAATGAAGAAGAAGAAGCAGCAGCCATGAAGAAGCATGGACCGTATTTGCAGTGTAAAATGGACACAAGATTTCGGGTCAACGATCGAGCCTCTGCCGGCCCCTCTATAGCAGTGTAAAATGGATATACTGTTACTGTTAATAGGTGTGCTGTTGCTAAACCCACAAGTTTATAGCCCTACTAGAAAGTAGAAACAAAGTTAACGTCATATTAATTAGAGTATGTATACAATGGTTTATTAATAGTTTGTTAACTTCAAATCCTTGATACAAATTTTTTTATACATTTCATGGCATGTTTGATGTATTTGGAATGGCATTTGGCGAGCAGAATTTGCATTGAGGTGTTGTTTTGCTTTTGTCCAGCTAAAATGAGGAAACCAGCTAAGAATGCTTCTAATGTGTGGAATTATTTCAATAAGTTAGATGAGAATGGTGAGGATCCTAGATGCATTTGTAAGGATTGTGTGACAAATTATGTTTGCGATCCAAAGGAAACAATGCAAATGGATTCCCCATCTTTAAGCTTCAAGAGTTAATCAGATTCCCAATTTGAAATTTGAAATGTGTATGCTTCACATACAAAGAATGAAATATTAGCATGTCCATTAGTAATATGTATTAGCAACAACTACGCACATACCTTAACTACCACATTTTCTGGGTCTACCACCCTACCTGAACTAGAGTACACAATTGGATCTGAGCAACTTAATCCTCTTCCATATCACCCTTTAAAAGTTCAGTTTTGCTCTAAGAAATAGCCAAGCAGTCTGTTTATTTCTTCAGTATGCTTGTCACAGAGCCAACGAAACAGAATTTATAAACCTCATTGATGATTTGTGATTTAGATAAGTAAAAGGTGTAAAACCAACCACAAGGCAAAAACAAATTTTATTTACCATCTTCTGATCAAATCTAAAGTTCTTCATTTTACTCAATCATCATGATCGAGCTAATAATGAAGGTTTCCAGTTGTACACACATTACAATCTGAACACAAGATAAAGTGAACTTTACAACTCATTAGGCTAACATTCTTCTGCCAAAAAGATCACTCAACTCACCCCAAAACTGATCCTACAAGTTCTACAACGGAAGAAAGTGACTGAATCCAATGCAGGATAATCTTACAGTCAAAGACCAGCAACTAGATTCTTGACAAGAGCAACGTGATTACCTCAACTAATTAACAGAAGATCATCCTCTACAAAACATTATTAAAGAAGATTTCACGAGGACAAAATACTTGAGATTTGCAATTTCCAAAGGCTCAGTGGTGGGGTGTGGTGACAGCAGGAGAATTTATTTCATTGTCTATCCCCTCTAGCACAACTTTGGGGATAAAGAATGGGACAGATCATCTGATGCTTTCAGAAAAGAGTCAAAAGACTCCAGATTTCACTTTCTGAAATTGCACAAACTACTGTTCCTCTCCATGCTTTGAACCACTGATCTCAGAACCAACAAAAACAACAAGAATACAGAAATTTAAAACAAATCAACAAGAAGACAGAAATCTAGAATAAATCATAACAGTTCAACAAAATTAATGATAGAAATAAGAAAAAGAGAAACAAGTAAAATCAATGAAATCTATACATAGAGAAAAATGAACATGAAAGAGACTAATATTACAGTGAATGAAAGTGTTGGTAACTACTATAACATGAAAGTCACCCGTCAACCAGGGAACCATTTTTTTTTTAAATAGCTTGTCATCCAGTGGCGCTTAAATGATTTCTATATAGGATCAGCAATCCTTTTCAACCGACTTCACACTTGCCACTCCCCTTATATATAATAATCTTCAAATTGGAGTGCAAGTGTAAAGTGGATATTGAAATGTGGAGTGTGAAAATCACTCCACATGAGAACATTACCCGATCAAACACCACCCTATCCCTTCAATTTCTGCACTGACCTCAGGGGGTAATCATGTTTGCCTAGTTACTCTACATGTAGGAACTTTTAACCAAGGATCATCCCACACATATACAATGCACAAATCATGTCTTATAAATGATTCCTACTAGATAGTAGATATGCCCAAATATCACAGCTGCATAAGTCTTTACAGTACACACATTGAATTAACAAACAGCTGCCCAAAATCTAATCCTATCACACATATATCATTCTATCAGAAACATCAAAAACAACAAAGAATCATATCGGTATTGCAGAAAAGAAACCATATCGAGTACCTATTTCGACTTGATTGAGTCAACAAACCCACTACTGAGAAGCCTCTCCACATATTTCCCCAGTATATCAACCTCCAAATTCACCTTCTGCCCAACCTTCTTCAAAGGAATCACCACCTTCTGCTGAGTATAAGCCACCAGCATGAAATTGAAGCACTCTTCATCATCAAACACATCCACCACAGTCAGACTAGTCCCATCCACAGCTATATACCCTTTCGGCACCACATACCTGAGTATCTCCTTCGTCGTCTTCACCTTGATCCACAGCGAATCCTCCTCCGGCACCATCGACACTATCTCGCCGGTGCCGTCCACATGTCCCTGCAAGAAATGCCCGCCCATCCGGCTCGTCGGCAGCACCGCCCGCTCCAGATTCACCAGCGAACCCGGCTCGAGCTCCACCAGCGAGGTCTTCCGCAGCGTCTCCGGCGCCAGGCCGACGGTGAAATGAGACGCGTCGAATTCCGTGACGGTGAGGCAGGTGCCGTTGACGGCGATGCTGTCGCCGAGGTGGACGCCGTCGAGGACAGTGGCGGCGCCGATTCTCATGTCGAAGCCGCCGCTGTCGGAGGCACCGAGCTGCTTGACGCGGCCCATTTCCTCGACGATTCCGGTGAAGAGGCACCGGATTGTGTTGCGGGGAGGAGATCGGAGATGCGTGAGGGGCGGTTTGGCGAAGAGGTTTAGAGCGGAGGGTTTGGAGAGGGGGTTGAAGGTGAATCTGGCTAGGGTTTTGGAGGAGATGGTGTAGAAGGTGTTTAGGGTTGCCATTGTTGGACCAGTTTGAGGAGTTGTTGAGAGTGAAGTGAGAGAGAAACAAACTGCCATTCTTAGCGCTGGAGGGAAATGACGAGCACCTAAAACCCTTGCGAGGGTTTTATAAATGACTCATCGATACATTAATATATCAATACATTAAATATTTGCCTATACTAGTTTGATCCGTTTAGAAAAAAAAAAAAAATGAGTTTGATTTAGAGGTAGACTTACTCAATGATGCGTACTCAAGAAGACTGTCTCTTATGGACCTATATGGCTCTACACTTCATCATGTGTATCGTGAAGCTAATGAAGCGGCTCACCGTTTGGCTCGTCAAGCTCTTAATTCTACTAGTCTTGAATCTTGGTTTACAACACCTCCGGGTATTATATCAGATGTGTTATTTGTTGATTGTAATCATATTTGATTATAATAAAAGTTGTCGTCTCCTCTTAAAAAAAAAACAAAAAAAAAAGACTAATTTGGTTCCTATACATTAAGTACTCAAGAAACCTAGTTTGATTTTAAAATAGAACTCAATGATGCATTCGTACGTTGCTGTATTGCAGAACTTTCCATCTGTAAAATTCAATCTTACAAAAAATGCTATGTGGAACATTAAAGTTCAAAGGAATTGAAATTCTAGGGTTGGCCGGCAATCACATTAGTGAAACTGTCAAAGCTTACGAGTGATTTAATTGCCAACTTGCTGCTGTGGTAGTTGAGATCAAATTAGGATTAGCATTAGCAAACAAACTATCGCAAATTATCTCATTGCCATGTTCCCAAATTATCCAACAGGAAAAATTATCTCAATTTTGTCTACAAGTGCTTTTGTAACCTCGCTGACTTTAAAACAAAGGGTAAATTCATCTTAGGTACTCAGGATCAAGGCATCCTAATTCAAAAGAACGAGCGCCTTGATACAGTTTTACAAACGTGTGGTGCTTGAACACCAGTTGCTCCACATAATTTTGACCTGCTTCTTTGCAAATTCAAGACGTCTTAATGCAAAAGTATGAACTACAAAGTCAGGACAACAGTGGCCGAATGTAAATGAATTCAAGTCACTCCTTCCTGGCAACCTTGCTGTCTCATTGAGTGAGAGTAAATGTAGTTTGAAAATGTTTCAGAAAACAGAGTGGCAGTGACTATCTAGCTTATGGAGATGCTAAAATCTCATCTTGTTAGCTGATGCCACCAGAAAACCTGTAATAGATATTTCAATTGTTAGAGTATGTACTGGAGTCAGAGAAATAAAGGAAAATAAACAGTGAAAGGCATAATATAGTGCATATCACCCCTGCACATGCAAAAAGAAAATATCAGGGAAGATATCATTACCTGCACACACACCTTAAAATTTGCAACAGACATGTCCCAAGTCTTTGGATTCTCTTAACTCTCTTCATCCACAAGAATGGTTGATTCATTGCCAATCCCAAGGTCTGTCAAACTCTGCATTTCATCATCTAGCAACATTGGCAAAGGAGAACCCTGAAAGTATAGAAGTTATTTAGCTTCATATGAATGTGGTCAAGTAATCAATGTAGTTGAGCAACTTGAGCTTATATAATGTTAAAACAGTGGAAACATGAATGGCACGTCTATTATATCTTATCAGAAGTTCCTGCCATTGCACCAATTATAAGTAATATCACTCCTGCACTCTCCAACTTCACAGAACTTTGCATTGAATCACAACCTTCAAATAATTTATTATTCTTTTGCTGTTCAACAGCTTAAGTTTGCACCAAAGCTGCTTCCCTGCAACAGTAGCTTTATCCCATCCCATTTGCCACATCACAGACCTCAATCACAGGAATGGCCAGTAGCAACTCCTCTTGAACTATTCCTATTAGGAGCTCTTTACAACAAGTTGTGCTGCAGAGTTTCCCTATTTCTCATAATGTCAATACATGGACCGGATGCTCTGTGGTAGCTCAAAGCGTGTTCAGTTGCATGAGGACTTACAGATGAACTTTCCACTATTCATCTTGCTGGTCTTTCCCACAATCCTGGGAGGTGGACAAACGAAAAAAAAAGGCTTTGTAGTCTCAAAAACCTAGGGCTTGATTGAGAAATTATCCATGCTTTTGGTTTTAATCTCAGTGATCATGATTCCACTAATTTTCTTTGTTATACCTCTCCAGGGATGATTAAACTGTTATTTCACCTGAAGTTACAATTGCAGCAACAGCTTGAGGTGAATGATCTTGGCTCTCTTAACTATATTTATTGTTATTGGCATTGAAGTAACCTATCCTCCCAAAGACTCTTTCATGCATTATCTGAAGCTTGCCAGCATCTTTACTCTCCATTCCTTCGACTCAGTTCACCAACACCTTCACAAAATTCCCCACTTGTTTGCTTTCTCATTTGAGCCTCCTAACGCTTGTTGCTGTCAAGTTGTCAGTTTGAGGATTTAAAGAGTGGAAAGCTATTTTTTTTTTGTAAGTATAGTGCAGGCCTGTTGGGTTTTCTCTGTTTAATTTACTCGCCCTTGTGTGCTCATCTCTAGACATGATTTTCTCTTTTCCTATAGCACTTATTATCTATGTTCAACGAGATTGGCATCCTTCTAGATTGATTTTGAAAAGTAATTAAAAGAAAGCAGTAGGAATGACATACTATTCCCATCAAGAATTTATGCATATGACAATAACAAATAATATATACTGCAATAAGGGCGGGCAAACCTCTTCTTGAAGAAACAATTTCAACTTCATAGACTTCAGCTTGAAAAAGCTTTCACAAAGAATTTTTAGCTTACCAACCTACAAAAATAAATAGATGTCTTGTTTTAGAGATATATCCAGCAACATATAGAATTCTTGAAAGAGGAGGAGAGATAGAAAGAGAGACTAACCGTTGTGGTGCCTGGAAGCTTCTTCACCAAAGATGGCTTCTCGCCTATTGATGCTCCCACGCATTTCAGAGTAACAGCTGCATAATTTTAAATTATTTTTTACTGTTATATAAGTAAATAAAAATAACTCGTAATTAAAAAATTATAATTCCTACATAGAAGCCCTGTAGCCATCTTTTGAGGGCCTGCTGCTCCCACCAATGGCTTTTCGTCCTCAATTCCATGAAAATCCTTGAGCTCGGCAAACCTGTAAATAACCATAGGTTTATGAAAAAGAGAAAGGACTTATTTAGTTATTTATTCATTCTATTATCACACAATCTATATAAGTCTCTGTGTGTGTGTGTGTGTGTGTGTCAGAAACCCAGGTCAACCATGCTTCAGTGTGTATTCATTTGTGTCAGGTAAACTTATATGTATATAAGCCAGCTCTTACCGCTATCCACAACAACTTTTTTTGTTTAAACATGCAACATCTTGGTCGTATGACAAAGCTATTAATATACATCTACCAATTCAGAAGTTTGTTTTTTTTTTTTTTTTTTTTGAAAGGGTCCAAGGACATTCAAAAGCAGTTAGTTTTGGAATCTAAATCACCAAAACTCAGAATGCAAGCAATAATGCTCTTGCACAATAAAGTAATCCAAGTCAGCTATTTCTATGGACAAAAACCTAGTAATGTTCTGTTGGCAAGTTAAATGGTATGCCCTTTGTCATCCTTTTTGCCAAAAGTAAACCGAAAAAAATAAAATCAATAAATAAATAAATAAAGAGAGACCTTGGATGAAGCAGCTTGATTTCTTGAATATTTCCTTGGTTTGACATAACTAACCGGACATACCTGCAGAATAAAACAATTTCACTTCTGAGACAATAATTCATATATGAATAAATTGCTTGCACATAGCCTAACTAACTAACATCCCTTAATAACTAAAGATCTCTACCGCAGTCACCACAAAGATATCATGACTTTGCAAATAATAAATTTTAAGGAATGCTGTAACCAATGAGTGTGTAGTCTGATGAGATCAGAAAACAAAATATTGAAATTGACTTGAAAGATTTAACTGGCAAAGGCCTATTATAAAGTAAGCAGGGATGTTGTTACTGAGGGTCAAACACTCAAACTGTATAAAAAGGGAGGCTAAGTTTTGAAATGACAATTGGTTCATATCTTTAGTATCCATCATTGACAAGTTTCAAGAAAGGGTCACCAGGAACACCACAAAAGTGCCTTTGAACCAAACCATATGAAGATTTAGAAATCTTTTATCAGCCTCAAGCAATACTGAAGGGCGAGCTCAGACCTTGAACTGAATATAAAAATCAATTCTTGATGCAAAGAGAGATGCTCAATCACATCACTATTATGGTGACGCAATACTGAAGAGTTTATTTTCTTTAACTGAACTGTATGTCAGCAAGTCCAGATTCAATAGGGGGCAAATCATGTGCCAGTGAAGTGACGGTGTGCAATAGAAAAGGCACAATAAAAACATATGTTCTGATGCACATGGTTTTTAAAATAGAAGATTTTCATTTTCAGCAATGCTATGACATCACTAAATATACAAATAAATTGGCATACAGTTAGCCCGAGGCTGAGACTAGCTGGTACTGACAAAAAACAAGTAATCCCTAGATGAATGCAGAACTACAGAACCTTAAAAATCCAAACTAGCATTGTGCATTTCAGTGGTAAACATCGGCCCCCACTGGGAAGGAAAAGACGTACCGAATTTCGGACTCTTTTCTTTCACGAGAAGTAACCTAAAAGTATGTCAAACAAAATTACATCAGATTTATTAAATTTATCAGACAAAAAAAGGAAGCATATAGAACTCCATGATTTACCTCACTCCCATTCAACATTTCAACTTTTCCTAAGCGGGCAACCAAAACAAATCTTGGGATACCACCCTGTCCTGGATCAGCCACTGGATTCCCAGAAAGTCTGACATCCTTTTGTACCAGAAGAAGAAGAAGAATATGAAAAACTCAAAGTAGAAAACAACATAGATTTAGTGATCTACATTGTGTGAAAGATGTGATGCAGGTTGATATTAACAAATATTGAAAAACAGATCGATTAATCAATTTAGTTGAAAGTTGAAACATTGGCCCATGTAGCAGGCACGGCAAGACCTCACCTCCCTCTTTGTTAAAGGGAAGCTCGTGAGTTCGACTCCTAAAAGTCTAGATAGTTCACCCATAATATAAGGGTGTATGTGGTGTTGTCCCTATCATTTGTAAAGAAACTAACTATATTTTCAGAAGAATAAGAGATAAATAAAGTATGCAACTAGATATATTAGGGTCAAGCGGGGTTTGAAGACCAGCAGAAGGAAGAACCCTAACATGGCACAGTACTGAAGGCTGTCAAGTATTTATATAATACCGAACATTAATGAAAAACGAAAGCCGTTGGATCATCTAGAGTATAGAACAGAAAAAAGTAATTAGAGGACAAGGAAAGATTTTGAAGAATTTTTATATATGCATGATCTACCAGTTGCAAATTTTTAATTTACTAATGAACATAATGCAGAATCAGGTCCATTAAATATTGCAGAAAATGCAGCAGGCATCCCACTGAAAGTAACAGGTTTATTTATATCACAGTACAAAAACTAACTCTCATAACTCAACCTTACCACCAATTGTGGGAATGAGTTCAGTGCATCAATAGAGGTAGGGTCCTCAATGGTATTGCCTCCTGGGGAACATAATGAGGAAGGAACAAGTCAATATAACGATAGCAAATAGAGGTTGCTACAGTCCCGATAGAAGAGTTATGGTAAGTTACCAAGAAGAAGGCAACGCAAATTTTGAAATGGCTTATGCCCTTTTTCATGCGACTCATGACCATTGAGCAGCTCAAGCATCATGCCAACATCAGGATAAAAGACATGGTTCAAATTGTTATTGTCCAAATGCAACTGCTCCAAGCTGTATGCAGAAATCACTTTCTAAGAAATGTAAATAAAACACCTCAACCATATTTTTTCAAGTTAACCTTCTACATTTTTTTTTTCAGGATTAACCTAAAATACGTTCAATCCCCATACTTTCAAACTTTCCAAGGAAATTAGTTCTGAGGAAAAAAAACACAACATGATTGCTAACCTTGGTAGCTGTGAAAGTTTCAAGATTTCATTCCAATCAGTTATACAATTGTCGTCCAAATTCAGTAGCCGCAAATAATCAAATCCCTGAACTGTTGAAGAAGATGCAGGCTGGAAAAGAAAGGAGACCAAAAACAGATTATACGGGAAAAATGCAGCAAGTTGTTTGAAATCTTAAAAACAACAAAAGAAAATCAAACAAAATCTAGGGAAAAAAAAAAAATGCGTAGATTTGAAACTCAGAAGCTTCTAATAGTTAGAAATGAACCTACTGCTAACATTTCCTTAGAACTTAAAGGGTAACCTACTTATCCATCTACCATGTTTGCTTAATGCAGGTACTTTTGTTTGATGTAGGTGTTCTAAGGTGTATCATGTGACTTTCATATTTTACAGAGCCTAAGGCCTATGCTTGTGTTACATTCAAACGTTTTCTTTACTTTCTGAAAAGTCTATTACTCCACATTTTATGCATTCACAACTTGCTATATAAACTTACACTTACACAGATGCAAAAAAAAAATATAAAGTTAATGATGTTGCAATGTCATTGATCATGCTGTTCACTAGGTGACATCAACAGATCAATGGCATTGGGACATTCACATGTTATGCAGGTGAAAAGGCCCCTACATACATAAAGTCATAAACATTATAAATAAGTGATGTATAGTTGTATAGACGGCTCATATATATAGACTAACAACAACATAATGTAACATCTTTCTTTGAGATAATAACAGAAACAAAAATGCATGTATAGAAGCTTATTCTCTACTCTTGGTTTTCTATGACTTTAGATCAAACTATTTAATGTGGATAACCATAAGCATCAAGAACTTTACAAGATTTTACCTCTATTGTGCTTATATGATTGGCCATAAGATGTAGTTCCTCAATTGCTGGCAATGAACGTTTGAGTACTTCTACCTGCCACATCAAACTGACAATATTTAGCAATTGATACAGAAAAAATAAACTGCAAAGAAATATAAAGGACAAAAGATAGGAAAATAGTATTAAGTGTAAGGAAATGGGCACCTGTGTCCAATTTATGCCAACATTGTTTAATACTAAAATACGGATGCTTTTCAAATGCGGCAACCCAACAATATCATGTGACATTAAATTGTAAGATAAATTGAGGGCAACAAGATTAGGCAGCTGTTCACAGATCGTGCCAACGTCCTGCAAGCAAGGATAAACCCAAAGATAGTAAAGCTCAACCCGAAAGCAAGTTAGAAACAGAAGATTTGAAGAATAAGTATGTTCAATCAAACCACAAACCCCAATAACTTCCACTCTAGTCCATCAAATTTTGAATATATTGCCACTCAGCTACATTAAATTTGAATGGTAAACCAGATTTCAGTCTGAGTGGTAAAGTGGCAAAATGGGTACTAGATTTGATGTGGGCTCCCAGAAACATTTAATTTACCATTCAAATCCATTAAACACTATAAATCTAATGTTTTTGACACACTAAAAATGTTTCTCTGTTACAGACTTACAGGTTAAAAGAAAAAGAGAGGAAAAAAAAAGGTAAATGTGGATGGTACATATACCTTCCACTCTGAAATTAGATTTCCAGTCAAGTCAAGCTCCTTCAAATCTGCAATCAAACATCAAAACAGTATTTTGGTTTTGGATACTTATGGAACAAAAATTCAAAATAAAAAACAAATAATGTGGCTGGATGTACAAAGTATAAGCAACAAAGGCACAGGTCAAAGCACCAGGAAAAGATGCATTCTACTGATCACTTTAAGCTGAAGGGAGACAGAAGCAAAACGATAAATGACACTAGACCAATAGATATGTGACCAGTTGGCTGCCTGCCTTTGTTGTATACTTAAGGGAAATGATATAAATTTTTATATATGCCAATGTGCATATTGAAAATCATATATAGATGTATTAGGATAGATTTGAACACATAACATCCTTTTTTATCCATATTCAAAGAGAACTACTCATGAGTCATGAAAATGGGACTAGAATGAAGAACTGAAAAACAGATGGCAATTGGAAAATGTACTTGGTTGTCTCAACTCTAGCAAATGCGACTACTACGATACCAATTCAACCTAATGGATTTAAGTGTCTTGGAGAACATGATCTCAATCACAAACAAACAGATTGTCCTAATATCACGACGGATTGAACACAAAAGAATAAAGGTCAGTACCTAGTTATCAAAATTCGGAACTTCTTATCGGACACTCTAATGCATTTCTGTTTAATCAAAGCAATCAAGGTCATGATGATATATAAACCAAACTTACTTGGCACAACAGCACCAATTTCAGATGGGTCTCCAGGAGAGCTAACACCCAAGTAAGATGTTGATGCACTAGTCAACTCTTCGAAGCAACTCAGCTTGTCTTGAATCTTGTCTTTACCAACAAGTTGAACACTCACACGCTTGTTACTCGCGGAAAGAACATACATTTCATCTACAACACAACGAGGAACCCAATCATCAGAACCAGGAAAGAGCCAAAAATGAAGAGAGTGATGAAACATGACATACCCTCTTCTTCTTGAGTGGTTTGGCCTCGATATCTGAGCTCAAGAGCTTGCAGCAATGAGATCCCAGAGCTGAGATTATGGGGTCGAACAAAAGAGCCAGATGTTTCAGACCTTGCGTGGAAGTAGTTGACGCCATTGACGGACCCATCATGCTTGCCGTCTCTGTTGTCCCAATCGACTCCGACCCATGTGCCCGAGTAGCCTTCAACGGGTCCCAAGTACCTCACTGTTCCGATTCGGCGGGGGTCACCGGCGGAGTGGACTCGCTGGCCGAGTTTGAATTCTGGGTTTGATTCCGATGAGGGTTGCATTGCATTTCTGAAGATCAATAATTGTTGGAGATGATCGTCGCAGTTGTGGCAAGAGTGAAAAGGGCAGAAAACTAAGCGGGACTGTATATACTATACTCAGGGTTTTGATTTCGAACTGGTCCAATTCGAATGACTCGTACTTAAAAAGTACAAAACATACTTGTTTGGAAACTAATTATACACACGTTACATGCTCAAATTAGATTATCAAAATTATATATATATATATATATATATATATTTTTTTTTTTTAATAAAGGGTGGTCCGGCTGCCCTCAAGACTTCATTACTGAAACTGTCGAATACAAAGGGGGGACAATGAACCAAAACCCCTGATTACAATACGCAACTAGAGAACATCCTGAAATATTATCATGAGTTTCTAATAAATAGTTGTATCCAACTAAGCACCAACTAGCAAAGAGCGCTCTAATGACGTCTCTATTTGCTTTGACATATGTCACACAGTGGCGGCAGCAACCATTTGACCAAGCGAGGAACTCGCCGCCTACCTAGGACAAACACATTACTGCTACTAAAAGGTTATGACCATTTGCCAAAGCAAGGAACTCGCCACCAACTTAGAGCAGACCAGGCACACAGAGTGCACATACTGGGACCAAACCCACGTACTCCTTCCTGTACTCGATAGGGACTTATTGAAAATAAACAATAATACAATAAAACATAAATGTAACACTGGACCAGGGCAGAATACCAGCTAGCCCTAGCTACTAATACACATTTTCTATTTAATACACTGCTCATTTAATTTCTCATTCTAATATTTTACTAATTAAGAGTTTAAGACTACTATTTAATAAATTAAATTCAACTACTCTAATCAACCAACAAACAAAAATTCAACTACTGTGCATCTTAGGCCTAAAAAAATCCTCTCTCTCTCTCTAATGTTTCCCCGTGGCGATGATGTCGGCTTGGGTTTTTGGTCCAGACGGGTAGCCTCCCTCTCTGGACGCTGATGAAAGTGGTCCTAACGCTATTGCGTGTTGGATCCTCTTGGCACCGGGAGGCCTCAACTTCCTTCTTCTTGTTTAGAGCAAGTTCACCCGTTGGGTCACCGGGTCACATACTATTCACTGCTTTTTAGTGTATATTTTCATTCTCTGGGTCACGAAATACACTGTGCCCGTGACCCAGGGCACGAAATACACTGTGCAGGTCACCATGGTGACCCAAAACACTGTACAGGGTGACCCAGGGCACGAAATACACTGTGCTCGTGACCCAGATGATGAAATTAACACTAAAAAGCAATGAATAATGGGTGACCTGGTGGTCCAATGGGTGAACTTGCTCTTATGAGGCACGGTATTGGTGTTGCTCTGAGCCTCCCGCGATGGCTTACGGTGGTCCTACTCCTCTCTACTACCCCCTAAGAATTCTTTTTGTATAGATTATCTTATTTTTCATTTTATTAACTCCTTCACATTTTATTAGGAAAAAGATAATAATAACTATACTAATAATAATAATTCACAAAATTCACTTATGCACAAGCATGTTCACCTGATCAATGACTAATTGACGGGATATCACAAGTTCACATGATACTTTTAAACAGTAAGATTCACATGAGGTATAAAAGTGAAAAGTAGAAAAGATGTTGAGGCACTATATTGATCATTCTGAAAATTGAAATACTAAAATATCAATGGCCTGAAATTGGGGGTATGACATTATAATTACAAACCGACCCCACAAAAGATAAAATTTCACTTAAGAAATAAAAAAAGAAAGTCAAAATTATCACCAAAGAAGTAAAATACTAATTTCCTTTTTTTCTTCCTTTCTTTAAAAAGGTGTTTGGTTTTACTTTCCTCTCTGAATGATCTGAGCAGTGACTTGACTGTATCCCATCACCTTGATCATCACGGCGGCCATGGATTCTTCCAACCTCACTTCGCTTCCCGAGGACGCACCCGAATCCAATCAACCCCCCCACCACCAACAGCCACCGCCCCAACCCCGTCCTCTCTCCGCCTTCGCCGCCCGCCCCGATCGCCCAGCCACTCAGTGAGTCACCTTCAACTCTCAGCTCAATCGCCCCACTTTTCGTAATTTCAAATTCCGCGTCTTAATCTTCACAATGCCAATGCTGTTGTTGCAGGAGTAGCTCGCAAAAGTTCGCTGCTTTAGATTGGAAGGACTATTTCGACAAAGAAGATGATATCTCCGTTCCGGGCTCCGACGATGTGAGTTCAATTTCGAAGCTTTTCTGCTTCCTTCAGCTGCTACAGTTACAACAATCCCTTTGTTATGTGTGAATTTACCGTTTTACCATTTCAGGTTTTTCATGTATATATGGCAGGAACAGAGGGTCCGGTTGTGTTTTGCCTTCATGGAGGTGGCTACTCAGGGTATGTTCAATTTTTCGTCTTTTCGATCTTTTTTTGTTCATTTTGAGCTGAAAAGTATTGCATTTAGTTCTGGGTTTTGAGTTTAAGTAGCTCACCGGTCTGCATTAGCCGTGCAACTATGGCTTTATCATGTATTATTATAACACGACGAAACAATAAAATCTTTGCATTTGGTTTACATGGCGCATTGGTAATATCGGCGGCAAGGACATATATAAGCACATATATGCATCAAGTTTGATGAGAGTATTGTTATGCGGGTGTTGCAGAGTGCTTGCGTTATGTGATTTTATATTGTATATGTTAGGTACTGTAAAAGGAAATGTAAGGGTTAATGGACTGATCACTTTGAGTGGTCATTATTGATTCAATGCAGCTTATTTCTTTCCTAATATATTTCTTAATTAGTATTAAGAGAAGCTTGAGATTTTTTGTTTGCCCTCTACTTCTTTTGTATCTTTACTTGAGTACTTATCTACTTATAAAACTACAGCAGGGGTGGTAAGAAACTATTAAGTTTCTTCCATGATGTATTATTTTGGGTATATGAAGTATACTTTAGTTTATATTGAATTATCCTATTTTTTCATCACGAAGCGTGTATAGTATCTTTGGTGCAACTATTTTCTACTTTCATTGTTACTGGCACTGTCGTTGTCTCCTTTCTGCAGAATGTAAATTCTTCTCTTTTTATTCTTGAAAACTTCCAAAGTCTGGTATGCTATGATCAACTACATGATTTAATTTCCCAGGCTTTCATTTGCCTTGTCAGCAAGGCAAATCAAGGAGAAGGCTCAAGTAGTTGCCATGGACTTGAGAGGACATGGAAGGTCAACGAATGAAAATGAGACGGATCTTTCTATTGAGGTACAGCTACTGTCAAAAGAGGATTGCTCTACCTCATGCTAGTTGTTAAACTTCTTAGAGCTAATTGCTTACTCCATCTGCAGACCATGTGCAATGATGTTGAGGCTGTTCTGAAAGCAATGTATGGAGATTCTCCTCCTGCAATTGTGCTTGTTGGCCACAGGTTCTTCTCTTTTTATATTTTAATTGTTGTTGAAGTTCTCATAGCATATCGTGTTTGATTGAGAATCTAGGAAAAAAATAAATTTCCTAACACTTAAAGGGGGGTATCAGGAGCTCAGCAACCAAATGCGTGGGTTTATTTAGTGTTATACATAAAAACATGTTTTTGTCATATGAAGCACTCTAGGGTCTTTGAGTTTGAAAACATGGAAATATAATAGCTAATTGTTTTACATAAGCTTATTTTGATGTTGCTATCTGCTGTTGTAGGGATAGAAAATTGCATATTACTGGTAACTGAAAAGTATAGAACTGAATTTGTCTTGAGCTTTATCTACGAGGAAAAAAAATGCATTCTACTCCCTTAGTCTTTAGTACTAAAATCATAAAATCATTATTGACTATGTCACTGTCGTACAGTATGGGAGGGTCAGTAGCTGTGCATATTGCTGCAAGAAAAGCATTGCCTAGCTTGGCTGGGCTGGTTGTTGTAGATGTTGTTGAGGTTTGATGACTGCTGCATAATTTTTTCCAGATTTTTTTTTTGGTGATGTTTGCCTATAATGGCACGCTGTCAGTCAAATCTCACTTACTATTGTAAATATTTCAGGGAACAGCAATGGCTTCGTTGATTCATATGCAAAAAATCCTATCAGGCAGGACGCATCATTTTTCAAGCATTGAAAAAGCGGTATCTGCAGTATCTTTTAGATCTCCTTCCTTAAGTCTTATTTTTCTGTTGCATGCAACATGACTAACTTGATGAACTAATTTGGTTGCATCACAATTAGGACATCATATAAGAATGACACAAGAAATTAAAATAATCAGATTCCTTAATGATTCCAAGGAATAAAAAATAGGACAACTTGTTGCTTTGTGCATTTTATTTGATGCATGTGACTGAAAGTAATCTGATGAATTTCCACATTGCCTGCAAAACGTACCAAATGGCCTGTTGAGGAAGGAAAAGTGGCTTGCTATAGCACCAAGTCTTCGTTGTGAAAAGACAATTGGCTCGCACGGAGTATGATAATTCTGAACTTTAATATTTATCTTGCTGCAGATAGAATCGACTGTAAAGGGAGGCTCTTTGAGAAACATTGAGTCTGCTCGTGTATCAGTACCTGCCACATTAAAGTATGATGATTCAAAGAAATGGTGAGTACTTTTGTTTTCTATGACCATATGCTGTTCTCTGCAATAACTATAAAAAAATTGTTATAGTTTTATCCACTCCATGGTTTGCTGTTGTCTTGCCTTGCCTTTATTATGTCTTTTTTTATCCTACTCGCGCATAACAGGCACAATTTTGATATTGTTCTGCAGTTACATTTACAGAGCACGACTCGAAGAAACAGAACAATATTGGAAAAGCTGGTATGTTTAGATTTTCTTGTTAATATTCTCATTCAAAATCCTAGATACATCTTCTTTTTTTTTTTTTTGGAAAAGAAACAGCTTTTTATTGAAAAAGCAAAAAACGAATTACAAGGAGACGGACAAGATTCCGCTTTAAAGATCTAAGGAGGTCAGCTAGGGCTATAGGCTTAGCTATTAATACTAATCAAAGCTTAGGAGCTTATACTACAGCTGCTTGAAAGTTAAGAATAATGGAAGAAAGATTATAATCCTTGAATTCGTTAGAATCCCATAAGGATGCCCAGAACTTGACTCTCTCCCACAGGTCTTCCCTCTCCACCCCTCCATAGGTTTCAAATAATCTTTTATTTCTTTCCATCCGAACCACCCAAACTACAGCTAGCACCCCACAACTCCAAAGGGTTCTGGCCTTTTTCCCTTTACCAAAAGCTATAGGGTTTTCCCTTAGCAAGTCACTTCTCTGTAATGGAGTTGTCCAGTCCACTCTTGCCTCCCTAAATAACTTTTTCCATAAGAAATTTGCCACTTGACAATGCACAAAGACATGATCAGCACTTTCCCCTTGAGCTTTGCATATGCAGCAGTGAGGAGAAAAACAACTTCCGGGTCTTCTCCTTTGAAGAACATAACATGTATTCGTCCTCTCCAGTAACACAAGCCATCCCAAAATCTTCACCTTAGTAGGGACGTTGACATTCCAAATAAACTTTGCAGGAGCAAAATAGGATCTGATCCACCACTAGTTAATAAGCTATGGAAAGATTTGCAAGAGAATTTCCCATCAGGCTCAAGCTTCCACCTCCTTTCATCTGGATTGGACTCCACTAATTGGACATTATCTAGTTTAACCATCAGCGAGGCAAACTTCTCAATCTCTTGGTCATTTAAATTTCTTCTGAACCCAAAGTCCCAGCACACCAGAAAATTGAAGAGATAGCTAACCTTTCCACCGAATAGTTGGTGTGTCTTGATAGTTTGAACAACCTTGGAAAGTAGAATTTCAAGGGTTGATCCTCTAACCACGAGTCTTCCCAGAACCTCACCCTTTTGCCATTGCCTACAACTAGTTTATGACAAAGGGAAAATTGGCTTATTCCGGCTGAAATAAAATCCTAGATACGTCACTCCAAGAAGAGAATTGTGGTGCAGAAGGAGTTAATATGTAGAAATGCCTTGTTGTTTAATTTGGGTCTGATGGTTGCTGTAAGTTTTCTCAAGAGATGCAAGGAAGTTGCAATACTCAAACCTAGAGACAAGAATCAAACATAAGCACAGATAGGCTTGGGCCTTAGATTGGATTGCCTTTGGTAAACGTTTGAAGGGTGCTGCCATTTATCTCCTATATAAATTTGGCTTTAACAACTTAACGTCAGTGTCCACATCATAGTTGTGGGTAATTCATCTGAAACTAAACCCATCCCCAATTATGTTCCATTATGATTTGGATCATTTATTCTGCATTTGTGCAGTCTTTTTGGTAAATTGGTTTGTTTGTTGTCTTCAGAAATGTAGCCTGACTTGCATGTTGCTTACAACCTGCTCCTAGAGTATATAGCAAACTCCTCTCAACATCATTTAAATTCACTATTGATTCAAGCTTGTCTGAATGAAATGACATCATTTTAACGTAATATTTCTAGCTTAATTTTGATAATTATGGAGTATAGGTGACTTTACGATACCCATGCATCAGATATGACGTGATTTATTTTACTTTTATTCTTTGGGCTTTTATCTCCTCCTGAGACCAATAAATACGGCTCTTTAACTACAGGTATGAAGGCCTTTCTGAAAAATTTCTTTCATCTCCTGTTCCAAAGCTCCTGCTTTTAGCTGGAACAGACCGACTTGACAGGTTATTGCCATTTCATTCGCCTAGAATAATATTCTTGTATATTTTGAAATTTTCATTAAATGGTCTTTACTGATGTTCTAGGTCACCGAAACTCTGAAAGTTTGCATAGGCTACCCAATTGACACGTTATGGTTCATGACACGGGTAGCAGTTTAGGATTTAGGTCCCACAACGGGTCATAAATGTTTGACGCATGAGAAACTAGGAAGGAGACCTCCATAAAGGAAGGATGTCTGACATCTTGGTTATGCTCCATAAAGGAAGAATTTAGATTAAACTGTCTTAATGACACATGAGAACGGGTAATAGCAATATGTAGAGGCTTTTTATTTGCATGTTCATGTGGTATTTAACTATACAGATACTTTTAGATTTTAAACAGGTGAAGTATAACTACATAAGTGATGTTATAGGTTAATTATCCTTGAGTTAACATATCAGTAAAAACACAATGTTATGATACTGAGATGAGATTACAGACTTCATTGCTTTTGTTCTAAAAGCAGTTGTGTTTTAGGGGTTCTGCTAAATTTAGGCTGGTTTTGTGGCAGGTAAACCTTGTTGTTTGTTGCTCTATCTTCCTTCTCTAGTTCTTATTCTGTGGACTACTTGTCCACTTAGTTATATTATGCTTTTCATTGTTTTATCCATAAAAGCTGTTTCTTTTCAAATATCAGAGGAGGAGAGGGGGAGAATCTAAGGGTGCAGTTAGTATGTGATATAAACATTATTGGTCATTCATTTGGGACGAGAAGCATGACTGATGTCCAATGAATTATTTAGCCTGGATTCAGTGCTTCTGCTTATAATCTTGGCGTCATTAACAATAAAAATTTGAGTAGTTATCAGGTTTGTGATAGTTAAATAAGTCTTGGTAATATTTTGTCACAACTGCTTCCATATAGGATTTTTTTTTGGGTTCAAAACCCTAACTTATAACTGGCAGTAGACAGTATCGTGTACTGTTGATTTGAAAAGCAGAAATTGTTCGAGGTTCATATTTCGAGAATCTTCATGTTTTGTAACAGAACTCTGACAATTGGTCAAATGCAAGGCAAGTTCCAAATGGTGGTTGTCAGACATACTGGGCATGCCATACAAGTAAGTCGTTCGTCCTATCTTCCATGGAAATGATTTGTCGACTTTCCTTAATCTAAAAGATAACAATTATGATATCACTAAATCTTTGCAGGAAGATGTACCTGATGAATTTGCAACGCTAATAATAAATTTCATATCTCGTAACCGTATAGGCCCACATGGAGTTGAGGTTGGTTGTCACAATTTCATATCCTGTTATATAATATCTGGAGATTTGTTGCAATCTATGATACTTTTGGTTTGTGAATGTTTTCTGTTTCCTTCAAAGCCTAGATCATTATACCTTGAATATGCTCATTTTTTTGCCATGTTTCGCACCAACAATAATATGGTGTTTGGATGGGCTGCTGTTGACAAAAGTGTATATAATCTTTATATTTTGTATCTGACCTCTGTGAAATTGGTGAAAGAATTGAACATGTAAGATTATTCTTAAGGTGATTGTCATATTAAACTAAACTTTCCTTTGATATGAACTAGACCCCTTGCACGTTTAATGTGTTTGTGAAGTCTGTTTTTCTGCCATTTGATATAAACTAAACTAAACTTTCCCAGTGAAATGAATTCTGTGTTTGTGGTTGTCATATTAAACTAAACTTACCCCGTAATATGAGCTAGACAGTCTAGCCTAGACATTCAATGCGAACGAGATTCTATTTTATAAAAGAGAGAGGTTGAGTTCACTATCATTGTGAAAGTTACAGAGATGGGGCAACTGTCAAGGGGGTTATGTTATTGTCAAATGCTATTGAAAATTACCAATTGTAGAAATGTTCCTTGCACATATGAGTCGAATGAGGAGTATAAGCAGTTTGCAGGTTTTATATGTACTTCTATTGATCAAATATTTCTGGTCTTTTACATCACACTGAAACCTCTCTATTTATATGGTACAATGTGTTGCAGATTCCAGGACTTCGTCGGCCATCCCAGCCCAAACCTTGAATCAGATGTCCAGCAAAACGAATGGAGAAGTTTCCCCTGATATTGACATAGAGAATTTACATTCTTCGGATTATCTGTATCTTGTTTTTTGGGAGTGTGTGGTTGCAAGGAAATTCAGTTTACAAAATGATAATAGCTACCTTAGTAAATTATGTATATCACAGTTAAATATGTTGAACTGTGTACTTTAAAAATAAATGATATTTTCTAGCCGAGAGATAGAGCATATGTATCCTCAAGTTCCAAAGATGGACTACCTTGACACTTCTTACAATCATTTGCAACCTCCTCGGGCCTCTTCACGTATCATTGATCAACACTGTAAGTGTTAAAGCCATCTTTGTATACTGACTATTAATCAGAACAAGAGACAGGATTGACTAGATCAATGGGCAGTTCTGTGTCCCAATCAGAGTTGCTCTTTTGACATTTTCTCGTTCTCAAGCAGATCAAAAAAATTTAAGTAAATCTGTAAGATTTAAAGGATGACTGGATAATCATGATCTTTGCTACATCTTCCACACAAGCCATACCGTTCACCATGGCATTGACTGAAAAAATAGATGAGCAAGAAGATCAATTTTGTAACTAAACCACAACAATCAATTCAACTTCCACAGAATGTGTGATGCTTTGCACCACAAGAATATATAAAAAATGTCACAATGAATTTTTATATCATTAGTTGAACTGGTATTTCACCAACTCCATGAAATCTAATCACAACAGCTAACTGAATGTGAATGTTGCGCTGCCAATTACAGCAACCTCTTCCTAGAAAAGCAAAAGCAAGCTCGACATGCAAACGAGAATTGCAGACCTAGATGGCCTAATTTATTGGCAACAAAAAATAGTACTCATCCGTTTGTATAAACCTCCGGTGACTGCAAAATGTGAAAAGTCGAACAAAGGCAGTTTAAGATGCAGTTGATTCCTTCAAATAGGCAATGAGGTCAGCACGTTCCTTTGGCTTCTTCAATCCAGGGAAGACCATCTTGGTTCCAGGAATGTACTGCACATTTAAGTTGAACAAAGATCAGGACAAGATAAAAAAATAGAACTAGACGAGTATCCTATAGCAACCAATCAGAAGAAGAGATATCATGAGGTCTGGATTACAATCAAATATGATGAGTCCTTCATGGATGGCCACAGTAAAAAGGAGATATGAAAAATACCGGCCTCCAATCTATAGATTTCAAATATTTTTTAAATCATACATCTAACTGTGCATACTGTTAAAGCTTACACAAGCTCCTCATGAATCCTACATGGAATCCAGCACACATCTAGGGTTGTTATATGTGCAATCACTAATCACGTACATCTCACTGTAAATATACATTTAGGATGAACCCAAGCACAAAACTGATAAGCAATGAGGAAAAAATGGTAGCACAAGACTCATACCTTCTTGGGATTAAGCAAATAGTCATACAATGTCTTCTCCTCCCAATTAACAGCCATGTTCTTGTTAGCAGCAGAATAGGAGTATCCAGGGGTTGTTCCAGACTGCCTCCCAAACAGGCCATTCAAATTGGGTCCTGAATTTGACAATTTTTATCAGATAGCTGAATGATGAATTCAACAGAACACAAACACGGGATCATAACAAATGACTAGGAAAAAAGTGCAAGATTAATCATGATATAACTTCCCACTGAGAAAGTCACTCAAAACAAGAAAATGCTGAAAAGAGAGCGTGTGTTTGGGTGCTTCTGCAATATTAGTACTACCTCCTAAAACACATCATTCTTACAGTAAAATATAAGACCAATACAAATACAAAGGATTAAGAACTGGATAATGCAATGACCAATATTAGCATGCGAAGCTGTCAAGCTCCATAAATGAAACTCCTCAGTCACAAAAAAACATCCAAAGCTCGCATGATGCATAGTTTCTGATGACAATCATGAGCATTAACACAGTCAAGGCAGAAATATAGATATTACTTTTTGCATTACAAGAGACTCCATTAACAAAAAAAAAAAAAAAACACCATGAGTTATGTTACATAGCTGCTATTACAACATAAATTTACTTCCGAAGATAAAATTTATTTCAACAAAGGTGAGAGAACCTTCTCATCTAATTTCTTGACTCATTGCTCAATATCAATTGTAACTTCTTCGTTAAAAAGTAAATCAAAGAATAAAGAATGAAATTATTAAGCAAGAACACCTCAAATTCCAGAAATCATCAGAGCCAAACAGGAAAAATAAAATCAATCTTGCAGCAAAAATCGATCAGATCTAAAATCAACAAAAGGCCATAAGAAACAATCGCAACAAGAATCATCAACAATCAAAACACAAGCGAAAAAAAGGCGTACAAAACTCTAAGCTCTCAGATCCGTACAAAGCTCTAACAACCTAAAATCAATCCAAATGAGAAACGCAAAAGAACAATTAATCGGAGAAGAGAGAGAGACAGAGAGAGAGAGTCGAGAATGGTTACCCTGCTTGTGGCCGGCGCCTTTGTCGACGGTGTGGCACTGAGCGCACTTGGTCTTGAAGATCTTCTCTCCGGCCTTGGCATCTCCGGGTGGAGCTTCAGCGAACGACGCCATTGACGAGGAGGTTAGAGAGAGAAAGCTAGAGAGAGAGAGGGAGAGATTTGGTTTTCTAGGGTTTGTTAGAGAAATTTGAGATGTGAGAGACGCGGTCGGTGCGTTTTGAGGGGGCACAATTTATTTGGGGGTTTCCGCGGAATGTTCCAGACGAGACGAATAAGCGAAGAGGGAACGTGGTGTGCCGCAGGCCCCAAGGACTTTGCTGACGTGGCGCGATGCGGTGTGGACCGTTGATTTGAGTTATTGGACGCCTTTTTTATATATATATTGTTCATCGAGAGAGAGGAAAAGTCTTTCCTACGAAAATGCGCTTTTCCGTAACGAAATGAATGATTAATCGAAGGGAGAGATTCAAATTTGACTAGAATTTATTCCAACAAGAAAAAAAAATTACTAATCTGGTTGTGAATAAAAAATTGCCCAACAACTCAAAAAAAAGAAAGAAAAATTGCCCAAGAATTTTGAAGTTTTTCCAAAAAAAAAAAAAACCTTTTTTTTTTCTTTTTTTTTTCATGCTATGTGTTAGGGGCCGCACTTGTAATGCTGCAAGTAACATTGTCCAAAGTCATTAGTCAAGCCTTTGGTTGGTTTGTTTGTGTGCTAGAGATGTTTTGGTAATTTATAAATTATGTAATTTATTTTATTTTAGCATTGGTCTCCTCGACCTTTTTCATGTTTCCTCCTGTCATGTTCAAGTAAGGCCGATATGCTCTTTGGGGAGGAGTTCCTAGTCGGCATAGTTTGGACTAGTGAACTAGTATAGGTACTCACTTGGCTGACTTGCTTGCTAGCAAGTGCCGCACGGTCCGCTTTGTGCATTGCAAAGTTCTGCCCGTGACAGTTGGTATCAAAGCCAACTCGGCCCAAGAAGCTCACTACGATGACAGGCAAGATGACAAACCAACAAAGATTCGATTGGTATGACCAGCAACTCGGAGAACTTGCGGGGTTGCCCGACGGGTTAATTGATATCACTGATGTGTTGGACCGCGTCGACCTAGATGGGTTGCCGGCGCGGATGATAGAGGTGTAGAGCCTAAAGGACTGAATTGTGGCCCTTGAAAAATGTAAAGCTCGAGGAAGCGGAAGGGAGAGAAATGAGGAAGAAACTCCCGTTCCGAACGAGCAAATGGGGGCAATGAGTGATGCCCTTTACACACTCCAGGTGACGGTGGACAATATGGCAGAAGATGTCCGAGCCACCATTGATGCATTCAGGAACGAGCTGGTGGAGATGAGTACCAAGTAGGGCTGGGCACGGGCCTGGACGAGCCGGTTATTGAGTGATACCGAACCCGGTACCGGAAATATTTTTCGGGATGGGACGGGACGAGATTACGTTTTTTTCAAAGTTGGTACCGGATCGAGGTACCGAAACCGACCTGGATCGGGTCAGGTTCGGGCCCAATTCGGGATACCCGAATCCCTTTTTTTTTTTTTCCACACTTAAAGGACTTTAACAGCTATCCAAAATTTCCATATTTCAATCATTATAGGATGCAGCTGTCCTCTTAGCACTGCAACTTATAAATCTACACAAACAATTTTGCCTTAAACCAAATTGCAGATTATGAATTCAAAGTGCAGTAATGCAGATTATGACAGGAAAGAAATCCAATGTGCAACACAGCAAATAGCCAATTCAATAGACCAACAAAAAGTTCTATAAATGAATAAACACAGAAACCAATTCATGAATTCAACAATAAGTCCAGTAGGTCTTAAAGTCCATTACATGATAAAAACTAGTTAACTACAAGTCTTGAACGATTTGAATCAACAATGAGGCCGAGCAGCTACCTTCTTCGCTCTAGCCATCGAACGATTTGAATCAAATAAGTGAATAACTGACCTGGAGATGAAGTATGAATCAGCAGCTATCTGATGATCATGCTAATTCTGAGCTAACAAACAATGATCAATCTAATCTAATCTATGATAACTTGAATGTAAGAAACTACATGTAAGAAAATAGAAAACACCAATATTATGTCACTGGTGACCCAAAGTGATTAGTTTCCAAAAGAATAGGCTTTGACAAATTAAGCACGAGGGATAGTGAATAATGAATATATCAATATGATCCTAAACATATACTCCCTAATACTATATATGGTTAGTCGCTGTGGATCACATCGTAGTAGTGGATATATAAACATCCATCCCAACCAAGGACAATGATATACATGAATGAGGGGACCTGTGGAGCAGTTATTATTAGGGCTGGGCACGTGAGGCAATTCAACACCATTCAGTTGAAACCTCTAATTGTCATAAGCTGATCTGAATCAAATGAATCAAATATATAGTCAAATATATATCAGAATCAAATGAATCAAATACACCTGAACCAAAGGTTTAACATAGTCACAAAATGAAATGAATCGAATTGAGAAAGTGAAGTATGACGAACCATGAAACCGCTCATCAGCTTGTATAGGAGTAGACAATCTTTCATAAGAACCTGTGGCTTTTAATGAAGAACCACAAGAACAAGGTAATTGTCGAACAAGTGACCTGTCAGTAAATGCGTCACCTGCACCAAAGTTTTAACATTATCAAAAAACACAGTTAACCACAAAGCAATGCATGAAACTGAGAAAATGAGAGCATGACTGACCTTGAAACTTCTTATCACGCTCCTCCTTGAAACCTCTCTGACCTTCCTCTTTACGCAGCACCCAAATGATTAATGAATTGGGATCTGGGATTAGTGAATTGGGTTAGTGAATTGGGTTAGTGAATTGTGGATCGACTGATAGAGGGGGATCGGGGATTTAGATGAGGAACAGAAGAAGATCTGGAGAGTGGAGAAGACTCGAAGAGAGCTTAGAACTAGGGTTAGTGAATTGGGGATCGACTGATCGAGGGGGATTGGGATTTAGATGAAGAACATAAGCAGATCTGGAGAGTGGAGGGAGAAGAGAGCTTAGAACTGGGGATCCCTTCGTTAGTTCGTTGCGGCTTAGGGAGTTAGGGCCTTGGCCGTTTAGTTTAGGTCAAAATGTTTTGATCAGGTGTGGTCATTGCTCTGTGTTCTCACATAAACTACCCAATCAAAATCAACCAAGTAATATAAATAATTAAATATTTAATTTAATTAATTTAAACGGGACGGGACGAGATCAACCGGGATCGACTGGGCTAATACCGGTACTGGGCCCGTTTCTACGAGACGGGCCCAAATAGTAAATTTCAGATTTTGATCCCGGCCCGTACCGGTGGATTTCGGGACGGTTTCGGGACGGGACCGAGATTTCAGTTTTGGATGCCCAGCCCTAGTACCAAGCTCAACCTGATCATCCGTGCGATGGGAAACCAACCTGTGACGGACTATAGGAAGGTAAAGATACCGGAACCTCAAGCATTTAAAGGGGCGCGAGATGCCAAGGTGCTTGAGAATTACTTATTTGATATGGAGCAATACTTCCGAGCAGTGAAGCCAGACTCGGAAGAGGTGAAGGTGAACATGGCAACAATGTATTTGTCGGGAGATGCGAAACTATGGTGGAGAACCAAGTATAATGACATCCAAAGGGGAGTATGCAACATTGACACTTGGGAAGACCTTAAGAAGGAGCTCAAAGCTCAGTTCTTCCCCGAGAATGTCGAATACATTGTCAGACGGCAACTAAGGGAGCTCAAGCACACCAAGAACATCCGAGACTTTGTGAACAAGTTCTATGTGCTCATGCTTGACATTCTGGATATGTCAGAGAAGGATCGGCTATTCTATTTCCTTGAAGGCTTAAATCCATGGGCGAGGACAGAACTTCAGCGGCAGAGGGTCCAAGATTTGGTCTCCGCACAAGCTGCTGCTGAAAGGTTGACAGACTACACATTCGAAGAGAACTCTTCTAAGAAGACTCAGCCGTTTTCGAATGCGAATGTCAACAGAAATGTAAGGCCCGGACTGAGTAGAAGTGGGAGAGCGGAGTCCAAATTTTCCAACTCAGGAGGAGGGGACAGGAGAACAGTGAACGCAAGGGACACTGCAACGTCCAAGCCTGTTGTCTCGACAAGGGTCTTCACCCCTCGACCTTTTAATCCCTCGGGCTATGCTCCAAAGCCACTAGCATGCTTCTTATGCAAAGGACCTCATAGAGTGAATGAATGTCCTCATAAGACTGCTCTCTCTGCTCTACAAGCTCATATTCAATCGAAGGAAATAGAGGATCAGCAAGAGGCTGAGGTGGAACCTGGTCACATGGGAGCTTTGAGATTCTTGGGTGCGGTGGAGAAACAACCACGATCACCTAAGAAGTCCCAAGCTAAAGGCTTGATGTTCGTAGATGGTAGTATTAATGGGAAAGGAGCCAAGAGCATAATGGTTGACACAGGGGACACTCACAACTTTGTGTTAGAAGCTGAAGCTCGAAGGTTGGGGCTGAAGTTGGAGAAGGATGTGGGCCGCATGAAAGCTGTGAACTCAAAGGCCTCACCCACAACGGGCCTATCTCGAGGGGTATCACTCAAGTTGGGTCACTGGCAAGGGAAGACCGACTTCGTAGTTGTTTAGATGGATGACTTTGATGTCATATTAGGAATGGAGTTCTTGTTGGCGAACAAAGCCATTCCCATTCCTAGTGCCCAACACTTGCTCATTATGGGAGAAAAGCCGTGTGTGGTTCTCGCAAGAATCGAACAACCAAGTGAACCCAGCCTGTTGTCCGCCCTCCAGTTTAAGAAAGGCGTGAAGCGTGATGAGCCTACCTATGTAGCAGTTCCCCTGATAAGGGATGAGATTAAAGGAGAAGTGATTCCGAAGGAGATCGGGGGGGGGGGGGGGGGTATTGGAAATGAGCTATGTAGATGTGATGCCTCTCGAACTTCCCAAGGAATTACCTCTGAGAAGGAGTGTGGACCATGAGATTGAACTGCTTCTGGAGGCCAAACCGCCTGCAAAGGCGCCTTACAGAATGGCTCCCCTAGAATTGGCGGAACTTCGAATGTAGCTTGAGGACTTGCTCAAGGCAGGATTCATTAGGCCATCTAAAGCCCCCTTTGGTGCGCTCGTGTTGTTTCAAAAGAAGCACGATGGAAGTTAGAGATTGCGTGTGGACTATCGGGCTCTTAACAAAGTCACTGTGAGCAATAAGTACCCGATCTCTCTAATTGCAGATCTGTTTGACAAACTCAGTGGTGCCAAGTATTTCACAAAGCTAGATCTTCTCTCGGGGTACTATCAAGTTCGCATTGCAGAAGGCGATGAACCCAAGACTGTATGCGTCACCCTTTATGGCTCCTTCGAGTTCCTGGTGATGCCGTTTGGGTTGACCAACGCACCAGCCGCATTCTGCACCTTGATGAACCAAGTCTTCCACGACTACTTGGATAAGTTTGTGGTAGTCTATCTGGATGACATTGTGGTATACAGCCCCACCCTAGAAGAACACGTAGAGCACCTAAAGCTGGTGTTCCAACGGTTGTGGGACAATCAGTTGTATGTTAAGCGCGAGAAGTGCTCCTTCGCGCAAGTGACCATTAAGTTTCTAGGTCACGTTATTGAAAGGGGTCAAATCATGATGGATATGGAGAAAGTAGAAGCCATAAAGGAGTGGTAAAACCCCAAGAATGTGAAAGAGCTATGTTCTTTTCTTGGGTTGGCTAATTACTACCGACGTTTCATTGAGAACTACTCAAAGAAGACAACCCCTTAACTGAGCTCTTGAAGAAGGAGTGACATGGGACTGGAGTAGTGATTGTGAGAAGGCCTTTCAAGATTTGAAGAAGGCCGTGATGGAAGATCCGGTCCTTGCCCTACCTGACCTGAATAAGCCGTTTGAAGTTCAGACAGATGCTTCTGACTTCGCCTTAGGAGGTGTTCTGCTGCAACGGGGGCATCCTGTTGCGTATGAAAGTTATAAACTCTAGGAAGCTGAGAGGAAGTACACGACTCAAGAGAAAGAGTTGCTAGCCGTGATTCACTGTTTGAGGACGTGGCGACACTATTTGTTGGGGTCAAAGTTCCTTGTGAAGACAGATAATTCTGCTGTCAGCCACTTCCTGACCCAGCCAAAGTTAACTCCAAAGCAGGCTCGGTGGCAGGAGTTTCTTGCAGAGTTCAACTTCCAGTTCGAGCACAAGGCTGGGCACACAAACCAAGTTGCTAATGCTCTAAGTCGTAAGGCCGACCTTGCCACCCTCAAGGTGTTGGCTGCTTTGTCGAGCAGTATCATTGCCACAGACATCAAGCAACGTATCAAGGAGAGTTTGGAGAAGGACCCCATGACGCAATCCCTCATAAAAATGGTGAAGGAAGGGAAGAGCCGTCGGTTTTGGATGGAGGATGACATATTGATGGCCAAAGGAGGACGAGTGTTTGTTCCGCGAGCTGATGGACTACGAAGAATGCTCATAAGGGAGTGTCACGACACCCTGTGGGCAGGTCATCCACGCACTTCTCAAACAGGGTTACTATTGGCCCTAAATGCGGGACGATGTCACAGAATACACCAAGACTTGCTTAACATGCCTGCAAGACAAGATTGAGCGTCAAAAGACTCTAGGGCTATTGGAACCACTGTCCATTCCGACTCGCCCGTGGGAGAGTGTCTCCCTTAACTTTATTACTAACCTCTCGAAGGTAGGAGACTTATCAGGCATCCTAGTAGTGGTTGACAGGTTTTCAAAGTATGCCACCTTTGTGCCAACTCCAAAGTATTGCTCGGTGGAAGACACAGCAAGCCTCTTCTTCAAATATGTGGTGAAGTATTGGGGTGTGCCTCAGAACATTGTCAGTGATCGGGACACTAGGTTCACGGGAACATTCTGGACCGAGCTATTCAAGCTGCTCGGGTCTGAGCTCAACGTATCTTCAAGTTATCATCCACAGACTAATGGGCAGACAGAAAGGTTCAACGGGATGTTGGAGGAATACTTGCGCCATTTCGTTCATGCTAATCAGTAGAATTGGGCGCAATTGCTAGATGTTGCACAATTTTGTTTCAACTCGAAGAAGAGCTCATCTACCAACAAGAGTGCTTTTGAAATTGTCACTGGCCAACAGCATCTCTTGCCTCATACTGTGCAAAAAGTCTACAAAGAGGCGAATCCGCGTGCTTTCAACTTCACAAAAGAGTGGAAGACCAATGCCGAGATTGCTCAAGCCTACCTAGAGAAAGCGGCGGGGAGAATGAAGAAGTGGGCAAATGAAGGCCGCAAGCCCAAGGAGTTTAAAGCATGAGACATGGTCCTTGTCAAGCTGCTCTCGGAACAACTCAGGTTCCTGCGCTCCAGAGACAAGCGACTATTCCGGAAGTATGAAGGACCGCTCCCTATCATTTCTAAAGTGGGGAAATGCTCCTACAAAGTCGATATTCCCGCCTGGATGAGAGTCCACCCCTTATTCCACGTCAGCAACCTCAAGCCGCACCAGCCAGACCATGAAGATCAAGCACGCAACCAGCTTGTTCGAGAGCACGTCGACATTAGACTACCCAAGCCGAAAGAAGTAGAGGAGATCCTATCAGAGAGAGTGACCAGAGTGTCAAGGCGCCCATGCCAGCAGTTCCTGGTCAAGTGGAAGGGTTTTGGAGATGAAGAAACCAGTTGGGAGAATGTTGACGAACTGAAGAAGAAGTTCCAGCAGAAGATTAAAGACTTCAAGGCCAAAGCCGTCGTCGAGAGCGCCGACAGCTTAAGTGGGGGAGGATGTTAGGGGCCGCACTTGTAATGCTGCAAGCAACCTTGTCCAAGGTCATTAGTCAAGCCTTTGGTTGGTTTGCTTGTGTGCTAAGGATATTTTGGTAATTTATAAATTATGTAATTTATTTTATTTTAGCATTAGTCTCCTCGGCCTTTTTCATGTTTCCTCCTGTTATGTTCATGTAAGGCCGATATGCTCTTTGGGGAGGAGTTCCTAGTCGGCATAGTTTGGACTAGTGAACTAGTATAGGTACTCACTTGGCTGACTTGCTTGCTAGCAAGTGCCGTACGGTCCACTTTGCGTATTGCAAAGTTCGGCCCGTGACACTATGTATACTAATTAGAGTTTTAGTGGTGTGAGTAATCATTGTGTGTGGTCTATGATTATTACGTGTATGTGGTTTTGATCGCTACCGGAACGATAGGGATATATACATGAGGCAAAAAAAAAAGAAAAAAGGAAAATAGACCAATGACCAATCAAATTGTCTTAGACCACGAACATGTGGTAGTCCGGGACGAATGAATAATATATCTAGTGGTGCTAGCAAATTTATATGGCCAAGTTTGAGGAGATGTCTACTCTGTTGGCTAGGATCATTTCTCGGTTGTTAGGCCATGTTTGGTTCACCGAAAGTAAGTTTCAGGAAAAAAAACTTGTTCATTTCTTGCATTTGAGATACAAAAGAAAATGAAATATTTTCCTTCCCAAAGAGAAAATAAGGGGGAAAGTGATTCCTTCCAAACCCTAAAGAAATTACTTTCTCTCATTTTTTCCTTGCATTTATTACTTACAACACATTATTTTATTGCATTATTTACAAACTTTTTAAAATTTTCCTGATAACTTTCCTTATGTTACCAAATATCAGGATGAAAAGTTCTTGAAATTTCCCTTCCCATGGGAAAGACAAAGGAATTATTTAACCAAACGAGGCCTAAAGCAAGTTCACCAACTGAGCGTGGTTAAGACACTAGGACAAGTACTGTTCACGCAATATCTAATGGTTGCTTCTATTTATTGGGGCAACATCAATGTTACTAAAAATTTATTTTTGTTTTTCAATATTTATCAACTATAATTTGATAAAATTGAAGTAACGGAATTCTTATAAGGGCTAGGCATGGGAGAATTTTTGTTCACTTTCATTTATGTCTCTTTATGCAGATTATACATACTTGCCCCTTTATATGTACTCCGCACATGTCAATTGACTTTTATTTATTTATTTTTTTAATTAAAAAAATTACAGCAATTTCTATCTTGATTTTGGGGAACGAAGCTTTTAAAATAATTTTTTTTTTATGGGAGGTATTGCAAAATTTTCAAATATGATATAATCTATTTACTGTCTTATCCTCATATAGAAATAATTTGACTATTAATACTTATTTTATGTGAGGGCATATATGGTAATTCAAAAATTTAATCATTCGCTCAAGAATTGACTTAATTATATAAGATATACATCATGTGACTAACTATGCATATTAATAGGTAGTAAGAAAACCATTGGTGATGAACTGATGATCATTGATGAGTTTTTTTATACTTCTGTTTCGTCATATTTCATATATCAACTTCCAAGTTATGCATAATATGTAGCCATTGTCATAATTAAGATTTGAGACAAAGAATTAATATAGAGAATTTTCTACCTAAGCTTTATGAATTCATGCCCTAAGTTTTAAAGTTTCATTGTGGTGGAACCGCGGAAGTGTTGGTTTGCAAACACCATTACAGGGACGCTAACAAATGAGGAATTTTGTTGAAGTTGGCGGGATTGATTACTGAAGTCATAATTCTTTTGTTAGTTCTTCATCCCAACAAGGGAAATTACAATCTATCATACCTTTGGAAATTTGAGATAGATCAATATAGAATCTTCACAGTACTTATAGTCATATAGATGGTTGATGATAGCTAGGATGCTCTAGGTTATGGAGGTCATTCATTATTATCCTTTTTGTTTTTGATTGATTAATGCTATATTGTTAAACGATTAGACGATCACATTTTTTTTATTAAAAATAAAAATTAAACATATTATTTAAGGAAAACTGAATTAGGAGAGAATTGAATCGTACTTTCATTTTATATAGAGGATTATAAGACATAGAATCCGAGTTGTACAAGGAAAGATAATTGTACAATTAATCGGATATCTCCGAGAATATCTCTAATTCAAAACCATATTATAACTAGGTCAAGTAACCTAGAGTTTGGGCCAGACACATATTCTGGATTTACTTGAACACTCCTCTTTGTGTTGCCCAAACGTGGTGCTCCTCTTGTTGCCTCATTAAAAACTTTGCCGAGTAACAAAAACCCTGTGGGACAAAAATAACTTCGGTCGAAGGGGAAAAAGAGTACAACACACCCTTCATGTTTCGAGACCATACATATAGACATCTCCCCCTGATGACTACGGTCATGGGAGTTCAGATAACTTTCGCAAACAATGCTACCAACATGTTTCTTGAAAGTGGAATTTAGGCAATGACTTAGTGAGCAAGTCTGCCACACTGTCCTCAGATCGAACCTAGTTCATTTTGATCTTAAGGAGAGTCTGTTGTTGCTGATTATGCTTGGTGTTGTCGTTTTTGATGTAACCTTGCTTTATTCATTCAAAACAAGTAGTATTATCCTAAATGCTCGTAGGCTCATCTGTGGTAGACTTCAAACCACAATTGTTTGGAACATGCGTAATTATGGATCCAATCTATATACATTCACGAGCCACTTCGTGAAGAGCAATAATCTCTGCATTGTTTGAAGATATAGCGACTAGGGTCTATTTTGTAGACCTCTAAGATATTGCGGTCTTACCCATGGTGAACACTTAACCAATTTGGGAATGACTTTTGTGTGGGTTAGAGAGATACCCAACATCAGCAAAACCTTCCAGAACACATGTCGTTTTGGGATGGGGATTGAGGACACAGGCCAATGTTGGAGGCATTCCTGGTGTGTGATGGGTTCGAATCCATCGTCTCTCTATAGGGATAAACAAGACCATATCAATCGTACATCTCAAGTACCGAAAGATATCTTTTACACCAATCCAATGGCATCGCGTCGGCGCAGAGCTATACCTTAGCTAACAAGTTCATTGTAAATGAGATGTCTGGTCTTGCACATTGAGCTAAGTACAATAATGCTCTTATTGTACTTAAGTAAGGTACTTTTGCTTCTAGCACATCTTCGTCATCATCCTTTGGACGAAGGATGATGATGAAGATGATCATTTTCAGGATCAAGACTATGGACGATCATGGGGGTGCCTGAAGGTTTGATCTTGTCAAAATGCCTAAGCATCTATCAACACGATTGTCAAGTTCCAAACCGAAACATAATCGTGTTCTCCCAAAATCCTTCATCTCAAACTCGGATTTCAAGTGTTCAGCGGTTTCCCTTAACTCTTTAAGGGCTTCCAATGAAGATCATGTCCAACATGAACAGCGATGGAATCCAAAACTTGTTATGGAAATGCATGGGCATATCCCTTCCCAATCAACTAGTCACTTTAGTGAGTGTTTCAACCTTATTGTAAACGCGCTCCATGGTCTAGAGCCAGTTGACTTGGGTAAATGAAGTTCATCATGAACCTTCATGTATATTCCATATCTAGATCCCCATAGAGATACGTAGTGACCACATTCGTAAGCTGCATGTTCAGTTATTCAGAAACTACCAAATTGACAGGGTCGTGGAGTGCAATGACATCCATTACGAGAGAATATGTCTCATCGTAGTCGATTCTAGGGAGTTTTATGAGAAGCCTTGCGCCATAAGGTGAGATTACTATATCTTTTTCTCATCACGCTTTCTAATAAAGACCCATTAGTCAACAGGTTTTATGTCAGGAGGTATTGACATCACTGGCTCAAAAAACCTTCCTCTTCGTTAGAGAATCCAACTTAACCTAGATCACATCTTTCCATTTAGGCCAAATTTCTCTACGTTGGCATTCATTCATCAATGGAGAGTGGTTTGATATCATCAGACTTAACAAACTCATGCGCGATTACTTCATCAATTATGATGAAGTTTATATCCTACGTCTCATGTACACTAGAGTAATTTTGAAAGAGCTCTATATTCTTAGGAATAGGTTCTGACGTTGAGGCGTCCCCCAACGATAACTATAATCCGAAAGATTCTCATGAGACGGATTTTGAGTGTCGATGATTCAAGGATTAGGTTGTGCGAAAGTATCCTTTGAACCCACGAGCCTCCCACGCATCCTAGCTGGGGCCATGGCCTGTGACACCAAAGTGCCACTGTCTATGACGTTGGCGCTATACCTACCTCCGTGTAGGGTGGCGCTACATCATCTCGTAGGGACGTCTTTCCTTGCAGACATATTTGCAGCAGATATGTGTGATCTTGTCACTTTAATAGGGATCCAGATGAGACATATAGTAGGGAAAGACCACGACAATTCATGTCGTTCCTGCTGACATTCGTGTTCTTATCTCCCCCTAACGACGAGAAGAATATCTCATCAAAGTGACAATCCGCAAGACATGCGGTCAAGAGATCGCCTAGCAAGGGCATTAAGTGGCGGATGATTGTTGGAATCTCAAATCCAACATAGTTACTCATTCGTCTGTAACGACCCATCATAGTGCACTATGGCGGAGCAATTGGTACATAAATGGCTCACTCAAATGTGTGTAAGTATGACATACTTGTACCTAGTCACTAGCTGTAACGTAGAGATAGATTTGAGTGGTGGTGGGTCATAGACTAATTAGCATAAATGGCTCACTCAAATGTGCGTAAGTATGACATACTTGTACCTAGTCACTAGCTGTAACGTAGAGATAGATTTGAGTGGTGGTGGGTCATAGACTAATTAGCATAGCTGCATGCGATATTGCATCACCCCAAGCAGATATAAGGATATTGGTGTGTATTACCAAATTCCGGGCTACAATCGTAGTCGTTTCCATGAGACCATTTGGGTGTGTACATAAGAATATAATGTCCAACATCAGTCCCAGTGATATGCAATAACCATCGAAAGTTTTCGATGTAAACTCTCTAGCATTGTCTGTTCATAGTGATAGACATTTCATCACCAAAAGGTTTTGGCATTATCATCAGGGGCCTGTAGGATAGCCCAAGTAACTATACCATGGGCCGGGTTCACAACCCACCAAGATGGTTCTCATCAGGGGTGAAACCTCGGGTGCCAAGAACCTCAGACTTGGCCACTACAGCTCATCTAATTACACACCAGAAGCTGATATAACTAGAAGAGGAAGAACTGCGTCCCACATTGAAGAAATGGGAAACTCCTTTCCTATGCTCAAGTATAAGAGATCAGCACAACCACCAACAGGGGGTAATAACTTCTTTCCCTCACTATTACTTCATCCATATATATATCGGAGAGGTATAAACTGTCTGGTACGATTTATTTCTCTTAACAGTGTTATTCATACAGGGATAAGAAGCTAGATCGGTACCCCAGCGGTACAGTATTCTGTGTGAGGTACCCGGAGAAAGCCACCAGAAACATCGTCAAGTCTAATTGACTGAATATGATGATCCGGGGGGTGAGCCAGTTGTCATATGATATTTTCTAGGAGTGTAATATAAGCAGCATTTACAGGTGGACAATGGCATAACATGTGACCAGCGTGTTTGCGTATCAACCAACATCATGAAATATTTAAGCATCCGCAAATTGGTTGAATTAGTCGCAGAATCTCCATGGATTCTATGTAAAAACATAATGAGTATTTTCATATCCTTTGCATAGGGGTCTCAGTCCTAATTTCCTTAAGGAACGGGCTTTGTAAAACGAGCGAGAGGCTTTAAAAGCAACCAATAAGGATTTTGGTTGGGACTGAGCATCTGAAACGTTATTTGAAGCAAAGTTGTGAGTGCAGCATCACCTATGGTGCCATCACCATGATGGACGCCATCCATAGTGTTATGGATAGGGACTGTGCCAGCTCTAGGCTGGTGGTGGATGACGGTTGTGCCCTAGGCAGCAGCGGCGGTCATACTTAGTCCAGGAATCAACCTTTGATTCATGTTTCATTTCGCTCGAAAAAATAGATGTCCGTATGAAGTCTTTAGTAGACGGGCTAAAGACGGATCATCATATCATTACCAGGATGACATATCCTGTCATGACAAAGCCAATATGTGTCTAAATCTAAGAGATCATCTCTCATAACTTTATTGGATTTAATAGCTTGAATAGTGACATAGAGTCCACTAGAGAGACACATAAACTTCTCTAAGATGCGCCTTTGTTGGCAATCATTAGAGGTATTGCAAAAGAACTCATTTATGTTCTCTACATGCGTTTTCGCATGGAATTCATTGGCTATTCATAGGGTACGATTTACCCTAGGAGTGTAGAGAGTTTCTATGACAGTAATCAAGGTGCCATTTGGCAAGGGAAACTTGGGCTATTCCATGTCCTTGAATTAATACTGATGGCCCAACCATCGTAGTCATAAAGTAATATGCTCATAATCAGAATGGAGTCATAATGAAAAAAAACTAGAAATTTTATTCATAAACCAACGGAGTACATCATTGTCTCTTAATCATTAAGAGAATCTAATCCAAATGCTAGCTAATGCAAAACAAAGGTAGTCATTTGACTTCTTTCGGTAACTCCAAAATAAATATGACTAGGTGAGTAGAGAGATGTTAGTGGAGCAAGGCTCTCTTAAGTACCACTTATCTCTAAACCTTCCTAGACATCATACTCATTTTGGATGAGCCTATGTGAAGAAAAAACTAAACCAATGGCATTTACTACAAAGTATGTGGCAATTGCCTATTACATCTCTTGGAAAAATAAAGACTTAAACAGAATTGACGATCTATTGATCCCAGCCAGATTTGAAGTCTTCAACCTTTAACTCTAGATCATCTTGTTCCACATAGTGAGCTTCTCTTGCTTCACAATATGCTTTGTAGGCGTGACAATATTTCCACGAGCTCTACAAATGTGTGCCCAATGACCGGACACTCCACATCGGGAACATACATCTCTGTGCTAAGACTCTATTGATTGAGGCGCTAAAAGCATCATAAGGATGACACTTAGTGTTGGTGGCACCACCAACATGGCCAGAGTCGTTGCCTCCCTCTCTCTTTCCATGTTGTCCTCTTTGATTCCGTGTTCGCCTATTTTGGTGGTTACCTTCCTTAGTAGAGCGAGAATATGGACCATAACGTCCATAATTGTTCCTAAATTTAGGGTTTCGCTCTTGGCGCCCTCCCTCAGGGGAGCGACTATAATTGGACTTCAGAATATGCTATGTTCCTACTGGTCTCAAATTATAGTTCTTCACAAGGATGTTGTCATGCTTTTCAGTGACATTCATAGCTCTAATGAGCTTATGAAACCTTGTGATCCGTCCTGTGGTAATATAGATTCGATAGTTCTTTACAACCATCAAAGCAGAGACGGGAAAGGTAGAGAGAGTCCTCTCAATCAACATCGCATCTATGATATCTTTTCCATAGAATTCCATTAAGGTTTTAATGTGAAGTGCTTCCGAATTGTATTCAAGAACTATCTTGAAATCACAGAAGTGGAGGCTATGCCATCTCACTTCTAGTTCAGGAAGTAGGGAGTTAAGGACGTTGCCAAATCTTTCTTCGAGTGAGACCCACAGCCTCCAGGAGTCTTGGGGTCTTCTTCATTCATATAGTTGTACTGGAGCGAATCATCCATATGACGAGCCATTAGGAGGATGGCTTTTGCCTTATTTGCCTCTATGACTACTCTATTTGCTTCCAAAGCTTGAGCTTGCTCAATAGTTAGCACGTCCCGGCTAGGCTCGAGAATCGTATCCAGGATTCCATCGGCCTTGAGATGCTGGCGGACATCACGAACCTACCTGTGAGATCCAGAGCCAGTTGTTCCCAATGGAGCAAAGTCCAGTCTGTTCATGTTACTCATCTTGAAAGAGAACAACAAATTAGGGTTAGTTTCGGAGCTTAAAAGGCTACCACAAAAAACATATAAAATTTCTAAGCGTAGTCTCTTCCAAGAAATTAGGGATATCTGAGCGTAGTCGCTTCCAAGAAATCTGATTCCAAGAGAAATTAGATTAGATCGAAACAATAATGTGTTTGTGGTCGATCATAACTTCTCAACAAACTCTAAGTTTGGAGGACTCTACAAGCTCTAAGCTTGGATTGAGCAGGAACCCCCACAGTTCGGCTTTTTGGTCTCCCCTATAAAGAAGAAAGGGGGGTAGAAGAAGGGAGGTTACAAATCCCCGAGGAAAAAGAAAAGAAAACAATTAAAAAAAAGACTTAAAAAAGGGAAACTTTTAGTGAAAAATACCTCAAAATAGTGATCGGAAAGTCGCCAAAAAATCTCTCCGGAAATATGGCTGGAAAAGTCGCTGGAAATCTGGCTTGAAAAGTCATCGGAAAAGTAGTCGGAGTTGACTTGACACCAGCTGACGTGGCATAGACGCCGACATGGCACAATCGCTGACGTGGCACAAGCTGATGTGGCAGTAAGCTAGGTGCGTCAGTGGACCGGGCTCTATTGACTTCTGGGCTGCAGGCCTCTCCTTCTCTCTTGGGCTGCTTTCTTTTCTTTTTCTAGTTTTTTTTTTTCTCTTTTCTCGCTGGCGGAATTGTTGCCGGTCTGGTCACATTGTGGTAGGTTTTTGGGGAGGTAATCCCGGTTCTTGTATCCTGGGGAGGAATGATGAAAGGCGGTCTGGAAGCTTGTGAATCAGGCAGGGATTCCCTCTTTTCTTTCTTGGAAGGCTGGTTCGACACTTTCGGTGGCCGGTTAGTTGGTTTTCCGGCCGGTTCCTGTGGTTCAGCCACCGGTTCTGGAATCCTGGGATTGAGGGATTCAATATATACGGCGGTGGTGGCTAGGGTTTGAAGGCTACGAATTTAGGATTTCAGGGTTAGGGCTTTGTGCTGATAATGTGTTTAAGCAAAAACTGAATTAGGAGAGAATTGAATCGTACTTTCATTGATAATAGGGGTCTCTTTATATAGAGGATTACAAGAAATAGAATCAGAGTTGTACAAGGAAAAATAATCATACAATTAATTGGATATCTCCGAGAATATCTCTAATTCAAAACAATATTACAACTAGGTCAAGTAACCTAGAGTTGGGCCAGACACATATTCTGGATTTTCTTAAACACATATGTCATTATATTTCTATTAATTACGTCAATTCTGTTTTGTCTATAAAAATAAAAAAGCAAATTCAACTTCAAAAAAGAAGAAGCCAACTCAGTAGAGGAATAGTTAAATTTTTAAACTACCCAAAATGCCCTCTCTTAATCAAGAATCAATTAAATAAACTATTTATATGTGAGGGTACAATAGTAATTCAATAATATCATATTAAATCATAATAAAAATAAATGCATTATCTCCAAAAAATAACAAGTTTCCCTCATAAATAGGAGAGGGAAACGTGTAAAGTGTTTTTTTTTTTTTTTTTTTGGAGAAATCATGAACAAAATTATTAAAGTGTTATAGAAATTAAACCTTACCACATATAATTATGAATTCTCATACCCGATATATTTGATTTTAATGCCCATTGTTTTTTGTAAAACCAGTGGTACGCAAATAATCGCCCATTGTTTTTGCCAAAACCACTCGTTCTCAAACCTTGTCATTGGCCTATAAAAAGAACCTCATTAGTATTCTAATTTGTGCACAACATCTCTAATTCTCTACAAACTAATAGCGATGGAGAAATCTTTCGAGGTGTCTGAATGTCATGATGAAGGTGAAGATGATGTTGCAATTGAAGAGTTTGATTATAAGGATAACTCACACTGATCGAATCAATGATTTATCAAAGTCAAGTTTAGAGGTACAATATTAATATCCTAATTTAATCATCATTTCTCTCAAGATAATCATAACTATTGTTTTCTCGAAAATGATGTAAAAACTTATTTTGTATTTAAATATGTTGGTGTTCCACTCTTAAACCAATGTTTTGCTAATCAGTTGTTAGGCCTTTTTATGATTTTTTTTCATTATTCTATTAATTGTTATTTTAATTATATTATTTTGTAAAAGGTTTTTCTGTTTGGGTCCTAAATTAGCGCCCATAATACTATTATCTACGTTTATACATAAGCACACAAGTATGAGAGAGTATAACTAATATTATGTTTTCAGGTTCCTTCCCTTTCTCCACAGCATTGGATTCGGTGCAAGCTCATCTGGTTGCACATCAAGATCCATCGCCTCATCATTCCTGAAGTGGGAATCAATTTTTGTAGGTCCACTTGCCCAGGATACCACTATCCTCATTTTTGGAGCTCTCATGTTGTGGAGACATGGTAGGAGTAGTGTTGATACATCGTTGGATCCATCCATTTGTCTGGTTAACTACAACAAATGGAAATTCAAGTAACTACCGAGACATATACTAGTTGTATCAAGCAAGAAGAGACAAAACTCATGAAGATAGCAGAGAACTAGCGAGATGTATATTAGTTACTTTCATAAAATATATAGTTGTGTTTGTATATACAAATGACTTATTCTAATTTATTTTCTACATTACTAAAAGTACATCTTGTTGACCTGAACGAGATGAGCATGGAAGGGTCAAGCTGACCAATGACATGTATTCCAACTGTAGTGCATGTACTAGTCATCGTGTGATGTGGAAAGTTCTAGATATTTTTGCATATTTTCAGTTGTAATAATTGTTAGGGATTGTCCTAACTATAAATAGCTAATTAAGTCTGTAATAACTTTTGTGTGTGATTCATTTTGTAAAAACTTTGAGAATATTCTAGTTCAGGTTTTTTCTCATTTCTCTATTTTCAAAGCTTGACTTTGCTCCCAGAGTTTGACCATGGCTGATATGTTATCATGGTATCAGAGCTTCGGATCTTGATCCTGAGCCTAATCTCACTGTGGCTGCTCATTTTGCAGCTCTCGCTTCTGCATCTTCAAGCTCACTGCAACTCAAACCCTAGATCTGCAATTTCAACCATTTCTTCAGTCCTCCAGTTCTTCAGGTTGTGTTATGTGCTTTAGATTGCTAAAACTGAGCTAGTAAGCTTCTATTTTGTTCAGATCTAGCAATTTATAGCTTTTCACGTAGTTCAAACACTTTCGATTATGATCTGCGTTTGATATTGTGAGATGTGATGTGTGTTGAGCTTGAATTCTCTCTTATACATAGATCGTGTTCATTTGATACTAGTTTGAGCTCAGATGACTTGAAATTGAGATGATTGAGGAACAGTGATAGGTGATAACAAGGAATTTAATTCATACTTTGTTGAGAGATTTGTGATAACATAATTGTGCATAACATAATCAGCTGTGTTCTTACTCTGTTGATGAAAAGAGATTGATAACCTGTAGTTGATAAAGTTTGATAAATTGTAGAGTTTTCTCAAGCTAGCAACAATGGCAACCACACAATCTGTTGTCAACTTTCTCTTGAGCATGATTACTGTGCGTTTGAGCGAGAATAACTTTGTCAAATGGAGCTTTTAGTTTCAGTATGTATTAGAAGGAAATGATTTGTTTGGATACTTTGATGGAACCTATCCTTGTCCAACTCGCTTTGTGCTCACTGATGAAGGCACTGTGACTTCTGAAATTACTCAAGCATACAAACAGTGGAAGAGAATTGACAAAGCTTTAGTTGGACTTTTGATGGCTACACTTGATGATGATATTATGGAGATTATTGTTGGTTGCTCTTCTTCTCGTGAAGCATGGCTTGCTTTACAAGAAAGATTCTCTACTGTGTCAAGAGCTAATATCATTCAGCTCAAAACTGATCTACAGACCATTAAAAAGGGCTCTGACTCAATTGATAAGTACCTACTTTGTATCAAGCATGCTAGAGATCAGTTATCATCTGTTGGTGTCTCTATAGCTGATGAAGATATTGTTGTTGTTACTCTGAATAGTTTACCTGATGAGTACTCCATGATAAAGACTGTAATTCATGCTATAGATAGCCCTATTTCTCTCAAGGACTTCAGAGCTCAACTTCTTACAGCTGAAAGAGATATTGAGGCTCAGTTTATTTCTCAAGGTTCTATGTCTGCTATGGCTGCACGAGGCTACAAATCTAATGATGACAGAACCAAGAGCTATGATAGCATTTATCATACTGATAAAGGCAAAGGTGCTTGGAATGGTAACAATGGCAGGCAGTCTACTTGGAATAACACCAAACAGGCTTCTCATGGTGACTCACAATCTGGTGGAACTTATAGATCTTACAATGGAGTTGAGTGCCAAGTTTGCAATAAAAGAGGTCACACTGCAAATAATTGTTATCAAAATCTTGAGTGTAGCTACTGCCATAAGAAAGGACATATTGCCAGCAAGTGTTTTCAAAATTCTGAATCACCTGAATTTAGAGGCAACAATCAAGAGTACGAAAACAATGTTGGAGGCTCTCTTGAATGTCAGATTTGTAGTAAGAAGGGACATACTGCTGTGAATTGCTTCTACAGATCTAACATTCCATCTAATCATCCATCTCAGTCAGTTGTGGTGTGCCAAATCTGTGGTCTCAAGGGGCATGCTGCATTAGATTGTCATCATCGAAGTAATTATGCTTATCAAGGTGTTGAGCCTCCCTCTACATTGGCTGCAATGACTTATCAGTCTTCTGGATCTAGTTCATCTGGGACACATCACAATGAAGTTTGGATTGGTGACACTGGTGCCACACATCACATGACCTATGACCTTAGGAACCTCACTATTGCTCATCCCTATGAGTCCAGTAACTCAATTACTATTAGCAATGGTGTAGGTTTGACAATCAAACATATTGGATCTACTTCTATTGCACCTGCTGCACATTCATTTAAGCTTAACAATGTTCTTCGTGTGCCTAGCTTAGCTGAGAATCTGCTCTCATTTAATAAATTGTGCAAAGATAATCATTGTTACATAACAATGGATGATATTGACATTTATGTTTAGGACAAAGCATCAAAGGCTCTACTGTACAAGGGAAAGAGTAATGGGGAAGGCTTGTTTTTGTTCAAAACTTCAAGATTCATTCCAACTGTTCAGCATACTCACACTGCTTTTGTTGGTTCTGCCATCAAATATTCTCTTTGGCACCAGAGACTTGGTCATCCTACTTCAGATATTGCTTCAAAAATGTTGTCTTTGTCTTAAATCAAGTATAGCCATCACATTTGCTCAGCTTGTCTTAGTGGAAAAATGTATAGGCTACCTTTTCATGAGTCTAGTTCCAAGTCTGTAACTCCTTTCCATAAAGTTTACTCAGATGTTTGGGGTCTAGCTCCATGTCTATCTCTTGATGGTTTTAAATACTGTGTTACCTTCATTGATGACTATACAAGGTTTGTATGGATCTATCCACTTGTGAATAAATTAGATGTTTATACATTTGTTAAGTTCTACAGTTTTGTGTTCACTCAGTTTCATATGGCTATACAATCTTTCCAAACTGATGGTGGTGGAGAGTTTAATAGTAAAGCATTCAAGGAATTCATAGATAGTAAGGGTATTCTTCATCTCATTACTTGTCCACACACCCCACAGCAAAATGGTGTTGCTGAAAGGAAGAATAGACATATTGTAGAGACATTCATCACTCTTATGGTTGCAGCTTCCTTACCTAAGCATTTTTGATTTCATGCTGTTTTCAATGCTTGTTATCTCATTAACAGGATGCCTTGTAAATCTCACAATATGCAGTCTCCATATTTTGCATTATTTGGTTGTGTCCTTGATATCAGTTTGCTCAAAGTTTTTGGATCAGCCTGTTATCCATATCTCAGACCCTATTCACAAGATAAGCTCGACCCTAGAACTACTAGATGTGTTTTCCTGGGAAATGCTCTTGGTTATAAAGGTGTGTTTTGCTTCAATATAGAGAAAAACAAACTTTGGATGTGCAGGCATGTTGTATATGATGAGTCCTTGTTCCCTTTTTCTTCTTCACCACCTGTACCATCTCATACTGCTCTTGTCCCTCATTCGAGGTCTTAGTCTAGTGCTGCTTCTTCTTCCACTCCTATGTTGCCTATTCTCCCTCCTGATCAGTTACAGGTCGTTCTTCCTTTTGGTCAATCTTCTCTGCCTTCTGCAGTTCTCCCTGCCTTGTCTGAAGAAGGGATAATGTGACTTCTAGTTCTAGTTCTTCGGGTTCTGGTTCTTCGGCAAATTCTGCAGACTCTAATGTTGAGTCTAGTAGTTATAATGAGGCTTCTAGTGATGAGCATGAAATGTTTAATAGTGGTGAATGATGTCGCTTTTGGGAAGCGCACAATTTAACCCTAAAAATATCATAGTAGTATAAGCAAGTAGGGATCGTTCTATTCCGGGGATTGAGGGTACACCTGTCATTGTCAAACAATTAAACAATTAAAATTAAAACAAAGTATAATATTCACAAATATATTCACAAGTATAAACATTATTTACGAAAAAGGGGGGGATTTTTGTTTTTGGTTTTCTAATTTCGAAAAATAAAAGTTAAGCTAACAAAATAATTAAAATGCAAAAACATAAAAATGCAAATGAAATGCACGAACAAAGATCAAATCGGAATTTTATAATCAAAGTTAATTCAAGTTCATCATTGTTCATCATAGTCATGCAAGAGGAATTGATCATGTGAAACGTTCTAAGCAAACAATTTCCCATATTTTACTTTCAATGCTAATTAACCTAAGTGAAAGCACCTAGATTAATCCTATCAAACATGCAATCAAACCCTAGAAAGCTAGTCAATCATGTCATGTTTAACGCATTAAGCATCTAGAAAGGCTATCAATTCAAATGTGCAACTTAGTATGAAAAAGTTCACCTAATTGCAATCTCCTTTGATTAAATTTCGGTTTTTGTACAAAACCTTTACTACTTATTGATTCAAGAACACAAAACCAAAAAGTTGATTCATGTTCTCAAATTCGTAGCAACATTCACATAAAAACCCTAAATGTTTCGAACCATTCAAGATCATTATACAAACGATTTCTATCATGCAAATTTAATCAAACACTCACACAAAAGCAACCATAAATCGCAATATATGAATCTGAAAATTAACAATTAATCATAAAATTTCAGAAAACAATACTTGTTCATACATATGTGTCAACTAAGGCAAACCAACGAAAATTACAAAGCAAAGGTACAAGGAGAATCGGATTACACCGTGATGAAGATGAGATGAATGAAGTGATGAGGTGGTCTCTTGAATTTCGAAAGCAATCTTCAAGGTGGAGGGTGGATGATGTGCACGGCTTGTCTTCTTCTTCCTTGGCCTTGCTTGCACTTCGTGGTTGCCCTAGAGGATGGAGAAGAACACGGCTAGGCTAGAGAGATTTCTAAATTATTTCTCAAGTGTAGAACGTAAAAATGGAACTAGGAACTCCATGACGTTGTGGAAGGGGAAGAATATATAGGAGCACGGCCTCCTAGGTCTCCATGCCGTCCAAAACCCTAGAAAAGCTCACGGCTATTGCTTGCTTCGTCCACATGTTTTCCTCCAATGAATTCTTGCCACATAAGCCCTATGAAGTGGTGCAACCAATCACAAAATTCCAATATTACTTCCCTAAATAATTCTTGCCGAAATAAAAAGATAATTTCTGATTTTATACACCAATTTCGGCAACAATATATTTAGGGATTAAAGGGGGATGAATCTAGACTCCTTTTAGAGCTTTTTGTGTTCAACACATATATTCTCTTTCCTTTAAAAGCTCCCTAAGAAATCTCCACGAAATCTCTCTTGAATTTCTGATTTTCCACACGGCAAAACCCTAGTTTCTCTCTTCATTATCCCTTGGCCGAATTCTCTAGGGTTTCTCTTTTATTTTGCACGGCAATTCCTTGTTTCCCTCTTGCTTGGACGGCTAGGAGTCTCTAGGGTTTATCTCTTGATTTATTTCCATAAAAATAACCCTAGAAAATCTCCTTTTAATTTCTGATTTTCTTGGACGCCACCTCCTTGTTTCTCTCTTGCAAATTCACGGCAACAACATCTTTAGTGCTAGGGTTTGCGTCACAAACCCTAGTTCCATGGGCTCTTGTGGGCTTTTATCCAATTAGCCGAAAATCCAACAAGTCTTGAGAGTTTATGGGCCTCCATGCGTCACTTCTGTGCCATGTCATCTTCCAACGTCACAACACTTTATTTTTCCATTTCTTTTTCATAGTAACGTTGGAAATTTCATTGGTGGGCTTTCCTCCTTTCCGCAGGGTTTCCTGGTTGGACCAGGAAAACTTCTTTTCTTCATTTCTGCTCATTTCTGTGGCTCATTGTTCTTCATCTTTGCTCCCCTTGGTGATCGCAAGCTCCTCTTTCCATTTGTGAGTTCATTTCCACTTTCTAATAGAAACTAGTAAGAAAAAAGAAACTTTCCTAAAATGAAAAATGGCAACTTTCCTAAACTGAAAATGGGAACTTTCTAAAAATGAAAAATAGAACTACTGAAAATGGAAACTTACTAAAAATGATAAATAGAAACTACAAATATAGAAACTTTCTACAAATAGGAACTTTCCCATTCAAAGAATGGAAACTTTCCTAAACAGGGTTTTAATAAGGAATTAACGCAAGAAATGTAGGGAAAAACAAGTAAAACGTCGCATTAAAATGCTCCCATCAGTGAAAGCTCAAATGGTGAAACTGTTCCAAATATTGGTTTACCTCAAGAATTACAGTTTGTTGAGGATCATTCTCAAGCATATAATAATCATTCTATGCTTACAAGGGCCAAGAATGGTATTGTGAAGAAGAAATCCTTCAAAGACTTCTGTGCTTTTTCTTGTATTGTCCAACAAGGTTTGCTTGATGAGTTGGCATTTTTCAGTGGCTTTATTTCTATTATAGATGTTCATGATCCTATTGAGCCTAAATCTTTCAAAGCCGCAGTTGGTAAACCTATATGGGACATTGCCATGAATGAAGAGATTGATGCTCTTCTGAAATAAGGCACTTGGGAACTTGTTCCTCTTCCAAAAAAATAAGAATATTGTGGGAAGCAAATGGATTTACAAAGTCAAGAAGAATCTTGATGGGACTGTGTCAAGATATAAGGCCAGACTTGTAGCTCAAGGTTTTAGCCAAGAGAAAGGATTGGATTATGATGAAACCTTTAGCCCAGTTGTAAGACACAGTACTGTGAGATTAGTTATTGCTCTTGCAGCTATGAACAGGTGGGATTTGAGACAATTAGATGTCAAAAATGCATTTTTACATGGTGATCTCAGAGAAGAAGTATACATGCAACAGCCACTTGGATTTACTGATACTACACATCTTGAGTATGTTTGTCTACTTAAGAAGTCACTTTATGGATTAAAACAGGCACCTAGAGCTTGGAATGAAAAATTCACTACTTTCCTACCAGCTTTAGGTTTTCATTTCTCATACTCAGATCCTAGTTTATTTATAAAGAGCAGTGGAAAAGGTGCTGTTGCACTCCTTCTGTATGTGGATGACATTGTTGTCACAGGTTCAGACACTGAAGGAATTAATACTGTAATAGCTGAGTTAAGTGAAGTGTTTGACATGAAAGATTTGGGATCACTTTCTTACTTCCTTGTCATTAATGTGCAGTACAAGAAGAATGGCATATTTTTATCACAAGAGAAATATCTGATTCTTAAGGCAGGATTGGAGTCTTGCGGAGAATGTAACTCACCTTGCCTACCTCATGTTCAGCTACTTAAGTGTGAAGGAACTCCCTTGTCTAATCCCACATTCTACAGGAGTATAGTTGGTGCATTGCAATATCTCACATTTACTAGACCTGATATTACATATGCAGTTAACACTGTGTGTCAATTTATGTCTACTCCAACTGATGTGCATTATGCTTCTGTGAAGAGAATACTCAGATATCTTCAAGGAACTGTGACTAAAGGACTGTTCTATAAGTATGGGAACTCTGTGCCCTTTATCAATGCCTTCTGTGATGCAGATTGGGCTAGTGAGATTAATCATAGAAGATCAAGCACCGGATTTATTGTCTATCTTGGTCATTGTCCTATATCCTGGTAGTCAAAGAAGCAAGGATCTGTGTCAAGAAGCTCAACAGAGGCAGAATATAGAGCATTGGGAAATACTGCTGCAGAAATTTCCTGGATTCGACATGTCTTGTGTGATCTAAAAGTAAGAGTTCCAGCCCCACCTTTGTTAAAATGTGACAATTTATCTGCCTTAGCCTTGTGCTCGAACCCTGTCTTTCATTCAAGAATAAAACATCTTGATAATGATTTTCACTTTATGAGAGAAAGAGTACAAAGACATGATCTTCTCCTTCAGTATGTACCTATTGAACATCAAACTGCTGATGTATTTACCAAAGGCTTGCATAGTCCTATCTTTCGAGAACATTGTGCCAATCTCAGTGTTGTTTCCCCCACTGAGATTGAGGGGAGGTGTTGACATGAACGAGATGAGCATGGAAGGGTCAAGCTGACCAATGACATGTATTCCAGTTGTAGCGCATGTACTAGTCATCGTGTGATGTGGAAAGTTCCAGATATTTTTGCATGTTTTCAGTTGTAATAATTGTTAGGGATTGTCCTAACTATAAATAGCAAAGTCTGTAATAACTTTTGTGTGTGATTCATTTTGTAAAAACTTTGAGAATATTCTAGTTCAGGTTTTCTCTCATTTCTCTATTTTCAAAGCTTGACTTTGCTCTCAGAGTTTGACCATGGCTGATATGTTATCACATCTTTCATTTTACTCTTTTCGTTATGCAAGGAATACATCTAATTTCTTTCTTAATCAACATAATTTTTTTGGATTATCTATCATATGTTTTTGATGTTGTAATTATTATATTGTAACCTTCAATGTGCAAATTTCAACCCATTTATCTATATATCTATCTCTCTATCTATCTATACTATAAAACGAAGGACCTAGGCTTTTCAGCAAAATATGAATTACCAAAAATATCTTTCATAATAAAAGAAAATCATCTGAAATGATTATTATGGTAAAATAAAAAAAGAAATATATAAATATGAAAAAAAAAAATTTGAAATGATTTCCATTTGATTGAAATGATTATTGTGAAAAAAAAAATTTGAACTTTTACTAGGTTAGTTCCAACTGATTTCCACTGTCTTATCCTCAATTGATGTTATGATGATAACCTTTGTTGCCTTTAATTATGACCTTTATTGAGAGTGGAAAGGCCTAAAACCTTGATCATTTTCTCAACTATGATTACCATTTTAATTTTGTTGGAAATATAGGGATTAATTGCTATATAAATAAATTTGAGATGCATATAATTGCGAAATTAATCATTTGCACTTTACCCTTAAAGCAAAGTACAATCGATATGAACTGTGCCAAATAGATGCTTATAATTAAAGTCCAGAGAAATCTCAACCAAGTTGAGGCTAGCCTCGTCATAATGGCTTTAAGACAATTTACACCCTACGTAAGTGCTTATGGGTGCATATATGAAGTTTCTCCAAGATAAAATGAAATCTTTTATTGACCAATCGCTGAATTTCTTTTCTTTAATGGCGTAGTTAACTTAAATAATTCCTATTTATTCAATTTGAAAGAAAAATAGATTTTTTTTCACCTACATAAATGAGGGTACTTTAGTACGTTGAAATTGGTTATATTAGCAAATTTTAATGATAAAATAGTATCAAATGGTGTAATCAGCATGTAGGGTGAAAAGAACAAATTGTAGGGTGGTAATAACCGCATCAAAAAAAAAAAAATGGAACCTCCAACATTTACTTAAATCTCCCTTTCAAATTTTATATCTCTAAAGATCCTTTATTTCGTTGAATATAATGAAATAAAATAACTAAAATTAGATAGAGAAATTGAAACTAGGGCTTTAACGACATCTTTTCCTCGGAGAGCTACTTGTGAGTCTGTTCTGTTGGCAGATAGATTTGGGTACTTGGATTGCAAACCCACAAGTTGCCAACATCTGTAATATTAATCTTTACATCCAATATCTTTGTTGACATTGTTGATTGCGCCACTAGGAGAAATATATGAAAGATTTCAGTCTTCATCACAACAACTATGAAGGGCTAGTTTGGGATTGCTGTGACTTTAAAAAAAAAAAACTGCTTCTGCTGTGTTGTGAGAATAATTAGCTGTGAATTAAAACAGTTTTGTGTTTGGTAAATAATATTTTTAAAAGTGTTGTCAGTACATAAAACAACTGCAGAGTGTGCTTTGATCCACAACAGCTTCTAAAAGCAACTTCTAGGCTGCTTATAAAATCTGCTGCCAGTGACCTATAATTTTCAATTAAAACTGCTTTTTATTTATTTACCAAACACAATAAAATCTAAAATTTTAAACAAAAACTGATTTTTTTAAAAAGCAAAGCAATCCCAAACGGGGTCGAACAACCATTTCAAGTACCAAGTTGCCAACAAATCTGAGAAACCTTAATTTAGAGTTCGTAACTCTTGCTATCATTTATAGAATTATATTCTTTACTCAACTAATATACAAATTAAATACATACCATTTTTATCAAACCATAAACATACAACATATCACTCATGTTGCAGGAAATATTGCTACGTTATATAGAATGGGAGTTTCTCTTTTGGGTGGTTCTAGTTAGACCTCCAAATTTGCTATTGGGACCTCCCATACTTAGTACACCTCTAATTTACTTTTTAGAATACTTGAAAAGCTAAGTAGACCTCCTTATTTTTACCAAAACGCTCTTGAACATAAGATATAACAATATGTTACTCTACTTTTTATTTCTATCTTCAACCCGAGAAGAAGAATGAATCAAAATCACATGATATTTCTCTCTTATAAGTTGGTCTCTCCTCCACCAAAATTAATCAAAGGTTTGGTTCTCGATCTTGACATGTTGTTGGAACCCTTTGAATTTGCTAAAAGAATGATTTCAAGGGTTTTGGGTTGGAAGATCGAGTAATAATTATATCATAATAATTTTAAGAAAATTTCAAATTAGATTGTTTTGAATTTATTTTTGTAATAAATGATGAGCCATGTATAGAAATTATTATTTTTATTTAATTATTTTAGGTAAATTTTAAAACTATATAGGCAATATAAGGAAATTTCGGGGAAAAAATAATTTAATTGAATGTTATATCTGGTTGGAGGAGGTAAGAGGAGTATTTACTTATTTATTTTTTCATTTTTTTCTCTTTGTCCTTATTTGTCTTTTCATATAAGTTGACAAAGTCTATTAATAAATGAAAAAAGTTGGAGGTCCAAATATCAAATTTGGAGGTCCAATTAGAACCACCCTTCTCTTTTATGTTTTTCTTTTAATTGTTTTTTTTTTTTTTCTAAAAGGGTAACATAGGATTTGTTGAGAATTTGTCAACAGATGAGACTTTTACTGGGTATTTTAGTTCGTCAAAATGCTCCTCTTGCTAACCATTTATTGCTTGCTGATGATAACATGTTATATGCTTAAGCTTCTTCTGAAGCCTGTTCCCATACTTCAAGAGGTGATTGAGATTTATGGCTGAGTATATCGGGGCTGGTTGTTAACCATTTACTGTTTGCTGATGATAGCATGTTATATGCTGAAGCTTCTTCTGAAGCTTGTTTCCATATTTCAAGAGGTGATTGAGATTTATGGCAGAGTACCGGGGCTGGCTGTGAATTTTCATAAAAGTTTTGTTACTTTAAGTAATGGTTTGCATGTAAGAAATTGTGCTTCTTCTCTTGATGTTGAGATTATTTATTTCCATAAGCGTTATTTAGGTCTTCCTACATAAGTGGGTCAGAAATTGGCCAAGAAACTGAAGAACTGGCAAGGAAAATTTTTGAGTGGTGCAAGAAAGGATATTCTTATACGTGTTGTTGCTCAAGCTCTCTTAAACTATGCTATGAGAGACTTTCAGCTTACCAAGAATTTCTGTTATAATCTTGAACACACGTGTGCTCGATTTCGGTTGGAAAGCACAAATGGTAAGCGTAAAAGATTGCAAGGCTTGAGATGATCGACTTATGTCATCCTAAGGAGGTAGGAGGTTTGGGTTTTGAAAATCTCACAGAATTTAGTATTTCGGTCCTTGCAAAACAAGTGGTGTGTGGTTAACAACCCTGCCTATCTAGTTCCGAGAATGTATGAGGCCCGATTTTGTCGTAAGTGGTCTTTTTGACAATTGCTTCTCATGCTACTCCATCATATCCGTGGCGTAACATTTTTGCTACTAGAGAGAAGGAAAAATCCGCTGGAATGTTGGTAATGGGTAGAATGTACGTTTTCATATGATCTAATGCTTGGACACCTCATACTCCTACTTTTAAACCTCAAGAAACATGGGCTGCAATAAATGTGCATGTTAGCAAGAGTTGACGAGTTATTGTTGCCACAAGATGGTTGGGATGACCTTAAGATCCAAACACTCTTCAGTGTATCAGACGCGGAGGTGGTGCTGGCATTTCTCTTAGCTCTCGTGCACTTGATGACATATTAATTTGGCATTTGAATTGGAGGCAAAGGGCATGTTCCCTATCAAGTCAGCCTATCGCTTTGCTTTTTCAAAATCTACTACATCTTTGTCATCAAATGTTGTTTCCAACCAACCACTAAGGAAAAAGATTTGGCATGCTAAAGCTCCTAGCACTGCTATAGTACATGCTTGGAAGGTTTGTCATAATATCCTATCTATTCTGGATCGTCTAGCTTCCCAAAGAGTGCTGCTGGACTCTCTGATTTGTTCTTTGTGCAATATTGAAGTTGAAACCAACTTGCATTTAAGTAGAAATTGTGAGTTCACTACAACTGTTTTTGGTTCTCATTCGAACTTAACTCGTCTTTGTTTTACAGATGATTATGATCAGCTAGATACCATTGATTGGTTGTATCTATGATTAGAGAAATTATCAAAGACTTCTTTTGTTCAGCTTCTTGGCTTGATTTAGTGTATCTCGAAAGAGAGAATTGATAGAGTTTGGGAGAATAAGATCACCTTTGCTGGTGATGTTGTCCTTGTGACTATTTCCAGACTCAATGATTTTATCTTTCATAATACTAAGGTGCAAGGTGTTTCTTGAAGCAGAAGAGTAGTTGAAGTGGCAAGCTCCCTCATCTGGGTGGTTATTAAAGATCAATATTGATGATGCTTCTAATAAGAATACTAAACAAGGAGGTTTGAGATTTTTAGTGAAGGTTCTTTTATATCTGGTCTGGAAAAGGTTTAGATCGGGTTCTATCACTCTGAAACTGCTACCTTGTAATATTGCTCTTGATTTTATCACTGATGATTCTCTTTAACCGGTGATTATTGAAACTCATTGTGCTGCACTGCAAATTCAACTTACTTAGTTTCCTCATTCTAACACCTCAGTTATGAGTCAAATTTATGAAGATATCTTTCACGCTATGGGGCTAGTTCTCTGTATTCAAAATTTTAATGTCAAAAGAGAAGCTAATAAAGCTGCTCACTTACTGGCAGCTCATGCATTCTTGGTCAAATTAAAGAGGTTGCATTCGAATTTGTAAGCCTTGATTTTTCTTAATTATCAATCAAGTTTGACCTCCTTCACCACAAAAATAAAAAATACAAAAATAAAACAAATGTTGTAGAGAAACTGAATTTGGGAGAAATTTTTCTGTGTATTCTCATTGATAATAGGGGCCTCTTTATATAGATGATTACAATGCATAGAATCTCAATCATACAAGGAAAGCAATTCTACATTGATTAGGATTCTAGACCCTTCTAAATAAATCATATTACCACTAGGTCAAGTAACCTAGTATTTGGGCTAAACACAAATTAGGTTTTCCTTGAACGCTCCCCCTTGTGTTGCCCAAACGCGGTGCTTCTCTCGTTGCCTCATTAAAAACCTTGCCGAGTAACAAAAACCCAGTGGGACAAAAATAACCTCGGTCGAAGGGGAAAAAGAGCACAACACACCCTTCACGATTCGAGACGAACATGTAGACATCTCCCCCTGATGTCTGCGCCTCCCCCTGATGACTACGATCATGGGAGTTCAGATAACTTCCGCAAGCCAATTCTTGCCACATGTTTCTCGAATGTGGATTTGGGCAATGACTTAGTAAACAAGTCTGCCACATTGTCCTCAGATCGAACTTGGTTCACTTTGATCTTGAGGAGCTTCTGTTGTTGCTGATTGTAGAAGAATTTAGGCGATATATGCTTGGTGTTGTCGCCTTTGATGTACCCTTGCTTCATTTGTTCAATGCAAGCAGCATTATCCTCATAAATGCTCGTTGGCTCATCTGTGGTAGACTTCAAACCACAATTGCTTCGAACATGCGTAACTATGGATCGAAGCCATATACATTCAACGGACTGCTTCGTGAAGAGCAATAATCTGCTGATGTTGAAGAGGTAGCGACTAAGGTCTGCTTTGTAGACCTCTAAGATATCGCGGTATTTCCCATGGTGAAAACATAACCAGTTTGGGAGCGACCTTTGTGTGGGTCAGAGAGGTACCCAGCATCAGCAAAACCTTCCAAAACACTTATATCGTTTTGGGTTGGGGATAGGGAACGTGGTCCACCATGTGTGACGTTCCTGGCATTTGATGGGTCCGAATCCATCATCTCTCTATAGGGATAGAACAAGCCCATATCGATCGTACCACTTAGGTATCGAAAGATATCTTTAACACCAGTCCAATGACGCCGTGTTGGTGCAGAGCTATATCTAGCTAGCAAGTTCACTGCGAATGAGATATCCGGTCTTGTGCATTGTGCCAAGTACAATAATGCGCCTATTGCACTTAGGTAGGGCACTTCCGCCTCTAGCACATCTTCATCGTCATCTTTTGGACGAAATTGATCCTTCTTTGGATCAAGACTACGGACGACCATTGGGGTGCTTGAAGGCTTAATCTTATCAGTGTTGAAATGCCTAAGCATCTTTTGGGTATAAGCTGATTGATGAATCAGGATACCATCTCTACGGTGCTCGAGTTCTAAACCGAGGCAAAACCGGTTTTTCCCAAGATCTTCATCTCAAACTCGGATTTCAAGTGTTCAGCGGTTCCCTTAACTCTTTAAGGGTGCCAATTATGTTCATGTCAAACATAAACCGCTACTATTGCAAATCCGGAACTTGTCCTTTTTATGAACACACATGGGCATAGTTCTTGTTGACATATCCCTTCCAAGCAAGTGTCACTTAGACGGTTTATACCACATCCGTCCGGATTGTTTCAATCCATATATAGTGAGCGTTTCAATCTAATCGCAAACGCGCTCCGTGGTTTAGAGCCACTTGATTTGGGTAATTGAATTCCGTCTGGAATCTTCATGTATATCTCTGTTCTAGATCCCCATATAGATACGCAGTAACCACATCCATAAGCTGCATATTCAGTTTTTCGGAAACTACAAACTGACAAGGTAGCGGAACGTAATGACGTCCATTACGGGAGAATAGGTCTCCTCGTAGTCGATTCCAGGGCGTTGTGAGAAACCTTGCGCCACAAGGCGAGCTTTGTACCTTACAATCTCATTTTTCTCATTACGCTTTCTAACGAATACCCATTTATGACCAACTGGTTTGGTGTTGGGCGGTATTGGCACAACTGGTCCGAATACCTTCTTTTCGCTAGAGAATCAAGTTCTGCATGGATCGCATCTTTTCCACTTTGGCCAATCGGCTCTACGTTGGCATTCATCAACGGAGTGTGGTTCGATTCATCGGTCTCAATAATCTCACGCGCCACTGAATACGCGAATATCATCAATGATGGTGGAGTTTTTCCCACGTCATGTACACTAGTGTAATTAACAGAGATCTCTACGTTCTCAGGGATAGGTTCTGACATTGAGGCGTCCCCCAATGATGTCTCATGAACAAACCATAATCCGGAATATTCTCATGGGACGATTTTGAGTATCGATGATCAAGGATTTGTTTGTGCCTCATTCGCCTTCTTTCTAGGGCGAGTATCCTTCGAACCAATTGGATCTACGCACTTTCTTGCGGGACCTGCAGCCATAGATGCCACATCATTGCCATGTTGGGCAATAGCGCCATCTCCTGGTATGGCAGGAGTGGCGTGATGTCCAGTATTTGAGACATCGATCCTTGCAGGCAAATTTGCAGCAGGTATGTGTGATCTCGTCACTTTGGCAACATCAGAAAACGCATCGGGCAGAGTGTCTGCTACGTTCTGGAGCTCGATTATTCTTCGCACTTCAAGTTCAGACTGTGCGGTACGGGGATCGAGATAAGACATAGTGGGGACAGACCACGACAATTCCTGTCGTTCCTGTTGAACATCTGTGTTCTTATCTCCCCCTAACGAAGGGAAGACTGTCTCATCAAAGTGACAATCCGTAAATCTAGCGGTCAAGAGATCGCCTGTCAAGGGTTCAAGGTAGCGGACGATCGTTGGAGATTCATATACAACATAAATGCCCATCCGTCGTTGTGGACCCATCTTAGTATGCTGTGGCGGCGTAATAGGCACATAAATGGCACACCCAAAAATGCGTAAGTGCGAGATATCAGGCTCATACCCAGTCACTAGCTGTAACGCAGAGTAAGATTGAGTGGCAGTGGGTCGTAGACGAATTAGCGTCACTGCATGCAATATTGCATATCCCCAAGCAGAAACAGGGAGATTGGTGCGCATAACCATTGTCTGTGCTATCATCTGTAGTCGTTTGATAGTGGCTTCTGCGAGACCATTTTGGGTATGAACATGGGGAACTGGATGCTCTACATCATTCCCCAGTGACATGCAATAGTCATCGAATGTTTTCGATGTAAACTCCCCAACATTATCAAGTCGAATCGACTTAATAGGTTGGTCAGGGTAGTGAGCCCGTAGACGGATAATCTGGGCGAGGAGTTTAGCATAAGTAGCATTCCGAGTGGACAATAACGCGACATGTGACCAGTGTGTCGACGCATCAACCAATACCATAAAGTATTTAAAAGGTCCGCATGATGGTTGAATTGGTCCACAGATATCCCCTTGGATTCTTTGTAAGAACGGAATAAGTATTTTGGGATCCTTTGCGTAGGATGGTCTCGGTCCTAATTTCCCGAAGGAACAGGCTTTGCAGAAAGAGCGAGGGGCCTTAGAAGCAACCAATGAGGATTTTGGTTGGGCCTGAGCATCCGTAGCGCTATTAGAAGCAAAGTGTGTGACTACATCTCTCATGATGGCGTTAGAGCCATGGAAAGTGGTGTGTGTAGTGTCATGGCTACTAGGAGGAACAACCATGGCGTCATGCTCATGGTTGGCTCCATTAATGGCGTCATCATATGGGACGTGGGCGGCCTTATGGCGCCCCAAGACGGCTGCAGTCCCAGATGCTGCAATTGTTGCGGTCTTGCTAAGTCCTGGAATCAATTTTCGATTCTTGCTTCTTCTCACTCGGAAGAATGGATGTCCGTGTGAAGTCTTTAGTATACGGAGCATCATATCACGACCAGGATGTCCTAGTCGGTCATGCCAAAGCCAATATGTGTCTGAATCCAAGAGATCTTCTCTTATGATATTATTGGATTCAATAGGTCGAATTGTAGTGACATAAAGTCCACTAGATTGACACATAAGCTTCTCTAAAATGCGCTTTCTTCCGCAATCATTAGAGGTAATGCAAAGGAATTCTATTTCGTTCTCACTATGCGTTTCCGCATGGAATCCGTTGGCTCTAATATCTTTAAAACTCAATAAGGTTCGATTTGCCTTAGGAGCGTAGAGAGCTTCAGTGACTTTAATCAAGGTGCCATTGGGCAAAAGGAATTGGGCCATTCCATGTCCTTGAACTAAACTTGATGGCCCAGCCATCGTAGTCACAGATGAATATGTAGGCAACATCTCTAAGAATAATTGCCTATGTCGTAGAATGGTGTGCGTAGTTGCACTATCCGCAAGACATTGAAGTTCATCAATTCCTAAAAGAAAGAGCTCGTAATTAAAAAGGAGTCATAAAGAAAAGAACTCAACTTTTATTAATAAGCCAAACGGAATTACATCATCGTTTCTCATAACCAAAGGAAATCTAATCCAATAAACTAGTTAATGCAAAACAATGGTAGTTGCCAATCTTCTTTCGGTAAATCCAATGTAAATGTAACCAGTTAAGTAGAGAGATGTCGGTGGAGCAAAGCTCGCTTAAGAACCACTTATCTCAAAACCTTTCTAGACATCACTTTTACATTGAGTATGCCTACTTTGAAGAAAGACTAATATCATTGGCATCTACTACAAAAGTAATATGGCAATTGCCTACATCTCTTGGAAAATAAAAAGACTTAATCAAAATCGCCAGTTTCTGGGTCTTGATCCTTGTAGTCTTCCACCCTTAGATCGAGATTTCCATCTTGATCTTCTTGTTCCGTGTAATGTGCCTCCCTTGCTTCACGATACATCTTGTATGCGTTTGCAACATTCTGGGATGCAGTACACTTCTTTGCCCAATGTCCACTTAATCCACATCTGAGACAAGCATCATTATGGTCAGATTCCCTTGATCGAGATGCTCTAGGGGCGTTTTGTAGACGGTTATTGCCTTTGGTGGCGTTACCACCATAACCGGAGGCTTGGCCTCTCTCTCACTTCACACGTTTACCTCTACGGTTCCGTGCACGCCTATCTTGGCGATTTCCTTCCTCTTTAGGGCGAGAATATGGACCAGAACGTCCAGAATTATCCCTATTCTTAGGGTTTCGCTCCTTACGTCCTCCCTTGGGGGCGCGACTATAATTAGACTCCGGAATTGACTTGGTTCCCACGGGTCTAGAGTTGTAGTTCTTCACAAGTATGTTGTCGTGCTTTTCAGCTACGTTCATGGCACCAATTAGCTCATGAAATCTTGTGATGCGTCTAGCATTGACATCAATCCGATAGTTTTTGGCTATCATCAATGCGGAGACGGGGAATGTGGAGAGAGTCTTCTCGATCAACATTGTATCAGTGATGGTCTGCCCACAGAATTCCATCATAGACTTGATACGAGGTGCTTCTGAATTGTAGTCAAGTACAGACTTGAAATCACAGAAGCGGAGGCTATGCCATCTCACTTCTAAGTCTGGAAGCAGGGAATCACGGACGTTGCCAAAACGCTGCTCGAGTTCCACCCATAGTTTTCTTGGGTCTTCCTCATTGAGGTACTCATTTTGGAGCGCGTCATTCATGTGCCTTGTCATGAGAATGATGGCTTTAGCTTCATTCGCCTCTCTCGTAGCTCTATTTGCTTCAAAAGTAGCAGCTTGTTAAGGAGTACGTACGTCCTGACTCGGCTCTTGGATCGTACTCAGGATCCCATCAGCCTTAAGATGCTGGTGCACATCACGGACCCACTTGTGGTATCCTGCGCCTGTTGTCTCTACTGGAGCGAAGCTCAACTTGTTCAGGTTACTCATCCTGAAAAACAACAAGAAAATAGGGTTAGTTTCGGAGCGAAGAAGGCTACCACGAAAAACTATATAATTTCTGAGCGTAGTTGCTTCCAAGAAATTAGGGATTTTTCTGAGCGTAGTCGCTTCCAAGAAAATCCGATTCCAAGAGGGGTTTTGGATTAGATCGAAACGACGATGTATGTGATCGATCGTTGTCTTCTCAACAAACTCTAAGTTTGGAGAACTCTACAAGCTCCAAGCTTGGAGTGAGCATGAACCCCCACAGTTCGGCTATTGGTCTCCCCTATGAAGAAGAAAGGGGGGTAGAAGAAGGAATGTTGGAAGTCCCCGAGAAAAGAAGAAGAAATTGAAAAAAAACTTCAAAAACGGGAACTTTTAGAAAAAATCACCTTAAAAGATGGTCGGAAAAATCATCGCCGGAAATTTACTATAGCTGACAGGAAAGTTGGCCCGGAAAAGTTGCCGGCGGTGGTTGACCGGCGTTGACTGATCGTTGACCGGATGTGCTGACGTGGTAGATCGGCTTGGCGGCTAGGTGGCTTGGCAACTTGGCAGCTTGGCTGGGGCCTGCTGCACATGGGCTCAACCTTTGGGCTTGGGCCTGCAGCAGGTGGGCTGCACAGGATCTCCTCCCCCCCCCCCCCCCCCCTTTTTTTTTTTTTTTTTTTTTTTTTTTTCTGCCGGTTCAGGTTAGGAGGATTCTGGTGGCCGGTTCGGTGGAATTTTGGCCGGTTCTGGTGATGAAATTTCCGGTTCCGGGTTTCGGGGGTGGAGACGCTGCAGGTGGTCGAGTATGGCTGCAGGAGGTGGTGAGGAAGGCTTTGAACCGGGCAGAGGGACTTTTGCTTCTTCCGGTGGCCGGTTCGGTGGTTTGCCGGCCGGTTCTGGGGGTGGGGCCGCCGGTTCTGGACTCCTAGAGTTGAGATCTTGAAGGTGGGCGGCGGAGGTTCCTGGGATTTGAAGGTTACGAATATAGGGTTTCAGGGTTAAGGCTCGTGCTAATAACGTGTTGTAGAGAAACTGAATTTGGGAGAAATTTTTCTGTGTATTCTCATTGATAATATGGGTCTCTTTATATAGAGGATTACAATGCATAGAATCTCAATCATACAAGGAAAGCAATTCTACATTGATTAGGATTCTAGACCCTTCTAAATAAATCCTATTACCACTAGGTCAAGTAACCTAGTGTTTGGGCTAAATACAAATTAGGTTTTCCTTGAACAACAAATGATTTGTTGAAAATTAAATACGTGAAGAGATCATGTGTGAAGAGGTCATGTAAATGAATCTAGGGGTTCCGGTAGAGATCTCCAAGAAAAAAATTAAATCAACTAAATTGAAAAAATTGCAAATATAGTTAAATGGTTGAGGTGAGGCTCTAATGAGAGTTATTAAAATGAGGACTAGTTGATGATTTTGTAATCAATAGTTGTGGGGATTCACTTTTCAATCACATTTCGACAAATCAACCATTAAATGTTTAGATATTTATGAGTATATCATTTCTGTAAATTTTCAACTAAAATTGAAAATCATTAAGGCAAACATAATCATGATTTATCATTTATAATCATGAACGGTTAAGGTTTAATAGATTTGATTCGTCTATTGATTTGATCTAGTTCAACATCTTAATAATTAACAATTTAAAAGAATATTTTTAGAAATGATCTACTCATGCATACCTAAACATCTAACGGTTGATTTGCGGAAATGAAACTGAAAAGTGGGTCTCTCAAACGGTTGATTATAAAGTCTTCAACTAAGTCTTCATTTTAAAGCTCCTCATTAGAGCCTCTCCCAATAGTTAGATCCGACGACTAAAAAAAAAGAAAAAAATGGTTGAAAATACCGGGGTGCAAAATGAAATACAGAGGAGTATAAGAACCAAGCTATTTACTTATACAGTTCTACCTACCACTAAAATGAATACAAAATTTTAAGCACTATCAACAGCTAGCTCTCCCCACTGCTTCTCAGTCGCCGTTCACCTCCAGGAACCTAAAGCACTATGAACAGGTTCAGGTACTCTTCCCACAATCTTTTCTCTCTATTATCAAAACCCAAACCACCAGTTCATGCTCCCACTTTGCTCTCCCAAACCCTAGTCTCACTTGAGCCCTCTTCGATTGATTTCTTGAATTCAAATCAATTTCACTCAAATTCCGCTTCTAGTTCTGGAATTCCCTTGATTTCCTCAACTGGGTCATCCTCAGATTCTGCTTCAGCATCCCCATTTCCTCTAAAGTTTCGATCTTTACGTTTGTATAGGGGTGGTTATATTGATAAGGGCTTGTTGGTGAATCTTTACCTGTTTAAACACCAGTGTTATGGGACTTCAAGTTCTGTTAAGCATGATCGAACTGATAATGTGGGTGTTAAAGAGGTTAGATACTTTGCGAGTCCTAGGCAAGTTCATGACATTATAGGTATGATTAGAAGGAAGGACAATGATGTGGAGTCAAAGTTGAGTTCAATGAATGTAAGTCTAACTCTTAAGATGTGTACTCGGATTTTTAAGGAGTTGAATCACCTGAAAACAGATGCTTTGGGTGTGTGTGATTGGATTAGGTTTTCACACCCCAGTTGTAGGAATGATGTTCGTTCCATGGTTATTGATAACCTTGGGAGGTTAGGGAGTTATGATGCCATGTCTCGCGTTTTGAGGGAGTTTGGTGAAAGAAAGTGTTTTGTTCTCCCGTGGGCATTTGAGTTTGTATCCCTTTCGCCCTCAAAGGAGGCTACTGTGAGGAAAGTGGTGGAGGTGTTGAAGGCAGTTGAGGGACCGACTGGAGCCTCTGGTTTGTGCTCTTTGATTAAGAAGTGCAGTGCCATGGGTTCGTTTGAAATGGCGGAGTTGGTGATGCAGCTATCGGAGAGGAAGGCAAGTTATTACAGTATAATGATAAAAGAAAAATGTGGAAATGGTGATTTTGATGGAGCTGTGAAGTTGCTTGAGGTAATGAGGGAACATGGTTTTGATCCGGGAGCCAAAACTTACAATTATGTATTCAGTAGCTTATGTAAGAATGATAAATCTGCTGAAGCTACTGCATTGTTTGAGGAAATGCTGGAAAGGAAGTGTGCTCCTGATCCTATAACCTATGAAATATTTGTTTGTTACTCATGCAAAGTGGGAAACTTTGATTTGGCTAGAAAGTTACTCGATAGAATGAATGTGCTAGGCATTGAACCTCGAGTATCAATGCATGCTGCCATTGTCAAGGCTTATTTTAATTTGAAGAGATTTGAAGAAGCATATCAGTACGTCATTGCAACTGATAGATACAACTGCTTTCCTGCGGTTTACAGCATTCTAGCAAGGCTTTATGTCAAAGCAGATATGGTCATCGTTGCCTACAGTCTTCTCACCGAAATGATTAATAAGGGACTTAGACCAGATCAGTCAGTGTATTCATTTGTTTCCAGGCGGCTCATCAATACAGGAAGGAGTGTTTTGGCTGAAGATTTGAAAAGTAGGCTCTCTCGTTTTGGATCAAAATCAACTATGGGAGCTGGATAATATAAGATATGTAACTTTTCTTTTACAATGGTTTATTTTCTGCTCTCTGTTAAGTACACTTGTTTGTCCGTTTCTAGTTATAGTGAGAATTCCAATGGGTAAAGGAAGACAGCGTCCCCAATTTTTTATTTATTTCATTTTTTATGTGGGATAAAATTTTCCGGAAAATGAAAGGGTAATGCATTTGTTTACCTTGTCTTTTGAGTCTACTTTTTATCATTGTTTGGCTACCATGCTTTTGATAACAGTGAACTTAGGCAGACCTTGAGCTCTAGCCTTATGTATTAATCATATTCTATTATGCTACTGGTTTACTTCATTATATTCGTGTACATTGTTGTTTCTAAACTTTTTGATTGCAGTTGTTAGGATTTTGTTATTTAAATTAAGGAAAACCGTAGTTTTGTTTTCATTAGTCTTAATTCTGTTCTTGATCTCCTATATATGTTTACTTGGTTTGACACTGAATTGTTAGAATCCTTGTAGATTTCAGTATAAAAAATACATCTTAGTAACATACATTTCTACTAGATATGAAATCCAAGTTGGTTGCACTAGTATGTCGCAAAGTTGCTGTTGTGCATAGTCATAGAAGGTGATTTCAATGCCTCCAATTATGCACAACAGTTGGGTTCATGCCTTGGGCTTTAGAAGATTCAAGAGCATGGTTTGGTCTGCAAATTTTTGCATGTTCTTGATATCTTTCGGCTGCTTGCATTTTCTGCTTTCTTGCCATTGAAGAGATTCTTTGTAGTTCATCTTGTGTATGTGAATGATGCTGGGGGTTGGGCATACCGTCAATCTGGAATCTTTGGCAGAGATCCATAAGTGCAATATTCTTTTCAAGTTTAATTTTGATAGTTGGCAGAGTTGTATGACTGTCAAATGATTCGAATCAGTGTTTGAAAGAAGATATGCTCAGCATGTAATGTGCTCATAGTTTAGATCTTTTTGAACCAGTTGCCTTTGCAAAGACATATTAGCACTTGAATGTGTCTATCAAGTTGTAAGTGGTGAAACATTTCCATTCAATTAGCTCTGCATCTCTGGTATTGCCTACTTCCGCTGAGGTCATGGACTAATGGTAACTAGGGCCAGTATGTCGTAATGACCAAGTTTTTCAGTCAGATTTGGGATGCCCCAGCCAATGTTCAAGTTCTCCAATTCATGAAAACACTTGGCAAAGAACTCCACGGCAATTAGTGTTATGTTCATTTCCTTATGTTTTCTTTTTATTTAATTTGATGTCTGGGATTTAATTATGTGGATTGCAAAAGAACTCAAAATTACTAAATATTTTTGGTGCTGTGTACACTCCTGGAATAATATCATGTCTTAATTTTAACGGTTGATTTCACTTTGCACCCAATTGCATTTTCATTATCCAAAAATCGAGAACAACGTTTACGCAATTATGTTATGTGAGCCAGAAACTGCTAGGTTAGTGTAGACTGCTGGTAAATTGATAGGCAAAAGGATTCCGTACGAAAATAAAATGAGATATAGAACATGTTCGTCATCTTGCAGCCCCCCAACGCGTACGCACAAGGCAGTAATTAAGTTCTGATTTACCGGGAGAGTAATTAAGTTCTGATTTACCGGGAGTTAAGCATATGCCAGACGAACCGCAGACGTAATAGAATTGTATCGAGTAAGCAGAAGGTTAGCCACCGAATTCACATTTCGGTTTCAGATCGTCTAAGATTACATATTCCTCCTCTATTACACTTTGGCGACTCATTTGCAACATGACTTTTTGATCCTGTTAACTATTTGAGACCCATGTTCTCTGGCTTGTGCTGCAAATTCAGAAGCAGAATTAACATGTCCAGTTGCAAATTCTGGTCTCTTTGAACTGGTATTCACCTGTTTTTGCAACATTTTGTGCTTTATAAATGCGACGAACATTCGACCTGCTGCATGGTTCCTTCGATTACACAGGCAGCATTCAACACGAGACACCCGTGCCCTGGAGATTTACTTTCGCCACCAGCTTGACATCTTAAACCTGCAAAGTAACCTAACATCAACAACTGCAGACACTTGCAGAAGAGAGAACAGATGAACAAAAGTTGCAATCAGGCAAGACAATAGGGCAACAAGAGTTGTGAACTAATTATTTAGGGTGCAGTGACGAGACAACAATATCATTTCATAGGAAAAAGAAGAAGAGGAGAGAAGAGCATTTGATGGCAATGAAAATAATGATGTCATACCTTGGTTCCCTTCGAAGTATGCTTCAGGCCTCCGGACCGTGGTTCTGCAGTCTGAAATTGATCAGTGTTATCAGATTGCTGACTCATTTAAGCAATAATATACAGTTGTGTGTCTGGTTCAGGAACAATTTCATTTTCATAATAGAACTAGCTTATCGAGAAAAAAAATAAAAATTGAACTTCAATATTATTGGAAGAACATATTAAAGTACTAACATTTCCACAAGCAATAATCAGAAAAGCAGATCGAGTGGATTGCGGTAGAGAAACACAACCTTATAGAATGGTTTAGAATTCTTCTCAACAATGGATGCCACAGTTGAGACAGGCTTTGAATCTCTTCTGCGTATAGTGCTAACTTCCTCTTCTCCCTGCACATACATACAACATGCTCAAGTTTTACATAGTACTAAGACACTGACAAAACAAACAAAAGAAAAGGAAATCCATTATTAATCAAACTTGAAAACCAGACATAACGAGATCCAGGGCTGTTTCATAGTATTCAAAAACTCTTGAGCATTATTTAGCACTTCAGCCATTAAGTTCACAAGATTGGAGTATTACTATTTGCATGAGAGGAACAGAATTCAGAACTCATTCTTAAAACCATCTAAATGATATCCGAGTAGATCCATCTACAGGACACAACTTAGCATGCCCAAAAGAAAAGAAAAAGGGAAATTTTTTGTCATATGTGTGTGTGTGAGGCAAGATTACTATGACTCAACGAGTTTAAAAAATGACTCGTCCAGGTGTGCAACATGTGATATAAGTTGCTGATATTGATCAAGTCTTCAAGGATGACTATGAATAGCTTTCACACCAAAATATCTGACTGTTTTATGCAGATTATTACACTACAATGAAGAACTATTTCACAAGTTCATAGTAACTGAAGACAGTTCTATATTAAATTGTTCTTACCTTCTTAGGGAACCCTTTTACCTTTTTTCTTCTAAAAGATGCATGAGACACCGACAGAACAAATCTGAAGAAAAGAACTCCATAAAGTTTATTCTTTATTCTTTTTGTTTTGTTTTTGAAAAGAAACACCTTCCATTGAAAGGAAAAATGATACAGGTACTGTGGACAAGGAGTTCACAGAGGAAAGAACTGCGATAAAAAAACACAAAGTTGTAGTCATGCAAGAAAAATTGAAAGTTGTTGCAAAGGGAACAGTTCAGCTTCAGCAAGCTATGAATTTATGAAGAGTCGGCATACATAAAGACATAGGGTGAGACTAACACACCCCGACAATTAAGGAAGCAATCTCCTACCATGAATAGGCTGGACTACAGAAACCCAAAATTCCTAAAATTCTGGTAGTAAACACAAGCACACAGACCTTGGTTTCTATTTGTTTATTTAGGGAGTATCACCTCGAACAAATAAAAGTATGACCTCGAACAAATAAAAGGAACATTACACTCAATGAAGCAAAAGAGAAAAAGGAGATTTGGATGGCAAATAAAATAAAAGTATGTGTTCTGGTTCCCTTTGAACATGCTTGAGGCTTCCAGACCGCAATTCTGCAGTCTGGAATCAATCACAAGGATTTCAAGTTGCCTAGTTTGCTGATGAATAGAAGGACACACACACACACACACACACACACAAGAGGAGATTTAGATGGCAAATAAAATAAATTATTGTGTTCTTGGTTCCCTTCGAACATGCTTGAGGCCTCCAGACCGCAATTCTGCAGTCTGGAATCAATCACGAGGATTTCAAGTTGATTAGTTTGCTGATGAATAGAAACACAAACACACACACATATTAATAATGAGAACTACCTATTGAGAACCAGCACACAAACAAGCAGACATAGTAAGAATTGTACCTTATGCACCAGCTTCAAATTTTTCTGAATACTTGACGCTGGATTATAGGAGGACTTTGGATCTTTTCTACATGTACTGTTAATTCCCTCTCCTCCCTACAGATACATCAACATGCTCACAAGATTTACACCAAAATAAAATATGGACAGAACAATCAAAAGAGAAGGACATGCAATATCAAATATCACCTTGACAAACAAACATAATACATCCTGAAATCCTACTAAAGGCCTGATAATTTCACTGTACATGAAACATCAGGTTCATTGGTCCAGAGAGACGGAAGATGGGGTAAGGGTCAGCTGTTTTTACTAAGCCGCTTAGGTCAGCAAACTTATACAAATGCTTATATAAGCCTTAACAAAAACGTTCATCTAACCTAATCACATTTTTCTTTTTTCCATTTTAAAATGAAAGAAAAATAGCAGCATAAATGCAAAGAAGTTCCATGAGTTATACTCATGAAGGAAACTATAAAATGGACATATTCAGCTTATCCACATAGATTAATTGAACGTGATTTGGAAATGGCTGGTTACAAGTTATAACACAGTAGAAAAGGGAGAAAAAAAAAGAAGAAGCCTATTTACATTTTCACTATTACTGTTCACAGTATGTGGTGCCTCAGTTATGAAACCAATAATTAGTTGCATGGCTGCAAACAAGTAATAAACCAACCTATGAAATACTAAGGCCTAACAATCACAAGCTTTGGAAGGCCTAACAATCACAAGCTTTGGAGGTAGAAATGTAATATACTTATGGTACTTCAAGTCCTTCAAACATTGTAGTAAACCTTAAAACTGATTCCCGCTATACATGATTGAAAATCAGTTCAAAGAGGAGAAAATCATTGAATATTATGGACTAATACTCCAAGGTATAATGAAACACCAGTCGCACGCATTGCAGCTCAAACTTGTATAATTTCTAACAAACACTTTCCTAGAATGTGATATTCAATAGGACTTTCTCAGCACTATGCTACGAACCAGTGGCTTGTAACTGTACTTGTGCCAAACCCAAACCCAGGTATGATGAGTGTATATACGGTGGCAATCTGCCCCTCAGCTCACATGTGAATGTTTATTATTGGTAAATGAAAATAGTACCACTCAATATTAGTTCTCAGGTGATTAATTCCTTATAAACTCAGGGTAAAAGCATATGCATCTTTCAACAAAGCAGGGACCAGGGGGATAATTCATGCATAAACTAATCACATCTACTTTGAGATTACCTCTTTCTCATTTCTTTCTTTTCCATAATTCTTGCTCCCACAGTCAGCTTCAGTATCTCGGATCAATCTATTTCGGGCAATATTGGTCGACCTGTCATAGTTAACAGCTAAACTATCACGTTCAATTTTCAAACCTTGTAAGCATCCATCAAAAATCATGAAAAAGTAAATGTCAGAAACTCTAGGAAGCAAGGTGTTCACATATAACATGCATTACATGGAATTTGGTATCTGGTTCTCAGATTGGCAAACTTTTGGTCGCATCTGTTGACTGCTGAACTCGGAAGGCTTTTTAGAAACTCCAGGACAGGTCCTGAAATTGTCAAGGTAACAGGTTAAATGAGAGTGGTGAGAGATACAAATAGATACAGAGAAGTGTCCAGTCATGAAACCAGACCGTTTCTCTAGAGCCTTGTCCTTCAAACCACTGGTAATTGGCTTCTCTCTTGAAGGATTCTGCAAAATATCCAAGGGAAGAAATTATCAGAATCAAAGCTGATTGAACGTAAACAATTGTAAACGAGATGAACCACCACCCACCTGAACAACTTGTGAATGAACGGGTCGACTTGTTCGTAAGCTCTCCGCCAAATCTTTGCCATTCGTATTTGCGTTTCTTTGATCACTTCTACCACAAGGAGATGATGGAACCATTCTGATTCTTGTTGAGGAAGGATGTAGGACAGCAACACTGGAGCGTACTTCAGTAAGTTTTTTACGTGAGGACACTTGGCTGGAATCTTTACCACTTGCAGCCATACGAGTGTTGCTTTTGCTAGGAAGAAGAATGTTATCCCTTTTGCCATTATTTGATTGAGTGGAAGTGGTTTTGACTTTGCTGATGCCTTAACTGCATCTTTAGTACTAGTGCACTCCAACTTTGATTTGTTTCTAGCTGAAGCAGCATTACCCTAGGAAATAATCAACCAAATATCACCCTCCAGTGAATGAGGAAAATCCAAGGTGAAAATTCGAGTCAAAAACAAAGCTAAGTGGCAAGTGTACATGAGAGTACTATGACATCTATCAACAAAAAGCATATATGGCAACTATAATCAATATGAAGACACCTCTTCCTATGAATTTCAGTTACCATCCAAATAACAAGAGGACGAGGTCCCCATTTAAATCTAAAGATGATGCAATACAATATTTCATGTTCCTTGGTGTAGTTGAAAAAAGGGGGCATGTTCTAGAGATAATATATTCAACTCAAGCGACAAAGATAATACCTTAGCCTTTAAAACAGGGGCAAGTTTTTTTTGCTCATTAGCAGTCAGCTTGACAGGGTCAGAGACAAGGCTGCCATGCTTGGCAACCCCAGAGCTTCCAGCGACCGGTGGAGTAGCTGATACGGAAGCCTGATGTGAAGATTGCTCTCTGTCGACAGAGCTTCCAGCGACCGGTGGAGTGGCTGATACAGAAGCCTGATGTGAAGATTGCTCATGTGAAGATTGCTCTCGGTCGATATTAGATAAAGTATTACCGGCTTCATCTGTGACGGTAAAACTATCACTATAGCCATTGCAATCATTCAATGACTCTTTGTTAGCTTGTCCTGCTTCACCCACTGTACTTCCCACAGAAGAATCCGAGTTAGTAACTGCATCAGGTGCTGACTTTTCCTGTTTCGACATATCATTACTAGAATTGTCATTTTCTAATTGCATGGAATTCATCCGCACATGTGGGCAAGCATCAACTTGGGCTGTTTCTTGATGCTCGGATTGCAATGCCTTGAGAGCTCTAACTCTCTTATAATACTCCTCAAAGTAAGCCTTCTTTTGGGCTACTAATCCATTCGACTTGTACATTTCGAGCTCCTCCTGACATCGATTTTGCCGAAAAACAGACCATTTCTCCCAAGCAAGCGACTCAGCAGCAAATCTTCCAAAGGATATCGAACCATGATCCAGAATAGCAGAGCTAGATATATCCTAATTTCATATATAACAACAACAACAACAAAATCATACACCACAATTCAAACACTACAATCTCATCAATACCTTCCGCAAAATAGAAAGAACTGGAGCACTAGAATAGTAGAATTCAACTTTTGAATCATGCAGAAACCAAACAGAGCCTTATATAAGGAAGTGAAAGCACAAAGGGAGTAGGAGTAGTAGTACCTGAGAGTGTTGACCTATCTCAGTATAAGTCGCCATATGCAAACACTCCAATTATCAACAACCTCCTCCTGTAACCAACAATTTCTCAGCCCCCAAGCAAATGAATTCGAATCGAAGCGAAGAAGCTTCCAGATCTGAGATTGAGGAGCGTCGCAGCGAAGCGAAGACTCGGCGGTTTGGAGTATTCAATTCTTTGCTTTGCTTGTGAGGTGTGGCAGTGGAGAAGTTCCGAAGAAGAAGAAGAAAATGGTTACTCTCTTCTACTAGAGACTTGCCATATAGAGAGAGCAACTACCGTGTGACGTGGCTTGTGTGCGATGCGTTGCAGGGAGCTTTCTCTGCATCTGGGTCCTACGTCGGCCACGTGGACTCCAGGGAGCGCTTCGTTCATTTATTTAATTACGAAGAAGTGGCGCACTGGCGCTGGGTTTTGAGTGGTTGCGGGGGAAGGCTTCTTCTCGTGTCCTATGAATTCAGGTTGAGATGGAATCTATGATTAAGATATTATTTTGTAATCAGTTTCTATTCAACGGTGAGTGTGGACCCACGTGAGCCACATGGCTGGAGTGTGTTAATATTGGGTTGCTAGTAGGTCCACGTGATACAAGCATGGGTTTATGAGGTTGCGAAATTCGTACGTAGGGTATCTCTGTCACGTGTCCGTAGACTAATCAATCAGTGTACATGTAGAGAGTGTTTTAGATATTTCACTTAATAGATGAAAAATTTTTAGGTAGGTCAAACGTACCACGTGAGGATGGTAGGGCTGCTCAATCAGTGAACATGCATAAGAGTGTTTTGAGTATTTTATTTTTATAAGTAAGGATTTTGATTGGGCTGCCTTACGGTCACGTGGTACGTTTGTCTTATGTAAAAATCTCTCAGTAAAGGGAAAATCATCCAAATAGTGTCTGAATTTTTCCAAACTATTAATTTTCATACCTATACTTCAAGAAAAATTAAAATAGTACCTAAGTGTTTGAGTCCGACCCAATTTCCATACCTATCAACAATAAAAACGTTAACTCCGTTAACTTTTGAGGGGTAAAACTGATATTTCACCAAAACTAGTTACTAGTTTTTCTTTTCATCAAAACTCAAATACCTATACTTCAAAAAAAATTAAAATGGTACCTAAGTGTTTGAGTCCGGCCCAATTTCCATACCTAGCAACAGTAAAAACGTTAACTCCGTTAACTTTTGAGGGGTAAGACTGATACTTCATCAAAACTAGTTTTTCTTTTCATCAAAACTCAAAATATTGAAAATACAATGAAAATCCAAAATAAACTCCAGACTTTGAGGTTAGGGAGACTCAAACCCACCCCAACACGTATGCAAATGAAAGCCCCAACCACCAAACTACCTGCATGGTATTGGTATGTGGCAAACAAAAATAATATATATCATATACAGTAGTGTTCACCTGGTCAGTTGCTGACCAAAGAATTTATGCTCAACAACCCTTAGATTTACATCCAAGGGTGGAAAACAAAACACCTCAACTTAATAATAATTCTCTCTGCGCTTAGATTTACATCCAAGGGTGGTTGAGCATTATTTTCTTGGTCAGCAACTGACCAGATGAACATTTTCGATATCATATAATTGAATACATTTAGTTTAAAAACACTTTTTCTTTGACCATTCTGTCATCTTCCTTCTCGTGTTTTGCAGTCTCTGAAAGTATCTCTCTCTCCCTCCCTCTTTCTTCTTCATTCCAGATTTCCAGCCACTAAGTTTCTTACTATTAATTTTTCTTCTTAAGTTGCAAATACCAGTAGCCCAAAATCTCAATTGTTTCTTCTCCGATTCTTCTGTTTCTTCTTTCTTTTCCTCTGCTTTCTCCATCTCCTTTTATGAGGACCCGAAATTCTCAGTTAAATGTTTTGTAATTCGATATTTGTTCAATTATATGAAATATGAATTGTGGGCCTGTTTCGTATGTCGTTGTAAGAGGAATTTGGTTTCGAATGATTTTATTTTCGAAACGAACGTTATTTAGGGGGGGTCACAAAAATCGACTTTTTGTACGTACGGAATTTGGGAAAACATCATTCACGAAAGTTGTAGAGCCCGTCGATACGTGTTCGTGCATATGCGAAACGCAAGAATCGGAGTTCGTATGAAGAAGTTATCGCATTTGGAAAAGTTTTCATTTTGGGTATATATACCTAGCTATTTTTGGAAATTTCCAAAAATAGCTATGGTTTCTATTTTTGGTAGCCGCTCGGTTTTTTTCTCTCTCTCCCTCCCGAAACAGAGCCGAAAACATAGCACAGAGTCTCCGGCTCCGTTCTCCCTCCTCCGGCCACCAAACCACCTCCCACGGCTTCGACTTGACCTTGCGCAGCTGCCAGTGGCAACCTTGCGCCGTGACACGGCTTGTAGCGGAGGCAGGAAGCATGTTTCCATTTCCGGCCGTTTTGAGTGCGAAGTGAATATCTCGAGCTACCGGCCACCAAAACTCGAGATTCTTGCCTCATTAGACTCGTCTCAACTTTCTGAATAAGCACCAAGAAGGCCCGGACCTGGGGAGATCGATTTCACGCTCATCGAAGCTTCGCCGTTTTCTGGAAAATTTCCGGGCAAACCGGACTGTTCTAGGTAATTTTCGATCACTTCCTTTCTTTTTCAGACTTCATGATAGTTATGAAAGTTGCTCAAAATGATTAAACGAAGAGGAAAAGCTCGGCCCGACACCATAGGCGGCAGTCGGCGGCGGATCTGTCCCTAACTCCGGCGTCCTTTTCCGGCCACCTCCGGGGGTCCCAAGGGCAGTTTCTACCCATTTTTATGTTCTACATGTTTATACGATCATTTCGATATATAGCATGTGAATTTTGGATATCGTATGATTTAGTTATGAATTTTACGATTTCGTTCGATTTCTATCGTTCGATTTGTGATATGTGAAGATTCGGACCGTCTGATAGACTTATAGTTTTGATATGATAATCGTAGGACTGTCCCGATGACTTTGGGTGGTCACGGGTGAAGATCCGACCGTTGGATCTTCGTATAAGTGCATTTCTTGAATTGTGCATTAAGTTAAATATCGTTTTGATTACGTGTTTGACGGATTTGTTAGCGGACGATTGTGAATCGTATTTTGAGCTGTAAGAAGACACAGCGGGAGTTTAGAGGTGAGTAAATCTCACATGGTTCATTTATGAACTGAATTTCCTTATTGCACAATTATTTGTTATGTGTGAGAAAATGGTTTTAAGAAAATGAAATTTAAAGTATATAAGAAAATGAATTTCTTGGTTTTACTACGTGTGAACTATAGTTGGTATTAGTGGTCATTCCTGAGTGGATGATTATGTATATATATATATATATATACGTTATTTTGTACGGAATGGTGTGACATTGAAATATGTGGTTTTTTTTTATGATTTCGTTTTTATACTTGAATGAAGGATTTATTTGCCATGATTATTATGATAATTGGTATTGTTATGAGTATGATTTGGGTGGAGACGTGATATTGTGAAACGGGTGGGATTCTATTTATATTTTGTTCTGCGGACTGAAATGTCCAAAGTTCGATGGTTATAATATAATAACCAGAGTGTTTTGTTCTGAGGGCAACAATGTCCAAAGTTCGACGGTTATCATTGTGATAAACAAAGTATTTTGTTCTACGGGTAGAAATGCCCAAAGTTCGACGGTTATAGTATTAACCGAAGTATATCGGATGTTTGCACCTAAGCCAAGGTGACAAGTAACGATTCAGATAGAGCTCTAGTCTGTTGTGGAAGTACGGTCATGGTGGTAACTAGGTTATTGCATTGTGAGAACTTTGTGTCACGTGAGTTGGGTTGGTGACTAAATTGTCGAGGTTGTTGTGTGTGTTTGGATTGTTGGATTGTTTTACTTGAATTAAAAGAATTGTGATTTACTAAATCAACCGTTCATTTCTTATTTACTCACGAGCTTTGCAAAAACCTTACAGGGTTTTGTGTTGTTGCAATTCCGGTACACTATTCAAACGGTGTAGCGGATAATCCTGCAGGTCAGGATAATCAGGGTGGAGAGCGAGCTGAGTAGAGCAGCGGGGTTGACGTCAGCACTTAACCTATTTTTGGTGTGTTGTAGACTCTTTCGGACTTAATGACAGAACCAGCCCCAGAATTCACCCCGAAATCCAAAGTGGCCATGCGGGGCCCACTTTAGAAGAAATTCTACCAAAAATTTGGCGGAACTCCCTCTAAAAGTAGGCTACCCAAAACCTGTACGAAAACATTTACACTTCTAAAACATCCATCCTTATTCTCCTGGAGCCACCCTGCTCCCCAAATCAATATCAACCAAAAATCACATAACACAAATCACAACTTAAATAACATTAATTTCCTCAGGTAATCAGAGCAATTCTAACAGCAAGGGTAAACAAGGAAAACCTAAATCAAATAAAAACGCGGAAGCCATGCTGTTGACTATGCCCTAACTCCAATGTACGCCCGACCTCAACTAATTTCGCCTGCAAACTGGGCATTTGAAACCGAAGGGCCCAGGGGAAAGTAATTGAAAAACACGTTAGAATGAGTGGACAAAAGTAAACGACTAAATAAATAATTTAAAAGAAAAGAGGTTGTATTACTTCCCCACGAATTTAAATTCGTAAAACTTCGATGCATGCAACATTTATAAAACGTATGTCTTTAAAACTCGGAGTCTCGTGAAAACATACCAGTCCACGTTGGCTAAAAGAATCGGACTAGCCCCGCTAGTCAAGTAACACATAAAGGATATGGGGAAAAGATGTCACCATACGGGTAAAGGAGCCCCTTAGGCTCTACCTACCCTCGACTGCCACTCACACATAGATTGTGTGAGGAGGAGAACTAATAACCTCGACTGCCACCCACGTGAGGAGGAGAATAAACTACCTCAACTGCCACTCACAAACACAAAGTAAGTGAGGAGGAGACCTAATCAAATGACCCGAGTATGGTGAGGAAAAACAATCGAAAACAGTAAATCCATAAAGCTTCCCCAATATCTCACGAGAAAATAAAATATTCCAATGACGTGACCCCGCACGCCAAAATATTCTCAAATCCGTAACCAATACCAGAAATTAGTATAAACAAATCCCATTTCCAAAAAATCTCTCAAAATCTCCAAGAAACAAACCAAATCCAAAATCATTAATTAGGCATTCCCAATGCCAAAACCGAAAGTCAATAAATAAAAGAGAAATCCAACTCCATCGAAACTCGTCTCGAAAATCTTCCAGGAACTTAAATCGGCGATTAGAAATATACTTAATTCCGGCAATTATCTCGAAAATAAGTAATTAGTCAAATAATATTATAAATCATAACCAACCTTTGAAACTCCTTATTAAAAGCAAATCCACAAGATAAACTGAAATCAAATTCCGAAAATCAATTCATTTGCTCAAAATGTAATATGATTAATAACTAGAGCATTATTTTAAGAAATAAATGCATGCATCATTATTTAAAAAACAAAAGTCCACTCACAGTACTATATAGGCGACCACGTGTACGAGTTCCTTCATCGAGCAAAAGCTCGGTATCTCGTCCTGTACACAATTATTCGTACATAAATAATTACCGGACGGAAAATAATCTTACGATAATCAATAATTAAGTCTCAAAACCCAAAACCTCAACTTCTCCAATTCTTTTCCACATCCAACCAAACTTCACCAACACTACCCACTCGTCGATTTCAGACTATATAACAATTATGGAGGAAATCTGACAATCGGATTCACGATTAATATTAACCGAAATCCAAATCTTTAGAAATTTATAATCGATTAAAAACTTCTCCAATTCCAACCAAATTCACATATTCAACCTCTACAAAAATTATAGGATTTAACTAGCTAAAAAAAATATAATTTAAATTACTGTTTAAACGCCACCACTGTTCACGCACCGCACTGTTCAGGAGCGGCACTGTTCATACGGCGCCCAACTCCTCCTCCGGCCACCAAATTTCAACCACAAAATCATCTCAACATTCTAAGCATTTTTCATAACTGTGACCAAGTGAGAAAATACCTTGAAGTGCTCCAATTTTGCAGATGAACACAAACCCGGAAATCTCCAAACCCACCAATTTGGAAATCCTTCAAATTTACCTTTCAAACGTGGAAATTTCAGCTAGAAGTCTTGAGGGAAGATGATCAGTGACTCAAGGCGCTCCTAATAGAGCCAATTTCACTGCCGAAGATAGCCGGGAACTGGAGAATTTCGCCGGAGAAGCCAACTGCTACAGTAACAATGCTTGCATAAATTCAGGGTTTTCCGGCCAAATCGCCGATACCCACTGGTACCATCGTGTAGAGGAGGAAGAGACGGTCCAAGGACAACTGGAATCACGTCAATCGGACGTCGGACGGTGAAGAAATCGGAAAAAGAAGAAGGGAGGGCGACGCGGGGGAAGAGGGAAGCAGAGAGAAATCTCGGGGGGTAGGTTTCCCGAAATGGAAACTGACCATGGTAACTTTCTATATATATATAAAGTTACTGTAAACAGTAATTTTAGTATTTAGGCTATAACTTTCACATACAAACTCCGATTTTTACGTACCATATATGCACGCGCTCGGTTTAACATCCTCTACAACTTTCATGAAGAACATTTTCTCAAGTTTTGACCCAAACAAAAAGTCAACTTTTAGGGCCACTAAAAAAATCGAAACAAAGTAAAAAGTGAAAGTAATTGTCGTTTACCGTCCAAATGACTAGTAAACTGGTAAATTGAGGTACGGGACGTTACACTTAACGTTTTATCTTTATTGGTATTGTAATATTTGACTCGAGAGATAGTTTACTGCTAGGTTTGTTTTATGTTTTGTGACACACTGATTAAGAAAAAATTCAGGACGTTATTTGTGTTGGTTGTTATTCATGTTTCGGATTTGAATTTGTTATTCAAAAATTCAGGGCGTGACACCTTTCTTCTCTTCCATATCTATTAATACATCTGGAGATCAAACCTCGAACTCGCTGGCTTTCGTGGTGGATTTGCCTGCGGTTCAAACTCAAAACCCATTGAAATAAAAAAGAAATCTCGGTTACCGACTAATTGGTATACCCATCATTTCGGATCCGTAACCGTTTCAAAAATCGATTACCAACAAAGGTCAGTTCGGTAGATGGTTTTGAACAAAATGCCTCGGTATACAAAGAGGTAGAGCTCGACTTGAAATCAAAGGTCGACGGAAAAGATGAAAATTCACCGGAAAAGTGAAAATCTTCTTTCATTCGATTCTCTCTCTAGGAAGCTTCTCTGAAGAAGCTGAGACCACATACACGAAGGGAACATCAAGAAAAAGCCATCCATACAGTTGAGATGCCTCGATTTGGCCTGAATAGGAAACTACATCGGAAAATCAGAGAAGCTTTCAGGCTTCACTCTGCCACCGTCACCGGTAGTTCGGAGTTGGAACGACCGGGTTCCGAGAGGAGTCCAATGGTGGTGGTCCAATGTCCAAGCAAGGTTGGCAAATGCAGGTCAAGACACCCAGAGATATTTGGGTGTCCAAATAAATTTATGGAAATAGCTTCCCAATCTTGGCCTTCACACTCGCTCCTCCTCCGCTTTGCATTAAAATCAATTTCTCGTTCTTCTTTCTTTCTTCCTCTAAAGAGTACTGTTGTGAAGTGAATCAATCAATCAGAGAAAGAGAGAAAGAAAAGAACCTGAAAGCATCTAGAAGGAGAGGGTTAACTCAAAAAAAAAATTGTTTCGGAAGTACAACTTTTACCCTTAAAATTTAACGGGGTTGACGTTTTTATTGTTCCTAGGTACGAGAATTGGATAGGGTTTAAATCTTTAGGTACCATTTTGATTTTTTTTGAAGTATAGGTATGAAAATTGATAGTCTGGAAAAGTTCAGACACTGTTTGGACGATTTTCCCCTCAATAAATGAAGGTTAGTTTTGAAATTTTAGAAGTTGGTGTTTGGCTCCAGTTTTGTTGCAACTGGTCAACAGTCTCCTTTCTGCGAGGGCGTGCCAGCACCGGTTTGGTGCGGTCGTTGGGGTTGTCCCTTGACATGACTTCTTTTGAGCGATTGTGGACGAGGAGAGCACCAACCTCGTCGCGGGATTCTTTGTGCCTCGTGGTGTGGACTTTTGCTAAGCTTCTTCAAAATCAGACAATCAATACTCGTCGTCGTAGATCGAGCAGAGCAAGAATCTCTGGGAAGTGGGGAGAACTTGCTAAAGCGTGACTTTAGCTTGGTTGGTTTGCGAAGGCGTTACCCTTGCTTGGCTGGTTCCGTAACCGTTGTGGTCGCAGTACTACAATCGGCTCCGGATGAGACTAGGACCGAAGCACGTTGACAGAGGGTTTGGTGGCACTGATAGTCGGCTCCTGAGGAGACTGGGACTGGAGTGTGGTCACCAGTAAGAGAAGGAGAGGGGTTGCTCTGGAGAGGATTGGATAATCGTAGAGATTAATTGATGAATTGGCTGCCTCTTGTTACTTCATTATAGCCTCCATATATAGGCTACTTTGTTGCATATTCACCAGGCCACAGTGGTTGGCTTTTTTTTTTTTGATTTTGTCAAGGGGAACCCAAAGACTTCCTAGGCCCAAGATAAACCCCTTCAGCGCATGTGAAATGCTCCAACTATGCATTGCAGCACAGTGCCTGACCACTTTGACAGGTTCGGGGTTCGAACCTACGTTGGGGAGCACACCCAACTAGGCAAGAACCACTAGACCACTTGCAGTGGTTACAGTGGTTGGCTTTAAACAAATCATGATGGGTAGATAATTAACAATTATCTGATGACTTGGATATTGCCAGAATATAGGCAAAGTTGAGTGCCTATTGGATGCCAACCACTGAATGTGCTTCTTAAATATATCTTCGCGATCATTCCGCATTATAGTGGCGCACTAATGATTCGGCGCACTAATGGAATTATGATGACATATTCCCTGTTGGGTACCATGAAATGTAGTTGAATGCTTCCCCAGTGCATGCCATATTCCTTAATTGAATAGGCAGCCTTGATTATTGTTAGCAAATAGGTTGATGGCCCACCATGTGAAGGAAGCTGTCCACTTATGTGATTACCCAGATGGAGCCCATGACCTCTTTTCATATGCTTCCGCGTTTGCGCATTCCTTAATTGCACGGAGTATGAATATTCACATGGGCGTGCCTTTTCTTACAGCGCGCATAATCTTCCATAATTCTGCAGGTAGGCTTTATTTAGCCTCTAAATAATATATTTCGAACTTGTCGACAATATATAGCTTGAGCCACTAACATTGGCTCAATTTCTCCAAAACACGCCTTGTCAGGCCAAAATGCTCATTTTGGGTTCAAACAATGCCCCCCAGACCTCAAAGTCAAAGGTCTTCATCTTGACTGAAGAGGTCTTGAATCAGCACTACTCTTATAATGTCGTTGCTCCAAAGCCACTTGTATTGGCTTGACTGAAATTACTTGACTGATTCCATATAGGCCTCTTAATAAGCCATAAAACTTGAATGCCACAATCTCAATCGCCTTGGCTAATAGTGAGATAGATTTAAAGAATGGCATGTAGAAAAAGAACCTGGAAGGTGGTGCATTTCCTCGCAAATCATCAAACTTGTTTAGCTTTGCACCTTTGTCATGAACTGACGCTTTCTTTGCCAACTTTATTGCCCCCCCATGTATCTAATGTCTGGTATGCAGTGAATTGGCGAAACTTGGACAGGTTGTAGGAGATCAGAACTTTAGCGTGCCCCCCATGCGAAGGAGACTGCTTTTGATCGCAAATGAGGATCCTTCTCTTCCTTGGTGGTAGCTTCGCCATGTGTATAGCAGCAAGTATCTGCCTTGTTCGCGTGCTCTCTGTTGATTTTCTCAAATGTAGGTGTTGGAGCCGCTTTGCTGGCTAGATCAAGTTTGATCAAGGCCTACAGTATTTGGCGAAATAAGATGCAGAATAACAAACTGTTTGCTGCCATTTAATCCTTTGCGAATCTTATGCTGAAGAGGATGATTGAATCATGGCTATCAACATCATGAGATGTGACCAAGTGAACCCACCATACTGGCTGCAACTTTATCATCTAAAATCGCATGGGTTTTATTCATGTTTAATTAAAAAACATCAGGCCACTACGCTGGCCTTGCGGTTGTAGGGAAAGGTGCAATGCCATCTCTTCACCGCCGCCTCAGATGCAATTCTCAAGATGGAATAATGATTAATTAATTATCAACTAGAGCCACTCACTGTCCCAGCTAATAAATAATCTCCAAAAATATCTGAGCCACAAATCAAGATATAGTGGAGAAGTGTTCCTTGCGAACAAATTTTCTTCGCGAACATTTTCTGACTATTGGCTTAAGGGAAATACGAGTGTGGAGAAATCTTCTCAAGGAACATCCGAGTGAGGAGAAATCCCTTTGAGCTTGATGAAAATGTTCTTTGAGAACACTCGCTGACTTTCTCCTTGAGCTTGATTTAATGAGGACCCAAGACCTTTAAAATGTTTCTCCAATATTTCTTTGAGGAGAAATCTCCTCGAAGCAGATCCGAGTAAGGAGAAGTCTTCTCGAGGAAGATCCGAGTGAGGAGAAATCCCTTTGAGCTTGATGAAAATGTTCTTTGCGAACACTCGCTGACTTTCTCCTTAAGCTTGATTTAATGAGGACCCAAGACCTTTAAAAATGTTTCTCCAATATTTTTTTGAGGAGAAATCTCCTAGAAGCAGATCCGAGTAAGGAGAAATTTCCTTGAGTTTGAGTCTTTGTTCCATCACTTCAGCTCCTCATCTTGTTGTTCAGCTTCCTCTGATCAGTAGATGACGGTTTGCTCTCTACAAGATCACGGGGGAGGTCATCTATGCTTCTCTCCAAGCTCCGATGTATCAAAATTTATAGCATGAAAACCCTTCTTGTGAGAGCTTGTAGGAAAAGAACACGGATACTTCGTGTCAAAGACTTGGAAGAAATTTGGCTCATAGGAGGAGTAATCTTGCCCCCCAAGTATCCTTGTTGGTTGGTATTTATTTTACACTCGGTATTTATTTTACACTTGGTTGGTAAATCTACAAATGAATAAAGCTTTGAGTGTGCTTCAATTTACACTCGGTATTTATTCTCTATTATGGTATCTGAGCTAGGGAAATCCATTTATCTTACTTAAAATAATGAACGACAATTGTTAGTGTTTCTTTCCTATCAATGTTTTATATATGAGGCTAAAATATATACATATAAATTTTTTTATTTCGTAAGGCTTACGTCTTAAGCCTTAAGGCTAACGCCTTTGTGAGGCTCTCCCGTAAACGCCTCGGGGTACGCCTCAGCGTTTTAAAACATTGGTAATCGAAGCCAAAGTCATAGAATTTTCAAGACATGGTGTATATGATAAAGTGACTGAGCAAAGTACATGATTCGATTCATACCTCTAGCTTCTTTTTCAATTGCGGTGCAGCATACCTTTTTTTCTCTTTTCCAATTGCCATTTAGGTGTAGTTTTTATTTATTATTATTATTTAACAGGCTCTACATAAACAAATCATTTATAAAATATCAATAAAAAATTATAAAATTATTGTCCAAATATAAAATGGGAGAGGATCCTCTCCTAATCTATTCCCCTCCTAACTTGCCTAAACTTTCTTTTAGATTTTGACACGTGGCTATAATAAATCTAATGGTCCACATACAACAATGTCAATTTTGTTGTAGAGAAACTGAATTTGAGAGAAATTTGCTGTGTATTCTAATTGATAATAGGGGCCTCTTTATATAGAGGATTACAATGCATAAAATCTCAATCATACAAGGAAAGTAATTCTACATTGATTAGGATTCTAGATCCTTCTAATTAAATCCTATTACCACTAGGTCAAGTAACCTAGAGTTTGGGCTAAACACAAATTAGGTTTTCCTTCAACACTCCCCCTTGTGTTGCCCAAACGCGGTGCTTCTCTCGTTGCCTCATTAAAAACCTTGCCGAGTAACCAAAACCCAGTGGGACAAAAATAACCTCGGTCGAAGGGGAAAAAGAGCACAACACACCCTTCACGATTCGAGACGAACATGTAGACATCTCCCCATGATGTCTGCGCCTCCCCCTGATGACTACGATCATGGGAGTTCAGATAAATTCTGCAAGCCAATTCTTGCCACATGTTTCTCGAACGTGGTATTGGGCAATGACTTAGTAAACAAGTCTGCCTCACTGTCCTCAGATCGAACCTAGTTCACTTTGATCTCGAGGAGTGTCTGTTGTTGCTGATTATGCTTGGTGTTGTCGCTTTTGATGTAGCCTTACCTCATTCGTTCAAAACAAGTAGCATTATCCTAAATGCTCGTAGGCTCATCTGTGGTAGACTTCAAACCACAATTGTTCGAACATGCATAATTATGGATCCAATCCATATACATTCACGAACCACTTTGTGAAGAGCAATGATCTCTGCACTGTTCGAAGATATAGCGACTAGGGTCTATTATGTAGACTTCCAAGATGTCACGGTCTTTTCCCATGGTGAACACTTAACCGGATTGGGAATGACCATTGTGTGGGTCAGAGAGATACCCAACATCAGCAAAACCTTCCAAAACACTTGTCGTTTTGGGATGGGGATAGAGAACGCAGGCCAGCGTTGGCGGCGTATCTGGTGTGTGATGGGTCCGAATCCATCATCTCTTTGTAGGGATAGGACAAGCCCATATCAATCGGACATCTCAAATATCAAAAGATATCTTTTACACCAATCAAATGGCGTCGCGTTGGCGCAGAGCTATATCTAGCTAACAAGTTCACAACATATGAGATGTCCGGTCTTGTGCATTGAGTTAGGTACAATAATGCGCCTATTGTACTTAACTAGGGCATTTCTTCCCCTAGCCCATCTTCGTCATCATCCTTCGAACGAAGAGGATCCTTTTCAGGATCAAGACTACGGACGATCATGGGGGTGCTTGAAGTCTTGACCTTGTCAAAATGCCTAAGCATCTATCGACACGATGCTCAAGTTCCAAACCGAGACATAATCGTGTTCTCCCAAAATCCTTCATCTCAAAACTCGGATTTCAAGTGTTCAGCGGTTTCCCTTAACTCTTTAAGGGCTTCTAATGAAGATCATGTCCAACATGAACCGCGATGGAATCAGAAACTTGTTATAGAAACGCGTGGGCATATCCCTTCCCAATCAAGTAGTCACTTTAGTGAGCGTTTCAACCTTATTGTAAACGAGCTCCATGGTCTAGAGCCACTTGACTTGGGGAAATGAAGTTCGCCATGAACCTTCATGTATATTCCGTATCTAGATCCCTATAGAGATACGTAGTGACCATATTTGTAAGCTGCATGTTCAGTTATTCGGAAACTACCAAACTGACAGGGTAGTGGAGTGCAATGACATCCATTACGAGAGAATATGTCTCATCGTAGTCGGTTCCAGGGCGTTTTGTGAGAAGCCTTGCGCCATAAGGCGAGATTACCATCTCTTTTTCTCACTACGCTTTCTAACGGAGACCCATTAGTCAACAGGTTTTATGTTAGGAGGTGTTGGTATCTCTAGCTCGAAAACCTTCCTCTTCGTTAGAGAATCCATCTTAACCTGGATCGCATCTTTCCATTTAGGCCAAAAACTCTCTACGTTGGTATTCATTCATCAACGGAGCGTGGTTCGATATCATCTGACTTAAAAACTCATGCGCAACAAAATACGCAACTACATCATCAATTCTGATGGAGTTTCTATCCCACGTCTCATGTACACTAGTGTAAGTTTCATAGAGCTCTATATTCTCAGGAATAAAGTTTGACGTTGAGGCGTCCCCCAACGATAACCATAACCCGGAAGATACTCATGAGACGGATTTTGAGTCATGTTGATTAAAGGATTGGAATGTGCCAAAGTATCCTTCGAACCCACGGGCCTCCCACGCATCCTAGCTGGGGCCATGGCCTATAACGCCAGAGTGCCACTCTCTTTGGCATTGGCGTCATGCCTACCTCCGTGTAGGGTGGCGCTACGTCCTCTCGTAGGGACGTCCTTCCTTGAAGGCATGTTTGCAGCATTTGTGTGATCTCGTCACTTTAATAGGGATCAAGATGAGATAGTGGGGACAGACCACGACAATTCCTGTCGTTCCTGTTGAACATTCGTGTTCTTATCTCCCCCTAACGACGGGAAGACTGTCTCATCAAAGTGACATCCGCAAATCTAGAGGTAAGGAGATCGCCTAGCAAGGGCATTTAAGTGGCGGACGATTGTTGGAAGCGCAAATCCAACGTAGTTGCCCATTCGTCTGTAAGGACCCATCATAGAGCGCTGTGGCGGCACAATTGGCACATAAATGGCTCACTCAAATGTGCGTAAGTACAAAAGACGTGTACCCAGTCACTAGCTGTAACGCAGAGGTACATTGAGTGGCGGTAGTTCGTAGACGAATTAGCATAGCTGCATGCGATATTGCATCATCCCAAGCGGATGTAAGAAGATTGGGGCGCATTACCAATGTTCGGACTACCATCGTAGTCGTTTCCGCGAGACCAATTGGGTGGCTCATGGGAATATGATGTCCAACATCAAGCCCATTGCAATATCCATCGAAAGTCTTCGATGTAAACTCACTAGCATAGTCAAATCCAATGACGGAATAGGATATTTGGGGAGTGAGCCCATTGTCATATGATGTGTGCTAGGAGTGTAGCGTAAGCAGCATTTATATGTGGACAATGGCACAACACGTGACCAGCGTGTTTGCGTGTCAACCAACATCATAAATATTTAACGTCCGCAAGTTGGTTGAATCAATCCACAAAATCCCTACGGATTCTTTGTAAGAACAGAATGAGTATTGTCATATCCTTTGCATAGGACGGTCTCAGTCCTAATTTCCCTAAGGAATGGACTTTGTAAAACGAGCGAGAGGCCGTAGAAGCAACCAATGAGGATTTTGGTTAGGCCTAAGCGTCTGTAGCGCTATTAGAAGCAAAATGTGTGACTACATCTCCCATCATGGCGTGGGAGCCATGGAAATTAGCATGTATGGCGTCATGGCCACAAGGAGGGACAACCATGGCGTTATGCCCATGGTTGGCGCCTTTTATGGCGTCATCTTGCTTCATTTTGCTCAAAAGAAATGATGTCCATGTGAAGTCTTTTGTAGACGGATCATCATATCATGACTAGGATGATCTGTCCTGTCGTGACAAAGCCAATATGTGTCTAAATCCAAGAGATCTTCTCTCATAACTTTATTGGATTTAATAGCTCGAATAGTGACATAGAGTCCACTAGAGAGCACATAAACTTCTCTAAGATGCGTCTTTGTTCGCAATCATTAGAGGTAATGCAAAGGAACTCATTTCCGTTCTCTACATGCATTATCGCATGGAATTCGTTGGCTATTCATAGGGTACGATTTGCCCTAAGAGCGTAGAGAGTTTCTGTGACAACTGTAATCAAGGTGGGCAAGTGGAACTTGTGCTATTCCATGTCCTTGAATTAATATTGATGGCCCAGCCATCGTAGTCACAAAGTAATATGCTCAGAATCAAAATTGAGTCATAATGAAAAGAACTCGAAATTTTATTCATAAGCCAACGGAGTACATCATTGTTTCTTTGATCAAAGAAAATCTGATCCAATAAAAGTAATATGGCAATCGCCTACATCTCTTGAAAATAAAGACTTAAACAGAATTGGCGATCTATTGATCCAGCCAGATTTGTAGTCTTCAACCCTTCACTCTAGATCACTTCTTGATCTTCTTGTTCCACATAGTGAGCTTCTCTTGCTTCACAATATGCTTTGTAGGCGGTGACCAGTTTCTTCACGAGCTCTACAAATGTGTGCCCAATGCTCAGACACTCCACATCGAGAACATACATCTCTTTGCTCGAACTCCATTGATTGAGGCGCTTTGAAAGCGTCATTTAGATGGCTCTTAGTGTTGGTGGCGCCACCAACATGGCCAGAGGCATTGCCTCCTCTCTCTCTTTCACGTTTACCTCTTCGGTTCCGGTTCGCCTATTTTGGCGGTTACCTTCCCAAGTAGAGCAATTATATGGATCAGAATGTCCAGAAGTATACCTAAGATTAGGGTTTTGCTCTTGGCGCCCTCTCTTAGAGGTGCGACTATAATTGGATTCCAGAATATGCTCTGTTTCCACGGATCTCGAATTATAGTTCTTCACAAGGATATTGTCATGCTTTTCAGTGACATTCATAGCTCCAATGAGCTTATGAAACCTTGTGATCCGTCTTGCATTTACATCGATTCGATAGTTCTTAGCAACCATCAATGCAGAGATGGGGAAGGTAGAGAGAGTCTTCTCAATCAATATCGCATCTGTGATCTCTTTACCACAGAATTCCATTAAGGATTTAGTGCGAAGTGCTTCCGAGTTATAGTCAAGAACTGACTTGAAATCACAGAAGCGGAGGCTATGCCATCTCACTTCTAGGTCAGGAAGCAAGGAGTCACGGACGTTGCTAAATCTTTCTTCGAGTGAGACCCACAGCCTTCTGGGGTCTTCTTCATTCATATACTCGTACTGGAGCGAATCATCCATATGACGAGTCATTAGGATGATAGCTTTCGCCTTATTTGCCTCTAAGGCTGCTCTATTTGCTTTCAAAGCTTGAGCTTGCTCAACAGTTAGCACGTCCTGGCTAGGCTCGAGAATCATATCCAAGATTCTATCAGCCTTGAGATGCTGGCGGATATCACGAACCGACCTGTGATATCCAGAGCCAGTTGTTCCCAATGGAGCAAAGTCCAATTTGTTCAGGTTACTCATCCTGAAAGAGAACAAGAAATTAGGGTTAGTTTCGGAGCGAAATAGGCTACCACGAAAACATATGAAATTTCTGAGCGTAATCGCTTCCAAGAAATTAGGAATTTCCGAGCGTAGTCGCTTCCAAGAAATTCGATTCCAAGAGATATTGGATTAGATCGAAACAATGATGTGTTTGTGGTCGATCATAACTTCTCAACAAACTCTAAGTTTGGAGGACTCTACAAGCTCTAAGCTTAGAGTGAGCACGAACCCCCACAGTTCGGCTTTTGGTCTCCCCTATGTAGAGAAAGGGGGGTAGGAGAAGGGATTTTGGAAGTCCCCGAGAAAAGAAGAAGAAATTAAAAAACTTCACAAAAACGGGAACTTTTAGAAAAATTACCTTGAAAAATGGTCGGAAAAGTCGTCGACGGAAGTTACTGTAGCTGCCGGAAAGTGGCCGGAAACTGCAGAAAAGTGGCCGGAAAAGTGTTGACCGGTGGGTTGACCGGTGTGCTGACGTGGCACGTTGCTGATGTGGCAGATCAGTTTGGCGGCTTGGCGGCTTGGCTTGGCGGCTTGGGGCCTACTGCAAGTGGGCTCAACTTTTGGGCTGCAGCAGGTGGACTTGGGCTGTGGCTTCCTCCTTTTTTTTTTTTTTTTTTTTTTCTTTTCTGCCGGTTCAGGTCATGAAGATTCCGGTGGCCGGTTCGGATATTTTCCGGCCGGTTCTGGGGGCGAGGCCGCCGGTTCTGGACTCCTGGAGTTGAGATCTTCAAGGTGGGCGGCGGTGGTTTCTGGGATTTGAAGGCTACGAATTTAGGATTTCAGGGTTAGGGCTCGTGTTGATAACGTGTTGTAGAGAAACTGAATTTGAGAGAAATTTGCTGTGTATTCTCATTGATAATAGGGGCCTCTTTATATAGAGGATTACAATGCATAAAATCTCAATCATACAAGGAAAGTAATTCTACATTGATTAGGATTCTAGATCATTCTAATTAAATCATATTACCACTAGGTCAAGTAACCTAGAGTTTGGGCTAAACACAAATTAGGTTTTCCTTCAACAAATTTTTCTTTTTCTATTTTTTTTTTCAGTTCCCCATTCTTCTCTTCCTTCACGCCTGAGAGAAGACCTCTCTCTCCCTCCTCCTCCTCCTTCTTTCTCTATATGAGTAACCTTACACAATACAAATCTGGCCTGGCCAATATGACAAGAACAATCTCCAATAAACACTACAAAAGCATAACCCAGACAATTGTTGAAATCCAAACAAATCAATTCAGATCATGGTGAATGGTTCTTTGAACCTTACAAAAAACCCAAAAATAAATCTTAGTACATCCTCATCCTTAACGATGAACTTTGGCAAGGAAGATTTTTGACGAAGACAAATTTTGGCAGAAAAGTTTCCTCATCAACTACCCAAATTTTGCTAAATCCCATGAATTATATTCAAATTTAGCAATGCCCATTCAGCTCAAGCCCATATTCCTCATTTTCTTCTCCTCTTAATCAGTGAGCATGAACCCATCATGGAAACCAAAAGATGATGGATTTTCTGTTTTGAGAATAGATGGAATTGAAGATTTGAAGCATAAAAAAATTGCATTCCATGAGAGGGAGACAAGATCTGGGAAACTAGCAAAAAAAAAAAAAGAGGGGAAAAGGTTGGGTGGTGGGGGTGAGTTTGATTGGAGAAGAAGAAGAACTAGATAGAGAAGTCTTCTCTCAGGCGTGAAGGAAGAGCAGAATGGGGACAAAAAAAAAGAAAAAAGAAAAAGAAACATTGACATTGTTGTGGAATGTGGATCATTAGATTTACTATAGCCACGTGTCAAAATCTAATAGAAAGCTTAGGCAGGTTAGGAAGGGAGTAGATTAGAAGAGGATCCTCTCCCAAAATAAAAACATAGTCAGAGCCTTCGTATATGTAATGGTTGAAGTTGCCCTTACCTAGGCGCTACAGCCTACATGTTGGCCTGTTGGGTATAAATGTATAACGATGGATTCGTTTACCCTCTTACAACTAGTTTGCGTGGTTCAGTTTCTTCGATCATTCTAAATTATCCTTTGAGACGAGAAAATTGAATTCATCTAGTTAGTGAGGTACAGCTGGTGAGTGACAATTGCTATACTTAACAGTGATGCCGCACTAGAACAGCTTGGGGCCTAGGCCTTTATATTTTGTCGCAGCCAGAGCCATATAATTCGCACCACATAGGGGTACGCTCACTTTTACAACATTATTGGCGTGGGAGGGGAATCAATTGAAGTCAAAATGCATGATTGGGGTGGTAAATAAAAGTCATAATGGTAATTAACTGTGGACTGTACGTAAAGCCATAAGGATGGCAAAGTGATGGTCTCCCTATATTAACGAACTGGGTAGAAGAGAGGAGATACATAGCTTTACTCTAGCTTGCTTTCGCTGTTTCCACTAATCTTGAATCAATCTCCAACTCGTTCAAGAAATGGCGAGGCACTCGTCAGCCTCCTTGTTCAACAATTGGGTTCAGTTGTTTACCAACACACAAGTGAAGGGGTGACACTGGTCTTGAATGCCAAGAAGGACGTTGACAAGTTCAGACGCACCCTCAAACTTATCCAGAATGTGCTTCACGATGCTGAGAAGAAGCAAGTGGAGGATCCCGCGGTGAGAGACTGGTTGGATGAGCTCAAAGACGTGTCATACAAGATGGATGACGTTCTGGACGCGTGGAACACTGAAATTGGGAAACGAGAAGCTGAGAAACATGAAACACAAGGTTCTGATGCGGAGGTACGTTTCTCATTTCGTTCCAATTGTTTTTGTCTTGCTCGATTGAATGTGGTAACTCGTCGCTAATTATAAGATTGGTAGAGCAATAAAAGATCTGAATGCAGAGTTAACTCAGATTTACGATGACAAAAACCAGTTTAGCTTTCAATCCACCATGCATGCTGCTGCAGTTAATGTTGAACAACCTAATCCACGATCTTTAACTTCATCTTTCGTTGATATATCGACCATATTTGGGCGACAAGTTCAAAAAGACAGGCTGGTGACTGAGTTGTTAAGGCCGAGGGAAGGGATGCCCGGCCTTGTCATCCCCATTGTAGGGATGGGAGGATTGGGGAAAACAACTTTGGCCCAATTAGTCTTTAACGATGCACAAGTTCAAGCCCATTTTGATATCAAAGCATGGGTTTGTGTCTCAGACCCTTTTGATGTCATCAAGATTGCAAAAGCGATCTTTAGGCAACTCGGTGGTACTCGAGTTACTTCAGACGAGTTGCAAACTATATTAGATGATATTCAAAATCTTGTCAAGAAAAAAGAGGATGAAAAGGAAAAGAAGATCCTTCTTGTCTTAGACGATGTGTGGACCGAAGACGACAGAGAGTGGGATAGTTTAAAATTACAAGTATTAATGCAAAGCTGTTCTGAAGGCAGTAGAGTTTTGGTGACCACTCGAAAGCAGGAGGTTGCTCGAATGATGAGAGCAACTAGGGACATGATCACTTTGGAGAAGTTGAGTCCGGAAGATTCTTTGAAACTATTCTATAATGTTGCATTTTTGGATAGGGAACAAGATAAGTCCAACGAGGGGTTTGGAAATATTGCTGAGAAAATTGTTAGAAAATGTGACGGTTTGCCTCTTGTTCTGAAGACTTTAGGTAGTCTCCTATTGTATAAGCAAACAATTAGAGAATGGGAAGAAGTTCTCAACAGTGAGATATGGAAGGTAAAAGTGGTTCAAGAAGAAGTTTTTCGACCATTATTACTTAGTTATTATGATTTGGCTCCGGAGATTAAGAGTTGTCTTCTATATTGTGCTACTTATCCCAAAGATTTTGAGTTCAACAAGGAAATTCTTATCGAGCAGTGGATGTCACTGGGCTATCTGAATGTTGGAGGAAACAAAGAAGAGGCAACACAAGGTAGAGAAGTTTTTACCAAGTTAGTAATGCGATGTTTCTTTCAAGATTTCATGCAAGATGCACTTACCAAGGAAATTATTGGCTGCAAAATGCATGATACTGTGCATGATTTTGTACAATATCTTACCCAGAATGAGTGTCTTACTATGAAGGCTACGGGTACCCATGGAACAGAGACATCGAGTGCAAATGACAGGGTTCGTCATTTGACCTTAATATCAGCACCCGAGGGTCCATTTCCATCTTTGATATCAAAATTAGCAAATAGCAAAATTTTGCATACCCTGACAACTTTTGGTTCAAGAATTACTGCCATAGACTCGGATTTGATTTCACAATTGAAACGTCTGAGGACTTTGAATTTGAGTCACAACAAGATCCGGCAGTTGCCAGAAAAGATTGGTGATTTAATACATTTGAGATATCTTGATTTGTCTGGTAATGAGGATTTGACGAGATTACCTGACGGCGTGTGTAACTTGTACAATTTGCAAACTTTGAGGCTTAATGGCTGTAAGTGCCTTGAAGAGTTGCCGGACAATATGGGGAAGTTGATTAACTTGAAGCACCTTCATGTTTATCGTTGGCTGAAGTTACCACAAGGGATTAGCCGTATAAGGAATTTGCGAACACTAGACGGGGGCACTCCTGTTTATTGTAGTGAAGATGCCAAAGCATTGACATTAGGAGATCTGAGAATGATGAATCAGCTTCGCCGTCTTGACATCCGTATTGAATCAAGTGTTGGGGAAAATGCTGCAAGTGAGGCCGAGAAAGCAGAATTGAATCAAAAACTGCATCTTTCTTATTTAAAACTTCTTCTGGATGATGGCCGCGACAACGACGTAAATGCTGGAGTAATGAATGCCTTGCGACCACATGAAAATTTGGACTCTTTGGTAATTTGGTGTTATCATGGCCCCACCTGGCCCAATTGGATGACGACGTCGTATTTAAACAGATTGACAGTCTTTCATCTTTGTGAGAGCGCCTCCTGTGTTTTGCCTCCTCTCGGGAAACTGCCGTCCCTTAAAGTAGTAAAGCTAATGAGCATGTCTTTTCTGAAAGAGATCGGAGCTGAATTTTACGGAGCTGAAGAAGAAACATCATCATCATCCTTCCCCAGTTTGGAAACACTCTTTCTTGGCAGCTTGCCGGGTTTAGAAAAGTGGGAATTAGGTGGAAAGGCAGAAGAGGAGGGTTCTTCTAATTCCCAAATGAAATCAATTTCAATAATGCCACGCCTTTCTTCCTTGCATGTTGTGTGGTGTCCTGAACTAAAACAACTGCCAGACTTCCTCCTGCTGCAGAATCTTCTCATCAAATATTGTCAGAGCCTTCCTGCCAGCCTTCCTGACGAGTTCATCTCTCGCATCCCAAACGTCACAATTAAATTTCGGGAGTTGATCCCCTTTTCAAAGGAAGAGAAATAGATACTGCAGAGGATTAATTTGCGGAAGCCAAACTATTCTGGTATGTAATTAATTGATGAATGTATATATATATTCATGTACTCCTGCAGCGTATTTTGTTTTTTGATTGCAACCTGCAGAGCAAACTTTGTTTATTTATGTTCTTTGAAATCTTCAGATAATTGCTATCGGCGACGTACTGACGTTAAAGATTTCAAGCACCCTATCGCAGGCTGTTCAAACCTGCCTCAAGTTTGCAGCGGCTAGATTGCCAAGACATGATGACACTTAGGTAGGATCAGACTCTAGTTGTATGCATCATTCTGGACTAGACTTTCACACTTTTGTTATGTAGTATAAAATTCATTTTTTTGTAGAATCAAATCTTTCAAAAACTTATGTACAGGTAGCTTTAAGCATGACCGACTCATAATCACAATGAACCTTGCAGTTGTCCAACTGATCGATGGGGTTCTGCAAATGGAGCAAAGGTAGCAGAGAAACTAAGGTTTGAGCAAATTGCTTGTAATGTTAATATTGCACCTTCTTATTCAATCCTATGAGCATATATGCTGGTTTCTGGTTTCGTCTACTGTGCAAACATAAATTTGATTAGCTCCAACTTGTGAAATGAATTCCGTCTTGATCAACCCATTCTATGCACTATGCAGGAGGATTGCTGAGCTGTGATACACCACTCGGGAAACCTGGCTTGCATTGAGGCATCCATTTCACTGATTAATGTGCTTTTCATGATTCTGCCTAAATTATAGGTAATTTATCATTCTGTATCTGAAGTAACCCTTTTTAAGAGTTGAAAAAGCTTGATGAATGCTAGGATTATAGTACACAGTTGCACCAATAAGTTAATGAAGGTTTCCAGTCGTGGACAACTCAATGAACTCTCATACTTGGGAGAGAACTCGTGTGTCTATTCTATCTTCAAATTTATAGAACTTGGAATCTTATTTTTCTAGTTGTTGATGTCAACGTACCAATCTATAATGTTGCAGGTCCATCTATAATATCACAGGTTCCTTCTGTTATGGTCAGGACTGTCCCTTGAATGAGGATATGAACACAACGGCACCTCCATATCAAGAGGTTAAAAGTATCACAGCAATTGAGCATTATCAAGGTTCTTGGTTTTTAAGGCAGTGACAGAAGCCAAGAGCATACTCCACATTGAAGATCTTACTAGTTGCTTATGATACTTTTATTGCCTCTTCCAATAGTTCGGGCTCAGCATTCAACTCCTGCTCCAGGGCATTTGAATTCACACTTCTGGTTTCTTTCTTCACTTACAAGTAAGTTCAAAGGGTGCAATTATAACATGTAGGAAGTTAGTAATTGATGTTTCACGCTTCTCAAGTGTTTGGATGTGAAGCTATATGAAACCTAATGTGAAAATTATATACAAAAGATTGTAATTTATCGTCATGAACTTTGCAGAAAATAGTGTAGATTCTAAAGTTTGCAGTTGCTGGAGTTCTCAAGACATGATGACACTCTGGTAGTCTGGTATTCCTTCACTTCATAAGCCCAACTTCAGATAAAAATTCTTTCTTAATTTTCTAGTAATAAAGGTTGTGTTATGCATATTGTGTAGACCACAATCTTCCCCTGTTATTGGCGGAAATCTTTAATCATAAGGACTCAAAATGTTGTTGGTTGTCAAGCTAATGAGGTGCTATGGTAAGCTATATACCTCCATACACTGGTACAGTACTCTTAAAATATTATTCCTATGGTTCAAGGAGAAACTTTCTGGAAAGATATGTCTTCAGTTCTTGACACCCCACTGACACTTGATCATCATCATATGAGAGAAGACTATAATTGTTAGTAACTGCATCATACTGAATTCCAGTGATTACAAGTACTGGTTGCTAATTAAGGTCTTGAACTATCAAAGATTGTTTAAAATCCAGATGGAGTAAATAAATATATATGATCTTGATCAACACATTCTATGCAGGTGGGATGTTAAGCAGATACAAACACTTCTCGACTTCTGGTATCTGTTTGACTGGTTGGTCAGTTCCTTATATTCATTAGGTAATTTATCACAATCATCTGAAATGATCCTATGCAATAGTTTAGAGAGTGCTTTTAGTTGATAGTTGTTAAATTCTAATATCATTAGTTTCCATAGCTAGCTTCCATGGCATCAGAAGAGTGGATTTGCCCCCAAGGTCTGAATTGAATTTATCTTCAAGTTTCCATCAACTCACCTGAAGGCAACATAAGGTTGTTATGCTTTAATATATATATATATATATATATATATACGAACAGTGGATGAGACTTACCTAAAATAGGTAATATCTCAGTCGAAGGCTTGAAGTTCCACTTGCTAGATATTTTTCAGATTCGAATTAATTTCTCTCTATAAATCCAGTATCTGATTTCCATAGATCTTCTTATCCTATTGGGGCTGAAGTTTATAGCATGGAAGAGAGGGAAGAGTGGATGTGACCCAAACTGATCTCATTCAAATTCACCAAAAGGACAAATGATGTAGAGGATGTTCAATGAGGGTTGCGGCTCAAAACAACTTGGACATGGTGAAAACTGACTTTGAAATCCTGTTGGAGTCCAGTGGAACCAAATTCTAGAAAAAAGAATCACAAAAAAGCAGAAGAACAGCATGACATGGGCTTTGTCAGCAGTGGAGCACTAAGGTGTATATTTCTTCTATCACGAGGACTTGGTGACTTGTTCTATTAGTTTTAGGATTCACAATTTCTAAACTTTTTTGTAACTCCGAGAGGTGACTTTGTTTCCTAAGGTCATGTATGCACTACAAGTCTTTTCCAATGCTCTGGATTCTTTAAGTTTCTGCATTTGAGACTAGGAGATGCTTATGTAAAATTTGATGCAAAACTATATAGAATTGTAATGATGATTTTTTGGCAGGTGAGACCTCAAAGTAGCAGTGGAGCAGCATAACATGATACTCGGGTAGTCCTTATCACATGCAAAACTTTGTAAGTTACCTTCAATTACGGACCATGGAATTCATAATCTTGTAAGCCAATACAAACAAATTCTTCTGTTATGGATCTGAGATAAATCAAAATCTACTGTGTAGGAAATGTAGAAGCATGGAGACTCCAAAACCGCATCGGAGTTGTCAAGCTGGTGATTAATCATTAATGAGATGAGGTACTACAAACTATACACTAGACATACCTTTGTATCACCATGCAAGGTTTATATGTGTTTGTGTTGTGGCTGGCATTTTACTTGCATTGCATTTTTTTATGGTGTCAACATTATTTCTATATGTCCTGTGATTTCCTTATCAATTTAATCAAGTCTTAAATCTTTGTTTGGATGGAGAGCGACTGCACGTTGTGAGTTAAGTTGCAATTGCTAAAGAAGGCATTTCGATCTATATTTCCTATTAAATTTCATCAGTCATGGTTTTCCGAAGAGCAATTTGTCATATGTTGTTGGTTATGTCTTCCTAAATTTGCCCTGTATACATGTAGTTTACTTTAGATTATTCTACACAATGTAACTCCATGATAACATTGAATTTCAAGGCACACATTCTGAATTTTGTGTCGGGGATTTTACTTTTCAACTGGTTCCTACAAAGCTGCTGCTTTAATTATTTGTATGCGTGATAAGACTGTTATGTTTCGACGTGTTCGAATATTACAGCGTCTATTTCATCCTGCTAGATAGGAACACTGCTGTAATCTAGGGTCATTGTCCTTGTAGGGTTGTTTGTGTAGCTCTACGCCCTTGTAGACTTCCTGTCCATTTTCTTTTTGTATGTACCGTTTTGCTTAACAAAGCTGGTTTCTTTTCGGGGAAAAAAAAAAAAAGATACGAGGAGTTCCAAGCAGTGATAAACCAATATCAACAAAACTTGTAACTTGTGTTTTGGCCTTTTTGGATTCATTTGACTGATTGGTGAGGTATTTAACATAGAATTGTAATTTTTCATTTGTATCTGAGATGATGTAACAGTTTAAAGGCTTGAGTCATTGCTTTCAAGTTGATAAATCTATAGTCACCAGCTTTGTTATGTACTTCTCATCAGATGGGATTTAGTGGCTTGAAAGAGAGGGACGAGTCTGTATGACCAAAAGTCTCAATCAATTCGCTTCCACGTTCTGCCAAGTCCAAAGGCCTTATGAAGTTGGTTGCCCTGTTTGAATCTCTATGTATACACTGCAGTTGTTCAGGTGTTCTTTCTAGTATTATTTCTAGAGAATTTAGTATAAGAATATAAAAAAAAGTCACCTAATAAGATAAAAGACCCACTGCAGAAAGTTTTCAAAGATCTCTTGGTCTTTCAGTCAGGGCAAAAAAAAGAGTGTCTGAAGTTATGAAATCTCCAAACTCAAGATGAATGGTTATAACAAGATGGATGGTCATGGACTTATCATTATTTGTTGATCTTACAAATTGTCAACCATTTTTTTCGATTGAATGATGTGATTATAACAGTATCTTCTTGTATGTTTTCAATTTACAAGTCAATGGAATGAGTGTAACTATTACTCTTAAGATTCTGCTGTTATTGTGAAGTCTAATTCAAACATGTTTTACTTTTTTGAAACAAAGATAGAACTTTTACATCTGTTATAAGGTTGCCCGTTAATGGCCGTTCCAGAGCACTGAATTCTTGTAAATCTCCAGAATAGGATTATATACGACTTATTCTTTAAATTATTTCTTGCCAGAAAATATTGCAAAGTCATGTTCACCCCTCAAAGTTGCGGTGGCTGGTTTCCTCAAGACATGATGACTCTCCTAGCCTGTACTCCTCGTGCTGTGCAATCCGTCCCATTTCATATACAATATATCTCCTATACAGAGATACCTTATGTATCTTCTGTATACAAAAATCAAACCAAGTTTATGAGCGAGCCAGGTTGAAGCAGCAAGGAATTGAATTGGTGCTGGCAAGCTGATTAGTGCTATGGTAAGTGCTATGCCGATTTCTAATTCTTTGAATTACAAAACATATATTTAATTGCATCTTGGATCATGATTGACAGATTTTGAGCTGCATTCTGGAATCCATTCGACTGACCAATGAAGGTGCTATTACAGATTTACCTGGTGTTTGAACCAGCCTCAAGTTTTCAATTGCTGGATATATCCCAAGACATGGTGAACCTCAGGTATAATCAAACTTTAGTTATATCACTTATATGCATCTTTCTGAACAAAAATTTTGAACTTGTATTATGTAGTATAGACTTCATTTTCTTGTAGAATAAAATCTTACCAAGATTTATGTATAGGCTAAACTGAAGCATAATTGACTCTGAATAGTTTTCCAGTTGGCAGCTGATTAATGAGGTTCTACAAATGGAGCAAAGGTCACAGAGAAACTAAGGTTTGAGCTAATATTATGAAATAATGTTTACGTTGCACCTTTTTACTGGAATCCTATGACTACATATGCTGGTTTCGGATTTCTTTAACTGTCCATACATAAACTTAACTATAACTTGAGAAATGAATTCTGTCCTGATCAACATATTCTATGCAGGAGGATTGTCATAGCAGTGATACACCATTTCGGAAATTGTCTTGCATCGTTGCATCCATTTGACTATTGATGTGCTTTTCACAATTCTGCCAGAAGTATAGGTAATGAGAGTTCAAAACTGATAAATGCTCCTTTTAGAATGCACAGTTGTCGTATTAAGATGTGAAGGTTTCCATATGTGAACAATATAGTGAACTCTCATATTTGCAACTTGATGAACCTAATTTGGGAGAAAACTCGCGTCTATTGCATCTTTGAATTTATAGTGCAACCTAATTTGAAAGATGCTGTTTGCTTAACAATGAATTTCATTTTGATCAACACATGCATTTTATGTAGGACTTGTCTGAAGCAGCGATGCACTAGCGAAGGAGAACAGTCCAGTATTCTTTCATCCATTTGATCAGTGGATGAGGCTTACCTAAACTAGGTAATATTGCATTTGAACATATGAATTTCCACTTGCAAGGTAGTTTTCACATTCAAATTGATGTCACTAGATTAATTCAGTATATGATTTCCATCGATTTTCTTATCCTATTGGGGCAGAAACATTTTGCAGCATGGAAGAGGGGAAGAGTGGATGTGACACAAACTGAGCTGATTCAAATTCAACCAAAGGACAGATGATGTAGGGGATGTTCAATGAGGGTTGCGGCTCAAAACAGCTTGGACATGGTGAATGACTGAAATACTGACTGAAGTTGAATCCTGTTGGACTCTAGTGGAACCAAATTCAGGAGAACATTCACAACTGAGAGGAACAGTATGACACGGGCTTCGTCAGCAAAGGAACAGTAAGCTGAAGTCCCAAATGCTGCAAGGTTTAGGTTTCTTCTTTCACAAGGAGAGGGGAGTTGTTGCAGTAGTACTAGGATTGTGAAGAACCTACAGAGTATTTTGAGAGAGATGGTTCCCTAAAGAGATTTTACTTTGAGAGGAATGCTTGTGAGGTCTTTGTTGGGTGTAATTGGGGCTCTCTGTTGAGAGGGGTGAGATTACCAAGAGTACGTGGTTTATGATTGTAACCTTCTTCATTAGTCGATTCATCATCACCATTGTCGCCCGAGGATGTAGGCAATTTGACCGAACCTCGTAAAATTTGTGTGTTGTTGTCACGTGTTATTTTTGCTTTCATCCAACTTGACCAATTGGAATAAGTTTAGGGCACCTAAGGACCACTATAAAGAATCTGCCCTATATGCCTGTTTCTCAAGGATATTGAAACTTTTCAGTTCGCAAAGAAAATGAAACCTAATGAACTCTGAGGTAAGAAATTAAAGATTTAATCCCACAATACGTGTTACTCATTTCTGGTAATGTAAGGACCCAACAAGCTAACTTGGTAAGGTTACTATTAACAGACCCAACATCGCTAATCTTGCCCTTTGCTTTATATATCCTACGCACCGCTTGCATTCGTTGCATGTTTATACCGGAGATCAACAAGTCTGCGAACACTAAACGTGTGTCCTGTTATTGAGGATAGTGACATCCGTGAAGCCTTGAAATTAGGAGATCTGGGAAGCTTGGACCAGCTTCCGGGTAGTCTCACACATTCATATCAAGGGGAATTTGAAGGTTACGAGTGAGGCGCTGAAGGCTCGCTTGTCGAATAAGAAGCTTTATAATCTGGAGCTACTTTTTAAATCAGATGACAAGCAGAGCCATGTACAAGTCCTGGAGGCGTTACTGGTTCTATAGTTTTTATGGTGGCACCACCGAGCCCAATTGGATGATATCCTTGCAGATTTGAGATCACTTTCGCTTGAGCACTGGGATGGATGTGAGTTTTTACCTCCTCTAGGGAAATTGCCCTTCCTTGAAAAACTATCAGTAACCCGATTGGAGAAAGTGAAGACGGTTGGAGATGAATTTCTGGGCAACCGAAACTCGTCCTCATCCTCTGTTTCATGATCCCAAGATTGAAACAACTCACCTTCAGCGGTATGAGTGAGTGGGGAACAGTGGGAAGGAGTTGGAGGGCAGACAGAAATCGGTGGCGATGAAATTATAATTATGCCATATGCCTTGTGTCCTTCACAATTGAGAACTGCCCTAAGCTGATGAACCTGCCACTCTTCCTGCAAAACACACCGGTCACGATTATTTACGTCAGTTGTTGTCGACAGAGTACTATGATACCTGTCATGCCCGACAACTGTGACGTCAACATAGAGTTACAGATTCAGATGCAACCACTTTGCTAGCGTTGGATTTGGAAGCAGGTACCCCGAAATTTTCTTCCACATTTTCTTTCTACTATGAAAACTAGTCAAATTCATTAAAGAACAAAAATACCCCACAAGAATCATCGTTTCTCGATTCTGGCGAAATAGTGTGATTAGACCAAAAAAATTACATGTACAAGATATATTAGCCTTAGGAAGACATACTCGATATGTTAGGTTCGTGGCATTCATGCCAGGTTTATATTTACTGAGCTTCTTGCATTAGTCGTGTTTCTTCTTACGGATGTTGTAATGACATAAACCAGAGTGCAAACAGTCAATTACAGCTCCTCAATTTCTCGAAAGGACTGATAATGATGTCATAACTATAGAAGATAAGCTGAAGAAGAAGCACAGTATGAGCTGAGTTTCTCATCATTCAGTCATCATGTCATCTCTTCTTTGTCAACCTTCAATCCGGCTTTACATTTCTGGTTCTATTTGTTCAAGTTACAGGCAAATTGAAAGAAGCTTAAGTATAACATGTACAAAACTAGTGATAGTTACTTGTTAATTCAAACATTTTAAACTTTTTTGGAACTCAGAAAGGAACTTTCTTTACCAAAGGTCATGCGTGCACCAAGTCTTTTGCAATGCTCTGGATTCTATAAGTTTCTGTATTTGAGACTCAGAGCAACTTATGTTAAATGAGAATCAAACTATTTTGATCTGTAGAAGTGAGTTTTTGCAGAAAATGTTGCAATAGCACCCTTTTGGCAAGTCAGACCTCAGGGGAGCAGTGGATCAGCAGAATATGACACTCATGTATCTTTATGGTATGCAAAAGTCTGTAAAAGCTTTAACTACGTACTATGAAATTTATATTCTTGTAATCCATTACAAACTAATTCTTCAGCTATGAATCTGATATAGATCAAAATTTACTGTGTAGGCAATGTAGATGCATGGAGACTCCAAAATTGCATCAGAGTTGTCAAGCTTGTGATTAGTCACTAAAGAGATTAGGTACTAATAAGTAATAACCATAAGCTAGATATACCAATGTATCACCATGCAAGGTTTATAAGTGTCTGTCATGTGGCTGAAAAGTTGGCAACTTGGCATTTAGCTTGCAGGAAATTTTTATATGGTGTCAACATTACTTATTCTAGATGTCCTGTGCTTTTCTTATCAATTTAATCAAGTCTTAAAACTTGATTTGGAGAGCAACTGCAGGTTGCGTGTTAAGTTGCAATTGCTAAAGAAGGCAAATCTGTCTATTTTTCCTATTAAGTTTCATCAGTTATTGTTATTTGAAGAGCAATTATTGTCAAATGATGTAGGTTATGTCTACCTAAATTTCTCCTGTCTTCATGCAATTTACTTTAGATTATTATGCTCAATGTAACTCCATGACAACATTGAATTTCAAGGCACACTCTGAATTTTGTGTTGGAGATTATACATTCAACTGGTTCCTACAATGCTGCGTCTTTAATTATTTGTATGTGTGATAAGACTGTTATTGTTTCGACGTCTTTGATGATTACAACGTCTCTCACATCTTGTTAGATTGGAAGGCTGCTATAATCTAGGGTCATTGCTCTTTGTAGGATTGTTTGTGTTTTTTGTAGTCCTGTTGTTGTTGTTGGTTGTTTGGGAATTTTTGTTTGTAGCTCTGCCGCCTTGTAGACTTCTTGTCCACTTTGTTTTTGTATATACCATTTTTCTAAACAAAGCTGTTTTCTTTTGGGAAAAAAAGAAGAAGAAGAAAAGATGTAGGATTTCCAAGCAGTGATAAACCAATATCAACAAAACTTGTAACTTGTGTTTTGGCCTTTTCAGATTCATTTGTCTAATTGGTAAGGCACTTAACATAGAGTTGTTATTTCTCATCTGTATCTGAGATGATGTAATAATTTTAAGGCTTGAGGTCATTACTTGCAAGTTTTTATATCTATAGTCACTAGTTTTGTTATGTACTTTGGATCAGATAGGATTTTGTGGCGTGAAACTGTGAAAGAGAGGGACAAGTCAGAATGACCAAAAGTCTCAATCGATTCGCTTTCAAGCTCCACCAAGTCCAAAGGCCTCAAGAGGTTGGTTGCCCTGTTTTAATCTCTATGTATACACTACTGTTGTTCAAGTGTGCTTTGTAATATTAATTTTATAGATATTCGTGTAAGAATAGAGGGAAAAAAAAAAGTGACTTAATAAGATAAAGACCACTGCAGAATCTTTCCATTTGTTAATCTCTTGATCTTTCAACAGGTTCTGGAGAGGGCAGAAGAAAAGAGTGTTCCAAACTTACGAAACCTCCAAATTTGAG
>CM045498.1:51950037-52092660 GCA_024704745.1 Rosa lucieae | reverse complement strand
TGGCCACAACCTTTTGTTTCTTACTTCTCCAAGTAACAAGGTTACCACCTACAAAAGTGAAGTAACCAGAAGTGGATTTTCTATCCGTAACACAACCTGCCCAGACTGCATCTGTATAACCACTAACATCTAGATGATTATGCTTTGAAACATCAAGCCTTTTCCAGGTGCAGACTTTAAATACCTCAGAATATGGATCATAGCTTCCATATGAGTTTCACTTGGATTATGCATGAATTGACTCACAACACTAACTGCATATGCAATATCTGGCCGAGTATGTGAGAGATAGATTAATTTTCCAACTAACCTCTGATAGTGAGCCTTATCTGTAAGAGTTTGATTAGGGTACTCAACCAGTTTATGATTCTGCTCAATAGGAGTACCAGCAAGTCTACAACCTAGCATTCCTGTCTCTGTCAACAAGTCAAGCACATATTTTCTCTGACATAAGAAAATTCCTGAACTCCCCCTGGCGACCTTAATCCCCAAAAAAATATTTAAGAGCACCAAGATCTTTCATCTCAAACTCTGATGCAAGCAGGTCTTTTAATCTTTCAACCTCCTCTGAATTATCACCAGTAATTATCATATCATCAACATAAATAATCAAGGCAGTTAATTTACCTTCACGGCGTTTCAGAAATAATGTATGGTCAGAGTTACTCTGTTTGTAACCAAAACGACGCATTGCTTGGGAGAATATACCAAACCAAGCTCGTGGTGATTGTTTGAGTCCATACAAGGACTTATTCAACTTACACACAAATCTTCCTCTTGTGCTTGCCTCATATCCTGGTGGTAGATCCATGTAGACTTCTTCAGATAGCTCTCCATGTAAAAAGGCATTCATCATATCAAACTGTTGCAAAGGCCAGTCTAGATTAGCTGCTAGAGACATCAACAGTCGAACAGTATTAATCTTTGCTACTGGAGCAAAGGTCTCCTCATAATCCACGCCATATGTTTGAGTATATCCATTTGCAACAAGTCTTGCCTTATATCTGTTCACTGAGCCATCTGCATTGTGTTTGATAGTGAACACCCATCTACATCCAACAACTCTCTTTCCTTGTGGAGGTGGCACCAACTCCCAAGTATTACTCTTCTTCAATGCCTCCATCTCTTCATTCATCGCTTGACACCATTTGGGATCCTTGAGAGCATCCTGCACTTTACTGGGAACACATACAGAGGATATTTGATTCACAATTGAAGCATGGGATTTGGATAACCGATGGGTGGATACAAAGTTATCTATGGCATACTTAGACTTAACATCTAAACTTGGTTTATATTGACGAGGTGTTTTACCACGGGTAGACACTACCACAAAGTTGGGCTTTAGACACTATTGCTATTGGTGTGTGTTGGGCTTCAGACCACCAATGAATGGTGTGTAAAAGCAATACACACCATCCCAGTCACTATTGTTGTAGGGGTAGCTATAGATGGCGTGACAAAGACCCATGGAGTCACTATCATTTTTTTGGTGCCAGATCTGATGGGTACTGTTCATGAATTGGTGAGTATGAAACAACACACCAATGTTGTAATTGGTGGACACCATATAAGAGTCAACTACTGGAAATATTTGACAAAAAGGATCAGAATACCACTATAATTAACATTGGTGAGTGTTATATTTAATTGTTATTTATATCAGCTCACTATTAATGCAAATGTGAAAGTCCTCTATTTATTTGAATTATAAAATATTAATTCATATATATTTTGATTGAATCCATTTATTCCTTTCTTTTTAAATCGTAAATGCTATTTGGTACTGTTCCACCATTCATTTTAACGATATCTGCATTCCCATGGAGGTTTGTCAATATATTCCAGAAACAATTAATATGAAATTCACAAGCTATATGAATTCAATACTAACAATAATGCAAGAAACAAGTTGATAGATATATAGCAACGTCCCCAAATGTACAGCATATACATCAATTACAAATAGTCATTGTTCAACCTGCTTAAACCTGCATTACAGAGCATCCAGACTAATATACAACCTTCCTATTTTGATCTCAAGTAGAAACAAAATGAACTTGATCACAATTTCTTCACAAAACATAGGCATTTCTCTTTTACTTCAGCATCACCAATACTTCCCATTTAGAAAGCTATATCAGCACCAACAAAACATAAAAGAGAAATGCATAAACTTGAGAAATTCTAACCAACTTTTGACGATTCACAACATAGTGGCTACTATTGTAGGAAGCTGTGGCCTATAAACCTCATCAAAGCTTTGCATGTTTTGCTGCACAGTGGAAGGAGGGATTGGCACATGAGGTGTTTCAATTTCTTCAACACTTGATGTTGGGAGGGAGCTGCTGTATGTCCCTATTGCTGATGGAAAACTCAGATTTGTTGGACCACACATTGGGATAATATTATTAGGAGATAACCCTGCAGTGAGTAACCTTTCAAACATAGCTTGTTGCTTCTGCAATTGCATCTCCAGTTGTTTCATTTTATCGGTTGTCGTCATCGCTTGCTTATTCATATCCTCTCTTAGCTTATCTTCTCTCTCTTGGCTCTCTTTACTAATACAATCCAATTCTTTCTCATGTTCTTCTCTCAATGCTTGAACCTGCAATTGAGCACTTCTGTTTTCCACCAACACATCAGGGACATCATGAAGTCGGACTCCCAACCCAAATCCTCTAACTACTCCATTTTTCTCCTTTCCAAGCACAGAAGCATACACTTCACTTATCTCAATGTTAGTAATGCTTTCAGGAAGCTGATTTGCTCTTTTAGCATCTTTGATGTCACTGATCTTCTGCCTCATATCCATCTAGACAATACAACCAGATAGTAATTAAACATAGACGCACAGATGCATATATTCTCAATTCGAATTTGTTTCCATTACTGAAAGGCCTATCTGATACACTTTCAGTTTATAATCAACAATGTGAGGTCGGTTAATGCATGTGATGAACCCGATGAGTGCAAACCCAAACCCTCCGAACTGATCCACAATTAACTTCATAGTGCAAAACGTTTAAAACTCTGGCCAAATTAATTTGGTTGGATAGAGATGAATCAAAGTATAAATAGGATCATTTCAAACTGTGTAAATTAGTATTGTTGTGTGTGAGTGTGTATATATATATATATATCATAAACTGGACATATTGAAAAATGTAGTTAACTCACTATTGCTTTCTCTGACTCTTTATCCACAGGCTTCCCATTGGATCGTGTGTGGGTGAGCTCAAACATGGTGCATCTATTAGGTTCCAGACCTTCATGTTCTCTCTTCTGCAACCAAAGATTATTTGAATTGTTAGCACCATCTTTAGTGTTGTATACGTATTTTCATATTGTAGACTAGATAAAATGAAGAGGAGAATCAAGAAAATGTCAACTAAGAAGCAAAGTCAGCCAAATTCACTTGAGGGTTGTTAGTAGTCTGTTAACCAAAACAGAAAGTGGTTTAGCTAGTTAATCACACTACCGAACAGCCTAAGCAATAGTTATGTACTCATCCATAAATACATAATATTATAATTAGATAGATATAATCATCAAGTCTAATCAATACAACTTCGTCTTCTTCCTTCAAACCTTTTCTCTCTTCTGCTCTCACTCTGTAACCTCAGATCTACTATCAGCACATATATCATTAAATTTTGTTGTATGAATAGCAGTTTATAATATTCTTGTTTATGGACTGCTTACATATTGGTTCCTCACTTGAGCAAACGTTCTTGTTCCTGTTGTGTGGCTCATTCGTTTCTTTGCACGATTGCCCTTGTTTGCAATTGTTCGGCGCTGCATCAGTATAAACAATGAATTGTCATGTATATAGGATCACTTCAATACGGTAAGTCAATAATCACATTTTCCTAATACATAACCCAACTATATCATTGATCACTTAGTTTCCATATAGGTCATACATAGTGATGATGTTACATGCACAATCCCAGTCTTTAGTTTTCTTTCTTGACCTCACACACTAATCTCAGTTCCCACACAACTTATTTTGGCTCCTATATGTGAAACTCTCCTCGGTATTTTCCATTCCACTTATATATCTGTGACGCCTGAACCTACATAAAAATAACATTTTTCCTTCTTGTACTCTTAGCTTCTAAACTGAAAGAACTAACAGTACTATATACGCAAGTTTCATGTAACTACAAACTATGTATAAACCTGTGTATGTACATGCAGGTAGTGTTTCATGTGTAAATACATGTATATATGGCATATTAAAGAGTCAAATACCTGTCCCTTTGGCGTCTCCCAATGGTTAACGAGTTTGGCCCATTGAGTATTGTTTACCTTTTTATCACCACAATGGAAACGCTCCTCAGTTCTACAGTTTGGAGCATACCAAACCCGTCGAAGTGTTGCTTTGTAGTGCTTCCAGTGATCATTCAATTTTGTCTCCGTTGTACATCGTATCTTCTGATTTTCTTTCTAGTATCCGGATCAGACCAATCAATGGTTCTCTAGTGGTACAAATAAGTGTTACATGAATATATGCGAAAAAGGTTCAATCCCAACTACTCGCAACAAGGTATTAGCATATACAAAAAATTGAGTTTACAAAATGAATTACCAGCTATTTTACCTTTATCCTGGACCAAGCCTCATCTAGAACTTTGTTTTTCCTAAACTCGCGCCAGTCCAAAACATCTAGACCAAAAAGAGTGTGGTCTTTCACCATGAGACCCAGAAGACGTTGCCACCTTGCAACTGTTAGTTCTGGTTCCACTGCTTGACCATGATTGTTAAATTTCATGATCTCAAGAGAACCTCTTCTTCCCCAATTTGGCTTGTTCTTTCCTCGTGGTCTGTTCGCTGTATTACCATCCTCATCTTCAGAATCTGTGTCATGTATAGCTTCAGTCACAAAATACTCCATATCATTGTGCACATCGTTGATGGTAGTTTGTTGAGTTTCCTCATTTGAGAGACCCATCTCTATGGCATTGCCATCATCTTCAACATCAACTTCCATGTATGCATCCATCTACGAAGCTCATCAACATGTACAAGTATGTTAGTACACATTACAACCATGAACTTGTAAACTGAATGAACAAATATAGACCAAGGATATTACAAGTATCATATATGAAGTTGTACCAATGAACAAATACAGACCAAGGATATTACAAGTATTGAAGAACACACTGTACTCATATAACCTGAGCAACAACAACAACAAAAACAATAGATGAACACTCATTTCTCAAATTAATATTTATCTTACACAAGCAACCTTGAAGAACCAAAATGGCAGCAGAAATATATTATCACTTTGAACAGACATTCAAAAAGTAACATGCATTAGTTTCTAGACTTTGGTGATTTTTTTTTTTTTTTTTTACAGTTAGAAGCTAAATACCTCTGCTGCTTGAGCAACTTCCACCAATTCCTAGGTATCTCCAACAAACTGTTTGAACTGGTATTCTGGTACTTGTCTATTTCTTCTGCAAACCATAAACAGAGTATTAAAGCCTGTTTACATCTTCTATTAGAAGATAAGTAAAGCTACAGTGACCAATTAATCAAAATAAGTGATGTTATTTGGAGGCAATCTCATAACTTTTGCCGCTCAACCTTTACGGTAATAATTCAAATATCTGAGCTGCAACTGTATATGTGGTTCTTTAAATGACACATGTAAAATGCTAATTAGTTCTGGTTATACACAGAGCACATGCAACAAAATACAAGTTGCACATATTTAAATTCAAAGAATAAATGGGATATTCAATTTCATTGCTACGTTTTTATATTATTATGCTGACCATTATTCTTGTTCCTGTTGATATCTATCTCTGATACTAAGCCAAAAGATAAGATTCCAACCCTTTATCAGATGTTTGACATGAATTTGACAGATAGCAGATATTCCTTCATTTTGATCTCAACATGTGTCCATTATCTTTATTAGGCCTTATGATTTCAACATCTGTCCACTATTAAAAATGGACTTTCCCTTCCAAATAGAAGTGATATGCAGGCTATATATGATCTTTTTGCATTGATTGAGTCTTACAAGTTCTTACACCGACATATCCACCATGGCATCCAAAAGAGAGCCTTTATCAGAAGCAGCAAAGGCAAGGTTACGACGTCATTTGGATTTTGATCAATATGGAGAAACTACTGACAACGATGCAATTCGTAACACGATGCTCAATCTTATGTATCCACTCGTATTCCAACCAGGTGTTGCTCGGAATCTTTCGATCGTAACTGAAGCAGCACATTCTGATCCAAGGATCAACATCTATGAGCCTCACAACTTTGGTACTTTCCATGGCAATGTTGCTCTTACGGACTCTACAATTACCGGTAAGACAGAAGTTTTATATGATGTTCCTGACACTCCTGAGGATGTTAGAAAAGGTAGCAATATATGTGAGAATAGCAGAATCTATCGTAGGCCACGGCCTCTTGTGAACGCAGGTGAATCAAAATTCCCCAAATCACATCCGAGGACCATATGAAGGAGAGATGAGAGTATTCTGTTGGAGTATTAAGACACATATGGTACTGAGGAAATGGACCTGTTGCTACTGGGTTTTCCTTCCAATTTCAAGTGGCAGCTAATAGAGATTTTCTTGCATTGCAAATGCATGTTTCTACTTTTCAACTGCTCATGACAATTGGTTATTTCATTATGATGTACTATTTCTGCTTCTGTAGTTTTCCATGTTGTGATCATGTCTAATATAGTTGTTTATTTACCTACATGTTAAATATTATGATATTCATGATTCAGCAATACTTGCACAGATTACAGTATAGTTCAGTTTGGTGCCAAGATAAACATGCATAATCATATGAGCAAATTATGATAGATAAAAAAACAAACAAAACCAGATATATCACATGATCGAATAAGGTTTAGCCGTTTAGGTAGTCTTTTAAAACAAATAAGTACCTTCTGATAATAATGCTGCTGCCTATTAACAATACAGTGGCTCACAACAATTGTGAAGACTATCCACCCATTCTTGCATACGCAACAACATGCACAAACTTGTGCATCCCAAGAGCTTTCAGTTCACTAAACTTGAGTTCCTTGTCACAAGTATCCTACAATTAAGATAATGTCATAATTAAAACCATTGCAGATCTAAATGTATTCACTATATAGGATGTTAGTAATGCAAGCCTAACCTTAGATTGCAGTGCTGCTGTATTCAATATGCTTACCCATCTAAGTTACTGTCGGTAACATCCTCTTCATTGTGCTCAACTTCTTCATCAAAGATCCCTCTCCGCTGAGGTAAAATTTCATTAAGTATAATTCCATCTACATCAGTTCGTATGACCTCCTCATACACATCCAAAGTTGCATCATCCATGTTTTGGGGTGCACATGGCTCATCATGGACAACCTCCACAAGATCATATAGATCACGAGGTTTGGTTCTATTTGCTACATGCCATTCAATTTCAATGGGATCCTGAACATAAAATACTTGTTCTGCTTGAGATGCAAGTATAAGTGTGTCACCACCCTGTAGAAGTTTATTGAAGTTAACCAATATAAATCCATACTGGTCAATCTTCAATCCTGCAGAGTTTCCTTCACTGTTAACCCAATCACAATCAAACAATACGATCTTTCTATCATTTTGATAATCCAGCTAATGATATCCTTTACGATCCCATAATAGTCTTGAATTCCATCATTCGGATTATTGTCATGCCTAGAAGAGTAGCTGATTCTTGTTGATCGTACAAACACACCACTGTTCTGGTTTTTCTTTTTCTTGTCAATCCGGTGTATCCGGAATCTAAAACCATTGATGACAAAATTATTGTGCTTTCTACACCAGGGGTTTGGACCCCTAGCCAAAGCATATAAATCCTCATGCACATTGTTATCTGGCACCATGTTCAGCTGCATAACCTGATATGGAAATGCATACATCAATTACACAACAGTAATATGATTGAGCAAGAACATTTATAAACAAACAGATGATAGATATGAATTTACAAAAAAAAAAAATTATATAAATTATTATGGAACTTATCATTAGATAGAAGGGCTGCCTACATGTTGCTTGAACCAAGCTGGAAAATTGTTGTGAGATGCTTGGTCACACTCATACAGTGTTCGCTTTCCTTTCCTTCTTCGGGCATTTCGGACAAATTGACTACCATAATTAAAACATTGATAAGTACCATAATTAATACATTTATAAGAACTTGGTCCCAGATTTGCACGAAAGCATTGTTAGAAGCCTCTGATTGAATAAATAATGAGGTTATGAGATAAGAGCTGATTAATAGACTAACTACCCAATTAAAACATGTAAAATTGCATTTCCAGTTAACTAGTAGATTGGTGTGTTTCCTTCTAAAGAGGATCAGGTTTAGAAAACAAATAAGGCCTGTGCCATTTAAATACAGACGTTTCTTACACTGTTAAACAGAAGGCATAGCTTGGAGTAAATTATTTTCTGTTGTAGTCAAATGGTTACTATACAATCTGCTAGTTTAGAACCGATCTGCCATCAAATGCATTTAGCAACATATCATATTAATTACCATGTATATGATCATCACTTGCTCAATCAGAATACCATACCATATTAAATATTGTGGAACTTTTAATGGGAAATCAAAAGCTATCAGATCAGATATCTCAAATCATCCTCAAAGTTGCAGCACCGAAAACCTCTAACCTGATTATATTGTAAAACATAAATACTCACCATATCGAGCATAACTCAAAAGTGCAGGCATTATCAATGCGTAACAACAGTACCGTATTTAAAAATCAGCAATTCCAGTAAATTCACAAGATATCAAGCACCCAATATAAACCTTTAATAATACCAAACTTATTTTCAGTCATATAAGTGACAAAAATGATATAATGAAAGTCAAAATATTGAAGAGAAGTGTCTTTAGGGACTTGAAATTTTCAGCATATTTACCCTGCACCATACCGACAAAGGTCCTCCTTTTGAAACACAATTAGCATTTCGAATCTCACAGCAACCATATTGAAGAGTAGAGATGCATGAGTGTTATAGCAGGAGCAATTACCTTAAGTAGGGCTTCACCTCAGGGCAATTAAGCAGCACATACTTGTTCAACCGCTCCCATTCCTTATAATCCATGTTTACTGGTTTTCCGTTACTTTTAAGTGGATGACCGATGTTCAGGAATATTGGAAAGCCACCAGGAAAGTCACGAAAATCACCATCAGCATTCCGACCAGGGCGAGTGAGACGTGTGTCAACATCTTCTAGGTACATGGAACAAAAAGATAAGCACTCTTGGGCTATGTATCCTTCTGCAATTGAGCCTTCAGGTCGACTTTTATTGCGAACATGGTCCTTTAGATCTCCCAAATACCTTCGATGCAACAAAAGATCACTTATAATAGTAGATAGTCCCAAGAACTTATATTCATATTACTGAACTTAAAAAGTGGCTGGTCCAAATAACTCTATGCAATGCAAAGGTTGATTTAATCCATTTAACTAGCAAAGGCATAAATTCAAATATTTATAGTAATCACTACAATTACCAAAGAGTTGTTGGTCTAGCGGTCAGGCCCTTGGTTTGCTCCCAAGTGGTCTGGGGTTCGACCCTCTCCCAAGGTACCCACCTAGCAATTGCTAGAATTTCCAGTTCCCCAAATGTTGTGGGGTCAGGCGGGGGACCTAGGGAATAGTCGGGTCAAAAGACTCAGATACCCTAGTCTCAAAAAAAAATAGTAATCACTACAATTAACATGTTATTTACAGTAATTACTGCAATTTACATGCTTACTGAAAACATGCTTACTTAAAACAAAAATTATATTGAAGGAAAAAAAAAAAACTAACGCACCTCTCAAACGGCCACATTGATCGATAGTGGATTGGTCCAGCAAGTGCGGCTTCTTCTGCCAAGTGGACAGTCAAATGTACCATCACATCAAAGAAAGATGGTGGAAATATTTTCTCCATTTGGCAAAGGGTAAGGACAATGCGTGGTTTCAGCTGTGAAAATTCCTCACTTGTTTGATTGTTTGCATATAGATGACGAAAATATGAACTCAACTCCAACAATACCATGCACACTTGTTTTGGAAGAACCTGGCGAATAGCTATTACCAACAAATGCTGCATTATGACATGATAATCATGGCTCTTCATACCAACGAGTTTCATTTCCTTCACTTGCACACAATTAGATAGATTAGAGGAGTGCCCATCAGGGGCCCTAACTGAATGTAAAACCTCACACATCATAGTCTTCTCTGCATTGGCCAATGTAAAAAGGGTAGGGGGCAGATATGTTTTAGAACCTCGGCGCTCAGGGTGTAGGTTAGGCCAGATGTTCAGTTCCTCCAAATCTGCACATGCTTTGATAGTATCCTTATTTTTTCCATCAATCCCTAATAGTGTTCCAACAATGCTCTCACAGACATTTTTTTCTATGTGCATCACGTCTAAATTGTGACGGAGAAGCAAATCTTTCCAATATGGCAACTGGTAAAATATACTTTTTTTTTTCCATTGTCCAGAATAGGCAGCCGGTGTCGCTTTTTTCTTTCGAGCCGATCGAACGGTAGTCCCTTTACCAAACTTGAATTGCAAGCCAGACAATTGGATGAGAGATTCGTGAATTGAAAGTGGAATAGGAGCAGTTCGGTGTTCCTCTTTTCCATTAAAAGGTCGTCGTTGAGTTCGCCACCGATGGTTGATCGGAAGGAAACGACGATGTCCCATGTAGCATATCTTTTGACTGTGCTTTAATCGAAATGAGCTAGAGTCATCACCACAATTTGGGCAAGCCTTGTATCCCTTTGTGCTCCAACCTGATAGATTAGCATATGCCGGAAAATCATTTATTGTCCACAAAAGTGCTGCTCTCATGGTGAAACTTTCTTTTGCGTGCACATCATACGTTTCTATGCCAACTTCCCATAAAGATTTAAGTTCATCAATCAAAGGAGCTAAATACACATCAATGTCATTGCCGGGAGCCTTTGGACCTGGAATTATAAGTGACAACAGCATGTATGGCTTCTTCATGCACAACCAAGGAGGGAGATTGTAAATGGCTAAGACAACAGGCCAAGTGCTATGGGACAAGCTCATCTGGCCGAAAGGATTGAAACCATCGCTTGCTAAACCGAAGCGAACATTACGCATATCTCTTGCGAAAGAGGGATGTAATCTGTCCAGCTCTTTCCAAGCGGCAGAATCTGCTGGGTGTCTCATTAACCCATCTTTTGGTCTCTCAGTGCCATGCCATGACATAAACTTTGATGTTACCCTCGACATATAAAGGCGCTGAAGACGTGGTATAATTGGGAAGTACCTCAATATTTTGGCTGCAACTTTCCTACTCTGGTTATTGTCATCAATTGTATCTTGTAGATACCTTCTTTCTCCACATGAGGGGCAATACTCAAGATTTGCTGTATCTTTCCAGTACAGAATGCAGTCATTTGGACACGCATGAATCTTCTGATAAGTTAAACCAAGACCAGTGATTAACTTCTTTGTTTGATACAAATTACAAGGTAATGTCTCACCATCTGGAAGTATGCTTTTAATCAACTTTAAGTTGAGGGACAAAGACTTATCGGACGACCCTGTAATGCACTTGATCTGGTACAAGCGGACAAGGAATTCCAGTTTGCCCATTTTAGTACAACCTGGGTACAAACTGATGTTAGCCTCTTCAATCAAATTGTAAAATCTCTCTGCATCTGAAGGTCTCACATAAGTGTGTGAACCGTCCTCACCAACATACGGTGAATGACAAGGACTGTTACTGGCAAATACATCAGTTAACATATGAAGCATGTCTAAAGGTTCATCTTCCACCTCATATTCTTGTTCCATCTCATCAACAAATACAGGCTCTAGTAGAGCCTCACCATGATCAACCCACAACATATCCTCATAAACAGGATCCATGCCATCCACCTTCAAGTGCTCCTTCACCGTAGCAGGACTAAATGAATCCCGGTTGCAACAAATTCGACATGGACACTTGATCAGCCCATCTCGTCCAGCAACGCGCAATGAGTGTTGAACAAAATTATGCATACCAACAAGATATTCAGTGCTACACCTATGCAACTTTACCCAGGTTTTATCCATTGTAACTACAACAACCAAAAAAAAAAATGCTCAAATCTGTAAAAGAAAGATAGAACAGAGAGATGAAGAATAGATTAGGAGAGGGAATTGTAAATTCAATTCGGGGGAGATAATCAATCAAGTATTATTCTTTATTTATAACCCAGTAGTTGGCACTTCCTCTCTTCCAACTACCATGTAATTGGGAAGGAATTTTCAGAACGGTGAAGGATTATATGCCCATCGATACAGTTAGGAATATGAAAGAAAGTTGTGATTCATGTACATACCTTTTGAATCGTGAAAAGTTGAGAAGGAGATTTTGGGTTATTCAATGTAACTCTTCCAAATGATCGAGTCAATTGATCGAGGAGGACAAAACATGTAGAAACTGCGGGAAGAACCGGCTAACTGGGGGTAAGAAGAAGATGCAATTTGGGGGTGTCATCTGGGATTTTGGGTTGGAAGGCTTGTACGGCTTATTTGAGATTTCCAGCCACCATTATCTCACCATCTTTAATTAAGAAGTGCACCGCAATATAATTTTTTAATGATATTTTATTACACAATATTATTGCTTAACAAAAGTTATTAGAACAAAATTATAAACAATTAACCCTCACCTTTGTAACTAATGGTGACTTTCAAAGCACACCAATAAATTCTCATTGGTGGGTCATTAACCTATTTAATATCAACAGACACAAGTATTGGAAACAATTGTTGAGTGCTGCCACCATTCCTGCAAAAGTGGGGAAAAAATGGTATCTATAGGCCATATTTGTGGTAGTGAGACCTAAGAGGCAAAACATACACACTATCACTATTATTAGAGTTAGAAGAAATACCACTAACCTCAAGATTGGGACGCTCCTCAGGGATTGGTTGACAAGGGTTATTTGTATCTGAGATGGGTGCAGAAGCTTGGCCTTCTTGGACTGCTAAATTTCGGTCGTCGTGTTCTAGTTCTGTTGGCGATCGATTGTCAGGAACGGAAGGATCGATCATTTTGCTACTGGGAGCTTCTGCCTCGCTGAACAATCGATCGCCAGGAATGGAACGATCGATCGTTTGGCTACTGTCTTCTTCGAACTTGTCTGGTGATCGATCACTGGCATTCTGGTGATCGATCATTGGACCCGAAATTACATGACCATCATCTTCAATTGGCCGTGAATCATCTTCAATTGGCTGAATATTAATTCTACAAGACTTCTCTTCCAAAAAAGTGTGTTTCTCCCCCTGAAGTGAAGGATTAATGGAAGAAAAATAACATGCATCCTCATAAAAGGTGACATCCATGGTAACATAAACTTTCTGTGTTGGAGGATGAAAACACTTGTAGCCCTTCTGATTAACACCATAGCCCACAAATACACGCTTTAATGCCCTGGCATCGAGTTTGGACAATTGATTTTTAAAGACATGGACAAACAATACACACCCAAAGACACGAGCAGGGAGATTAGAAACGAAGGGACAGACACACGATTTGAAAGGGCAGCATAAGGGGTTTGACCATTGAGAACAGAAGAAGGTATCATATTAATGAGATGGTAAGCAGTGAGAATTGCATCTCCCCAAAGATACTTAGGCATATGAGCACTAAATAGAAGAGACCGAGCTATGTCAAGAACATGACGATTCTTTCTTTCTGACACCCCATTTTGTTGAGGGCAAGTAGTTTGATGAACAATCCCATAAGAATGAAAAAATTGGTGAAACTGAGAATTGACAAACTCCCCCCCCCCCCCATTATCAGAACAAAAGACTTTAATATTGGCTCCAAATTGATTTTGAACAAGAGCAAAAAATTCTTGAAAAGCAAAGAAAACTTCATATTTGTGTTTCAATAAAGAGACCCAAGTAAGACAGGTATAATCATCGATAAACAAAACAAACCAATGTTTGCCAGACAAGGTCGACTCACGGGAAGGTCCCCATACATCAGAATGAATAAGTTCAAAAGGAAAAGAACTCCTAGTAGGTACTCAAAGAATAACTAGTACGATGACTTTTAGCTAAGACACATGACTCACAATGCAACTTAGACTCATCAATGCCCAGAAACAAGGATGGCATAGATTTCTTCATGACACTAAAGGAGGGATGTCCCAATCTTCGATGTCATAGCCATAATTCTTCAACTTGATTAGTAACCCCAGTTGAAATCAAAGCTGCTTGGACTGCCTTCTCCGGCTTCATTCCTACGAACATGCAATCCAGATGAAATAGTCGACCCTTCAGATAAGCCCTGCCGATTATTTCCCTGGTGAGGAGGTCCTGAAAAATCACATACAAAGAAAAAATGTTACAGAACACCGAGATTGAGTATTAAGCTGAGGCACAGATATGAGATGATAAGAGAGATCAGGGACATAAAGAACATTATGTAGTGTCAAAAAAGGAGTGAGACGAACAGACCCTATGCCTAAAACAGGAAAAGAACCACCATTGGCATTGACAACAGAGGAAATAGAGAGTGGATTGAGAAAAAGGAAGAAACTACGATCATAGGTCATATGGTCAGATGCTCCAGAATCAATTATCCAAGTATTGCCACCAGTAAAGCTAGAAATTTTTAAAGCAATTCCAATCTTACCATTACCACTGCGACTTACTGATGCGGTATCCTTACCAGCCAAGTTGGTGTGATCTGGTTCTGTCACCGCATAGTAATCTTGGTCTTGAATAAGATGAACAGCAGCCTTTCCCTTGGGTTTGTTGTCCTGAGGTCGAGGCCTATCAAAGTAGCCTGCTAGAAAACTAACCAACCTGTAACAATTTGCTTTGATGTGGCCTGGATTGTTGCAGTAGTTACAAGTCAGATTTGAGGAGAACCCGGGAGGGGGCCTTGAGGAGAGGGACGCAGAGAAGAAGGAGGCCGATTGACTGAGAGTGACCGATTACTTGAGGGATTGGATGGCTTTGATTGTATTGCAAGGCCTGCAACTTCTGAAGTAACTGCTCTAGTTCCAGCCCTCTGGGTCTCATCTTTATGAATATAAGCAAAGGATTGCTGCAAGGTTGGTGTGGTAGTCTGGCGAAGTAATTCTCTCCTTGCAATCTCAAATATTGGATCTAGGCCAGCCAAAAAAACATGAACTCTCATGAGATCCTACTCCTCCTTACAAATCTTGACATCATCCGGGCACTTCATGCGACATGGGTGTATCTGATCAATTTCTTGCCAAATCCCCTTTTAGTTTTGCAAAATACATGGCTACTGGTTTTCCATCTTATGTCATACGGGTGGCTTGAGTGCACAACTCATATACCTCGGCAAAATCTGTTCCGTTAAAGTAGATCTCCTTAAGGCTTTCCCAAATTTCTTCAGCCGTATAACATCCCATAATCATCTGTGAAACATCTTCAGTCATGGATTTGTAAAGAATAGAGGTTACCGAGCCATTTGCAGTCTTCCATTTTGAATAATTGTTGGCTGCAATTGGTGGTTCAGCAATTGAACCATCAACATAGCCCACCTTATCGATTCCACAGAGGTGAGCCTCCATCATCTTCTTCCAGTTTCGGTAATTAGAGCCATTGAGTTTGACACCTCCATAACTTCTAGTTGAATCATCTTTAACGGAGACAGAAGTTTGGTTGGAACCATGAGATGTCTCACCATCTCCATCTTGCTTGATTAAGGTCGAAACATCTTGATCTTTAGCCATGGTGAATACGCAGCGGAAGGAAAAACAACAAAGTTCTTGGAAGTATAAGAAGGCAACGGTGATGAAAGGATCAAAGGACAAGGAACAAATCCAAGCACAATGAACAAGGGTCAAGGAACAATGAGTCAGAGTCCAAGATCGGATCTCTGCTCTGATACCAAGTCAAAATATAACAAGAAACAAGAGACAATTTTGGCTGAATAATTCTGTATGCATTCACCTTACAAGAAGGAATTATATACAAATTACAATTGTGCTTAATAAGACAAGTACTATTCCTAAGGTAAGTAGTAAATCAAATAATACTACAGATATTACATATCACAGAATATTACAGAATATCTACATAAATAAGGTAAGTATGACTTACGCCAACAAGTGACATATTGTAATTGTAATATCTTAGATTGGAAGAATTTCATAGAAGAAGTAGTCAAAACCTTCTACAACAATTCTTAGGCTCTGTTTGGTTTGTGGAAATGAAATGAATCATTTTCCTTTCCATTGGGAAAGTGGATCCTGGGTGGGTGGGGGAAAATCATTTTCCACCTCTTCTTCCTTTCCACTGGGAAGCATTTTCCCTTTCATTGTCACTCCCAAACACATGAAAAGAATCCCAATGCCCAAAATCTGTGAAACAAACACAGCCTTAGACAAGATCAAACAGTGATGAAAACGTGGTCTTCGAATCTCCTCAATCATATATATCAAGATCAGAATATTGGAGCTGTCCCTCATTTCACTAATAATATCTCACGTGTGACGTTCCCAAAGGATCGAGTTGAAATTCAAACCAACAACTGTCACTGGTCATATATACGGCTGACCCGATCGATCTAGTTTTTCACTTTTTTTAATATCTCTTCTTCAGTTTCGTGATTACTTTTGGGGTCAAAGTCAAGGCTCAACTTGAAAAACCAACTTTCTAATTTAAAATCATTATCAGTTATGTTTCCATTTCTGTGGTACAGAACTCACCCACAAATTGAGTGACCCCGATACGCACATATATAACATGTAAGCTCCAAGCTAATACATATGACGCCACCCCGTACGTCACCTCCCACCATCGGAAAAGACAGCCAAACGTTGACAGTCTTAGAAAAACCGTCAACCGAAAAAGATAGTCTAACATTTTTCTACTCTTAGCTAGCTAGAGTCTAGAGATAATCTTCAATCGAAATGCTCAGCGCCTCGCCGCCGGTATTGGCTGATGAACTCTCACCGGTATCCTCCCAACACCCATCGCTCTGCATTACTCGTGGCTCACTTCCGTTGGCCTGTCTCCCATTCTGCTGCGACGAGCTGTTACTATTAGCATTGATCAGCTGAGCATCAACGGCCATGCCGGCATCCGAAGCCGCCTTCTGTATAGACCTCGGCGACATGTCCGCCGCTTGATTAACCGAACACGGCAAGACTGTAGGAAAGTTGAGGCCCTCCAGAGTCGAAGGCTTACGCAAGCAATAGTAAGCAACGTCACGAGCCACGGCGGCGGCCTCTGCAGTGGAGAAAGTGCCGAGCCAGAGGCGGTCCTGGGTGCCGGGGACGCGAATTTCCGACACCCACTTGCCCCATTTTCTTTGACGCACTCCCTTCAACTTGAGGCCATTCCCGGCTGCCGTCGTCGGACTGCTGCTGTCTTCTGAACTGTAACTCATTTGTGTTATCGTGTGCGAACTCGAAACTGTAAGGTTGTCCGGATTTGGTTCTGGTGGAGAGAAAAGAAGGAGCAGGAGAGGGTTAATATAGGTTGAAGAAGTGGAGAGTCAGAGGGGGGCGGTGCTGACGTGGGCAATTGGGAGAGAAGGTCAAATATTTCAGAGGTCAAAGTTTTTGAAGGGTCCACCGTCAAATCGCATGGACGGTGAAGTTAAGGTGTTTAGGAATCTTCTGGGATTTTTTTTTTTTCTTGCCCACAGAAAAAAAAAAAGAAAAAAAAAGTGGATATGGAATTTTGATTAAAGAAAGGCCGAGGTGAGAATCCGGGGTTTGAACTCCACGTCAGGATTTGAGAGGTGAGGAAAAACCCACGTCGGAATTGACGTTGGGATTTGAAAGTTTGGAAGGAGGTGGAGGACTTGGCGCGTGGGGATTTGGAGGTGAAAATTCAAAATTGTGACCCAGTTACCACGGGGGGTGTTTGATTATCACTGACAGGTACGAACATCGTGGAATGAGTCGTTAAGGATCAACTAGGGACATCGCCAAAAAAAAAAAAACGATCAACTAGGGACCAAAAGACAAAATGCCAGAAATTAACAGACGAGATGACTGAATTCTGTAAAGAATCACAGAACGAAAAAAAAAAAAAAAAAAAAAACAGATGAGATGACATAGTTCTTTATCTTTCTGTAAAGAATTTGATGACGTATTAGCAGATTAATCGGATTATCGATGTGTATATCAATTAAATTAATTTGATGTAAAGGTAAATATATTTTTTTTTTTTTGAAAGAAGAGACAGTAGTCAATATATTGATCAAAAGTCATAATGGTCTTTACATACTCTTCTGCTGTCATCTAGACAGACAAGAAGATGTGTTAGTACCCACAATGGTACATAAAACTAGGACACTCATTTGACGTTGAATATATTGTAAACATAGCGAGATCCCCCTTTGGTACTACGTCGGAGGCGCTAGAAGAAGTAAATAAAATAGAAGGATCCAACCCTCCCAACCTAACTCAGGGATAGTGAATCTAGTCGCCTAGAGACCTCAATTGGTGTATAACTAGAGACACTGAGACTTAAGTCTACAAGACCAGGACCCAATACTAAACTGAATAGGGAAAAAACCACTAGATTGCCCTAGAAAGGCCTAAAAAGAGACTAGAACATAGGAAAAACTAAATAAAGTCCAATAAGCCCAAAGAAACACAACACCCTAGGCCCAACAGCTGGCCCAGCCCCATTCCATATCCACCTCCCCTACACTGAGAATTACGCGGGCACGCCGCAAGCAGCCATCGCCTCCACGCCATGTCGCAATCATGTCACTACCGCCCAGCTTCAGCTTCAAGGAACCCCGCCAACAACACGCTGCCACCACCGACAGGCCATCAAACGAACCCCAAAAGCACCAGACCTGATCCACCCAGAAAACATATCCCCTATGCCCCCAGAAGAGGTCAGACTGCACCTCGACAATGATGCCCCTTGAACCGGAACCAACGACTGCCCAAGCCACTGAGAGGCTTCGAACCAGAACGAAACCAGATCCTGTTGTCGACTTCGAGTACTACAAATGCTAGAGGCCAAAGAACCCTAGCCCACCATCACCCGTCCGGCAGCCGCACAACGACGACGAATCAAGCCCCATGTCGATGTAGAGGGCCGCTGGACGAGAGGAATTCGGTTATCCCTCGACCAAGCTTGTGCGCGCTTTCTGCCACTGGTTTTCTCTCGTGTTTAGGGTTTTTTTTTTTTTTTTTATGCGAGAGCTAGCTTTTCAAGGTAAATATATTTATTGGTAAACTAATATGAGATTATATGATTTTTATATTAAATTAGTCTATCTTTATATCGAACTAAATTTATTTGTATGTTATTGTACCGTAAAACTTTCCTTTTGTAACATTTCATAACTTTTTTTTTCGAAACTGAGACGACAAGCTTTATTAGAATCAAATCACTTCTTACAATGGGTAGCTACAAAGCTACGAAGAGCTAGAGGAGTGTGAGTCCAACTAGCTGTAATGGCATTATGAAGAGCTAACTTAGCAAGCAAATGTGCAACAGAAGTTGACAATCTGTAAGTATTGGAGAAGAAAGATGCTAGCATAGAAGAGAGCAGGAACCTCACCTCTTTCGGAATACGGCCAAAACTCTAACCATCATCCACATTAGAGTTAGAGGTATTAACCACCTTCAAGCAGTCTGACTCAATTACCAAAGGTGAAAAACTGAACTCAATAGCTAGCTTAAAAGCAGCTCGGCAGCCAAGGCTTCAGCAATGTCAGGAGAGAGGACATTCGACACCCTACGGCACGGACCAGAGATGTCGGGATCGCTACGTTTGCCGGCGACCCGCGTTCCCGATCGCGCGATCCGAATCGCGGTACTATCGCGAACCAGATCGGTAACTCCAGTGATCCCTTATTTACCCAGCATCAGGTGATTCAGATCTGGTGTTCTTCAAGAATCAAGACTTCGTCAGTCATCATTCAATTAAGTTTACCCACTTCTGCTGCTCCACTGAGATACCCACCTCTGCTGCTCTGCTGAGATTTATTTCTACTGTTTTAAGTTTATCCTCTTTTTGGTTTTTTTAAGAAGAAAATGACTATTCTAATAAAATAAAAAACGATAATATCTAAAAGAATTCTAATATCTAATTTTACTTATTTATCCTTTCAAATTAATCTGGTTTTCATAGTAGATGTATAAGGGTTATTTACGTAAAAAGCTATGTTTCCAAATATGCAATTAGGAGTATGGTTTATCTATTTATTATTTTTTTATAATTATATTTATCATATGTAATTTATTTTCAATAAAATTTTCACTAATATATTCTAGCGCACCGCATACCATAGAAACTGGCGTACAGCATACCCGTACCGTAACGACCCGCGATCCAGGCAACACTGGCACGGACCACCAACTACCTCACCATCGTGATCCCTTACCACTACACTGATCCCACTAGTTTTATTGGATAGATCAAAAGACCCATCCACATTCGCTTTGAGCCAGCCAACAGGGGGAAGAGATCAAGCCTACGTTGCCGGCTGGCCCAATTCGGAGCTGGAAACACAGTCTGCTGCACAAGGAAATAAGACCTAGTTTGGAAAAAGAGTTGGCTCAGAGATAAGAACTTACCGGACCAAACTCGATTATTCCACTCCTTCCAAACCGACCAAAGAACAATCAATAGTAGAGCAAAGTGAGGTTTACTCAGAGACTCAGTGCAATTCTGAAGCCACTCCAACAAAGTCAAGGAGATAGTGTTGAAATGCATGACTGAACGGAGCTCAGGGAAAAAATTGATGAAGTCACGCACAAAACAACAATCACGCAGGGCCGGCCTTGGGCCTAGGGCCTCAGATTTTAGGGGCCTCAAAAATAATTTTTAAGTTGGCCTGTTAAAAAAAAAAAAAAAAAAAAAGAAGGAAAAAATCTGAGCGGGTTAGCGTGTATGAAGACACAAAGCACAGTCTCTCATGCTCTATTTCCCAACTGTGGCTGAAGAAAAAAGATCCAATTTTGATTGAACATCCCAAGATGTTTCCAAACTGTGGCTGAAGAAGAAATGCCGAAAAGCAACAGAAGAAGGAGAATAGGAGAGTAAGGAGACTATAAGAGTTAATTTTATCTTCCAAAAAGTCAAAAAGGTATGATCTTTATTCTTTTACTCTTTAAGCTCTTTTCAGTTTTGAAGAAAGTTTGGAGCTTTTCTTCACTGTTGTGTTTCTTGCTTCTTTGTTTCCTTCACTCTCTGTTGAAAAAAGATTCTATATGACTATATGAGTATATGCCTGGGCCCTGAGGCTTTCTCTATGATATTCTTTAGGGAATGAAATCAATCAAGTCATTCAATTGTTGAATTTGTTGGATTGTTCATTGTTGGCTAGTTTGAGCTTTGAAGTTGTTATCATGACTGATGGCTCCTACAAGAAAATTTAAGTCTGGAGCTCAGAAAAGAAAAGAGAAAGAGAGGAGAGAAGCTTTACATAAAACTCAAGTTAGCTGTCTTAAAAAATATTTTAGTATCAACAAAGAAGAAGCATGTTAAGCTGTGAATGATACTGAAGAGGTGGAAGAGCTAAATCAATCAGAGAACGAGGAAAATAATGAAATTCTCAATGAAGATGTTCACATTACAGAGCCAAATCAGTCAGAGAATGAGGAAATTAATGACATTATCAATGAAGATGTTCACACTACAAATTCAAGGGAGGAAATTCTTTTCGACATGGATGATCCAGGGAATTGGAATAGGACAGACCAAAATATTACAGATTTTTTGGTTGAAAGAGGCTCGAAAAGAGACAATAATGTCATCTTTCCGAAAGATAAATGTGAAAGATGTTTTTCTTCAAAGCATTACTTCAGAGAATTACCAAATGGAGAGAAGCAAGATAGAAAGTGGCTGGTATATTCGGTTTCTTTGGACAAAGTTTTTTGCTTTTGTTGTAAATTGTTTGCAAAGAAGCATCTTGTGGGGCAATTAGCTGATGAAGGTGTGAATGATTGGCACAATATTTCTGACCGACTTAAAAGTCATGAAAGAAGTAGATATCACATGCATTGCCTCAATGACAAGTTGGATGGAGTTGGCAAAAAGGTCTGAAATTGAAGTTGACTATTGATGCAAGTCTGCAAGAACAAATCAATCAAGAAAAAGAACACTGGAAGCAAGTATTAGAAAGAATTATTGCAGTTGTGAAAAGACTTGGAAAAATATTTTGGCTTTTCGTGGAGATAGTGAAAAGCTATATGAGGAGAACAATGGTCTTTTCTTACAGATGATGGAACTCCTTGCTAAATTTGATTCGACTATGCAAGAACATGTTCGACGTATTAATAAACATGAGATTCAATATCATTATTTGAGTCACAAAATTCAGAATGAAATGATTCAATTGTTGGCATGTGAGGTGAAAAGCTCAATTATTAGTAGAATCAAAGAAGCCAAATATTTTTCAGTTATAGTTGACTGTACTCCAGATGCAAGTAATGAGGAACAAATGTCTCTTGTATTAAGAAGTGTTAATGTTTAGGCTACACCAATTATGGTTGAAGAATATTTTTTAGAATTCTTGAAGGTTGCTGACACATCCGGTCTTGGACTGCTTAATGAACTTCTAACTACATTGAAGACTCTTGGACTTGATGTCAATGATATAAGAGGCTAGGGGTATGACAATGGATCCAACATGAAAGGAAAAAACAAAGGTGTGCAAAGTAGACTGCTTGAAATAAATCCAAGAGCATTTTATACACCTTGTGCTTGTCATTCACTAAATCTTGTGCTTTCTGATATGGCTCATTGTTGTCCCAAAGCTGAGTCTTTTTTTGGTGTAATACAACGAATATATTCCTTGTTTTTAGTTTCTACAAAGAGATGGCAGGTTTTTACAGAGCATGTGACAAGTCTTACCGTTAAGCCATTATCAGAAACTCGTTGGGAAAGTCGTGTGGAGAGTGTTAAAGCAATAAGGTATCAAGCTCCTTCAATAAGAGAGGCTTTGATTCACTTGGTGAATGGTAAAGAAGATGCCAAGACAAAAAGTGATGCTGATGCTTTAGCAACATATAATCTTCAGAATTTTGAGTTCTTGTTGGGTATGATTATATGGTATGAATTGTTACATGTTGTTAACAATGTCAGCAAAGTTATGCAAACTGAAGATATGCATATTGATACTGCCATTAAAGAATTGGAACGTCTTCTTTCCTTTCTTCAAAAGTTTAGAGAAACTGGATTTGAGGAGTCCTTGGTTGAAGCTAAAGAGATTGCAAGTGAGATGGGGATTGAACCGGTATTCATGGAAAAACGAAAAATTCACAAGAAGAGACAATTTGATGAAAGCTCTAGCGAAACAGTGACACAATCAGCTGTAGAATCCTTTAAAGTCAACTATTTTCTCTACATAGTTGATCAAGTTATTTCTTCATTCAAAACCAGGTTAGCACAATTTCATTCAAATTTAATATAATTAGTTAATGAGCATGATGTTTTGAGAAAGCTGCTGATCTGTTAACTTTGAGTCTTGTGTTGCCTTACTTATTGATCTCCAAATGTCTTGAAATTTTGATAGGTTTCTATTCTACTAGTTAACAAAGGATCTGAAAAGTTTCATCTTATTTTGATGTATAGTGAATCTCCGGTGATTTTTCTTTTAAGTGTAGTCTGCTTTTAGAAAAGTTTCAGAATTTTTAGTGTACCCTCTGACTTTCTGCTGAGATTTGGACTTCTATTTGAATTATTTAACCTCTGATATTTGTATATATTGAAGTAGACAGTCTAATAGTTGTTTCAAAATTGATTTCTTGTCAATTGGTTTTAAATTGAATTTTTGGTGGATTTTCAAAATTGACTTTGCTGCTGCTCTGTTTTTCTAAAATCTGACAGTTCAGTCTTTTTGCATCCATCGTTTCCCTTACTTATCAAGCTCCGATTAATTTTAAATTTTAGTATGTTGTACCTTGATGTGTCAGCTTTCATTTTGGAAAATTTCAACTTTATTGTTGCACAAATGAATTTTCCGTAAATCCTCAAAGCCGAACTGTTCCTGCCTAAAGTTTACACTTTAAGTTGTATCAAATTTGGTATTTTTTCTGAATTTCTTTTGCTGAGAACCCCTTAAGTCAACCCCGGTTTGGGGTGTGACATGTTTATATAGTTTATTGAACTTTTTTTTCTTTCTAAACCAGGTTTGAACAATTTAAGACTTTTGAAGAGAATTTTGGACTTTTGTTTGATTTGGACAAGTTAAGGTCTGCAGATCGAGATAGTTTGAAGAGTTTTTGTGCTGACCTTACAAATTTATTGAAGCATGGCGGGGTTTCTGATCTTAATGAAGATGATCTATACCATGACTTACGCATGTTGAGTCAAGATTTACCCAATGATACAAAAAGAGCTATTGATGTGTTGAATTATATAAAAGAAGTTGATGGTTGTTTTCCAAATGCTTGGATTGCTTATAGGATTCTACTAACTATACCAGTCACAGTTGCCTCTGCAGAAAGAAGTTTTTCGAAGTTAAAATTGATTAAATCCTACCTTCGGTCTACTATGTCACAAGAGAGATTGAGTGGCTTGGCTATGATATCTATTGAAAAAGATATTGTTGGAAAACTTGATTATGTAAATTTGATTAGTACCTTTGCATCTAAAAATGCAAGACGAGTCATATATCAGTGATATTTTGAAATTGGGGATTTTTTTTTTTTGTAATGTTTTGAGAATTTATTTTGGGGCCTCAAATTTTTTTTCGCCTTGAGCCTCTAAACTTACAGGGCCGGCCCTGCAATCACAGCTAATATGATCAATTGGCTCCACCTTAGAGTTACAAAAGTAGTAGCCATTCTCTAAGTAAACTTGTCTGGACTGGAGTGCCAAAACAGTGAGCAATATAGAAGAGCAAACCTGCCACAAGTGAACCCTAACCTTGCCAGGAACTGAAGCAAACCAAATACTCTTCCAAATCTTTGCACTCAGAGTAGGAGTAGAAGGAATGAGAAGTGCTCTTGAATTACACCTCTATTCTCTACCACACATAGAATAAATAAATACGTACTAACTACTGTATAACTACAATATATTACATTCCTAATATTATGTCATGCCTCGCGCTAACATACAATCCTATCAAAACTTGGCACACATTTGATGGAGAGAATTATAGAAAGATTTAGGTAAAATAAAACAACTCATAGAGTAAGAAGGTAAAGCTTGAGCCACAAACTCTTATCAAGATATCTTTTCCTACCGCACTTAGCAACTTACCTTGCCAACCTTCAAGTTTCTTCCCAAGTTGTTCCTTTATATAAGCAAAGGTCTCCGTTCTGTTTCTCCCAATATAAATTAATAGGCAGCCCAAGAATTTTTCTTGTTTTTGAACAATGTCAAGTTGTCAACACCCAACAGATCAGCTAACTCCGCTTGCAGATCAGACCGTACACCCTTGCTAAAAACCAACTTTCTATTTTAAATCATTATCAGTTATGTTTCCATTTCTGCGGTACAGAATTCACCCACAAGTTGAGGGACCCCTATATACACACAATATACACATATACAACACGTAAGCTCCAAGCTAATACGTATGACGCAACTCCGTGCGTCACCTCCCACCCTCGGAAAAGACAGCCAACGTTGACAGTAGTCTTAGAAAAACCGTCAGCCAAAAATGATAATCGTCTGACGTTTTTCTACTACTAGGTGGCTAGAATCTAGAGATAATCCTCAATCGAAATGCTCAGCGCCTCGCCGCCAGTAGTGGCTGATGAACTCTCACCGGCATCCTCCCAACACCCACCGCCCTGCGTTCCACGTGGCTCACTTCCGTTTCCCTGTCTCCCGTTCTGCGGCGACGAGCTGTTACTATAAGCATTGATCAGCTGAGCATCAACGGCCATGCCGGCATCCGAAGCCGCCTTCTGTATCGACCTCGGCGACATGTCCACCGCATGATTAACCGAACAAGGCAAGACTGTGGGAAAGTTGAGGCCCACCAGAGTCGAAGGCTTACGCAAGCAATAGTAAGCAACGTCGCGAGCCACCGCGGCGGCCTCGGCAGTGGAGAAGGAGCCGAGCCAGAGGCGGTCCTGCGTGCCGGGAACGCGGATTTCCGACACCCACTTGCCCCATTTTCTTTGACGCACTCCCTTCAACTTGCCGCCGTTCCCGGCCGTCGTCGTCGGACTGCTGCTGTCTTCTGAACTGTAACTCATTTGTGTTATCGTGTGCGAACTCGAAACTGTAAGGTTGTGTGGATTTGGTTCTGTTGGAGAGAAAAGAAGGGGCAGGAGAGGGTTTTATATGGGTTGAACAAGTGGAAAGTCAGAGGGGTGGTGGAGGAGGTGGTGCTGACGTGGGCAATTGAGAGAGAAGGTCAAATATTTTACAGGTCAAAGTAAAAAGAAGGGTCACTGCCAAATCGCATGGACGGTGAAGTTATGGCGTTTAGGAATCTGCTGGGATATTTTATGTTTTTTGTCTACAGAAAAACACGTGGATGTGGAAATTTGATTAAAGAAATGCCCAGGTGAGAATCTGGGGTTTGAAATCCACGTCAGGATTTGAGAGGTTGGGTTTGCAGGTGGAGCGCTCAGCGCGTGGTGTAAGATTGGAATGATGAGGTAAGGCATGACATCATGAGCCTCAATTGACCTATTACCACCGCGAGTACCGGTTTGATTATCACTGACCTGTGCGACACCGAGGAATCAGTCATTAAGGATCAACTAGGGACCAGATGACAAAATGCCAGAAATTAACAGATGACACAGTTCTTTTATGGTGTGTTTGGATGAGGTAAAAAAGGGGTGGAATTTAAATAAAAATGAGGATTTTGTAATTTCTCCTTTAAATTTCGGTGTTTGGTAATCTCATCTATGGAATCAGCAATTGCCGTGGGAAAAAAAAGGTGGAAATTGGAGGCCAAGATTACCGACTTCAATTCCTCCCAAAATAGATGTCATTTTTGAATTCCATCTGGGAAGGAACTTTTCGATTCCATCGTGTCAAAACCTTGCTGCAAAACTTATTCCCAACCTTTTTCACTCCATGATCGATCTTTGTCAAAGGTCAAAACTTAAATCTTCCAACCCCAAAATTCCTTTGCCATTACCCCACAGATCCTAAATCTCTTTACGGGTCCCCTTCTTCCCCACCAAATCTCAAATGAGTCGGAGGCAGAACGACCCAGAAGCCACCCATTACTCTACTCCATCCTCCTCTTGGGTCTGGTGACTCTGGTCTATGCTCTCCTCTCTGTGGTACTTAAACCCAATGTCTTCGCTTTTCGAGCTCAAGTCAATGGCATTGGTGGAACAGAGTGGGGAGAAGGGGGAGAGTGTGGGAGGTGTTGCAGAGGGGTTGAGAATTTGGAGCGATGGGGTGCTATTGTGAAGTGGGGTTTAGAGTTTTTAAGTTCAAATCTTCTGAGGAGTGTTCCGAAGCTTGTAAAGCAATGTGTACTGGGACTGATGAGCCTTGTTTGTGTGATAGTTGGGTCTATTGTGGGAATAGGGAAGCTTGTCGCTCCAAATTTGGTGTGCTGAGTTGAATCTATAGCTTGCTGGCTTTACTAAATTGATTAAAGTTTGATGCTTTTTTGTGTTTCTGAGTTTGTCATGAATGTACTGAGGCTACATATATATAGTTTAAAATATTACTGTATGAAGGTGATATTGTTAATATCTTGATGAATCACAAGTTGAGGTTGATTTGGATGGCTGTTTATGAAATCCCAGCAACTTCTAAGCTATGCATTTGATTTTGTAAGGCATATGTATGTTAATCGAGCAACTCATTTGTTTAGCTTCCTATTTTACTTCTTTATAATTTATACTTTGGAAAAGGTTTATGCAACATATCTGTATTGGATTTGTTTGAATTTGATTTCATTTCCCTAACCAATCCAAACAGAAGAATTTGTAATTCACGTAACTTCTTAAATTCTATATGATAGACATCCAAATGATAGAATTATCAATTAATGGAATTTAAATTAATAGAATTGTAATTCCTGTCATTTATAAATTTCTGTGAACATTGAAAAAGATTCATCCAAACACACTCTTATCTTTCTGCGATTCTTCACAGAATTTGATGACGTATTAGGTAGATTAATTGGATTATTGATACGTATATCAATTAAACTAATTCGATTTAAAAAGAGGCTTGCTCTATATATTGGTAAATTAATATGGGATTACACTATTTTTATATTAAATTAATCTATGTATGTATCGAATTAAATCTACTTGTACATTAATGGACTGTAAAAAAAAGAAATTGTGATATTTCATAACTTTTGTTAAAAACATCACGCCAAAATGAATCAAAATAGAGCTTTTCTATTGAAAAAAAGGGAAAAAACATATATTAGTTCACAATTTACAAAATTTCATAACTTTTTGCCAAATTGTCCGCATATTAAAGGTGTGTGAGGAACCGTTCACAGTTTGGCACAATACTCTAACCTCAATCTTTTCTTAACAAAATTTACTTACTTTTAACGGGATTCTCCATAAAATACTTTAGATCACATTCATCTTTTACAAGACGAAAACAATGTAGGCGGCAAAAATAATCAAATTCTCTAATTTGTCCTTCCTCGCTTAGCACACCATATTGTTAGACAATGGGAATGGCATTGAATGTGAACCTTGTTTGAACAAGTCTCAACCTTACGTAATCAAATTAATCATTTGAGCCTTATATTTATTGAAATAGTTGACATAAATTAGGTCTAGAGAAAGTGGAGCTAACTTTAATTCTTGTCCAGAGAAAAAGTTGAGCCTTGACTTGGAGACCAAAAAAGAGTTGAATTTGGCTTAGCCTTTCGGGTATTATTTTGAAGGCCAATATAACCAAAAAGTACTACTTTCTTTGTTTCTGGTTTTATTTTCGTGAAACACAATGGTTCAAACAAACCAGGTGTGTGCCCGGGCGAAGCCATTCATTTCTCTTTGTTCACCCAAAAAAAAAACAAACAAACCAGTAGTAGGTCTGCACACGGATTGGGTTGGATCGGTTTTGACTCTAAACCGTCTCTATACTAAAGTGAGCGGTTTAAGTATTTTAGACAACCAGTTATTAAAAAAAATAAGTTTAACCCGATCCAATCCAATCCAATTAAAGATGGTTTCGTTCGGTCGGTTAGACGGTTTTAACCTATATTATATTAACATACTTTTTATGAAAAAAAATTCTAGTAAAATTCAATCTAAATAATAAAAATTATACTAAATAGACATAATCTAAATTTAAAATACAATAATCAAATCCAAAACCAATATTCAAAAATCAAAATCTAGAATAGATCGATTCAAAGTGATTGACTTATTTGATGGCTTAGCTATAAATACTAGCTTAATATAGTAGTATTAAAGGTTAGAGAATGAGAGATTAAGATACTTTGTACATTGAAGGATGTAAGTTCATGTTTATAATTGGGATGTGTTCCGTTCCAAACATTAAAATACTCTCAGAAACAAATTTTGGAGGGAAGTGGAGCTGATTGTGCATGAGTTTTTGTCAAGTTCTTGTTGTTGGCTCTGTTAAATTATTGCTTACTGTTGCTACTGCTATATTTTTTCTTTATCTACTAAATACATGGTGATTGCTTCTTCCCGTTACAATTCAAGTATACTAGCTTCACATCCTATGCTGCTATAAGAACATATCTCGCCTGCCGAATATTATCTTGAATATAGTCCATATTTCAAAGTATTAGATGGTTTGTCTTATGTTTTTGTTCCTTAACAGTGAATAAATTAGAAAGTATTATGTTTGAATTCTTCTCCTTGAATCATTGTTATTCATACACCTCATTCCTTTCAACAGAGCCCTCACGCCATTTCACAGACTTCTAATATGCTAACTAATTATAGCCCCTCAACTAACTAAAAAGCTACTCAACTGCTAGGAATGACTTACCACCCAGTGGCTGGAACTTGCAACATTATTAGTCTTTGTAAACTTAAATATTCTCATTAAAATGGTTAACAGAAACTAACCGTACAACTATGTATCTCGGATATTTATTTCATAGCCATGTTCTTTTTCAGCTACAACTTTGACCGGCTTTCACTTCTCTGTTACTGCATTGGTTGGTTTCATATCGAATGCTATTATATAATTTATAGTTTATGTCAATGATATGTTTTCCAGCTGCTGGATCTGCTACTAACAATGATGTGATATGCTACTGTTTAAATTGAATTGATCTGCTATTTGATAGTTTATGGTTTATGTTAATAATATGATATTCATTGTTTATGATTCATTGCAGTGAGTGTAGTAGCAGAATTGAACTAGTGCAATACCAGGATTAGGTGATGATGAGTGTAGTAACAGACAATGTTCTAAAAGGCGGCCTGGGTGGCCGACTAGGCGGCGCCTAGGCACTAGGCACACCCTGACCGCCCCTATTATAGGGTAGGTGATGAGACAAATCGTTCGAGCTTAGGCGGGCACCTGGCTGGGCTGGAAAGCTAATAGGCGGTCTGGGCGTTGGGCTAGGCGCTGCTTCATTTTTTTTTTCTAGAATCAGACGAATGTTTTCGACGCTGATTCTCAAAAGGTCGGAGGTCTATCACTCTCTCCTCCACAGATCGACCACCATCTTCATCTTCTAAACTGTTATTGATTAATTTCATAATCGGAGAGAGCAAGAAAGATTGAGAAAGGAGAGAGGAGATGAGATGACTCACTACAATCTGAAAGTGAAGAAGAGTCGGGGAGAGAGAGAGAGAGAGAGAGAGAGAGAGAGAGAGAGTTGAACAAGCACGTGAACCTTGTTAACAAAAAAAAAAACAAAAGAAAAAGAAATCGGAAGAGCTGCGGAGTACTCCACATTCAACTATATTTGACCACTATAGATCACATTTGTGATCAAGTTTGGCCATCTGGAATAGTTTTTTTATATTTTTTTATAAGATAGGGTTTGGATAGTTATAAATAACTATTATTAGGTGTTATTTAATAGTGGTTTTAGTATTACTTAGTATTATAGAATTAAATAAATATAAAAAAATAAAAACCGCCTAGGCCCCTAGGCGCTAGGCCCTTGGTCTCCTCCCGACTAGTGCCTAGCGAATTTTAGAACCTTGGTAGTAGAACACAAGTAACAGTGCGCGCAGTAGCAAAACTGGCAGAGTATGAGTGCAACGAGTGTAGTAGCAGGATTAGGTGATGACAAGTGCAGTAGCATAACACGAGTAGCAGAATTGGACGAGTATGAGTGTACAAGTGCAGTAGCAGAACTGGACGAGTATGAGTGCAGTAGCAGGATTAGGTAATGACGAATGCAGGAGCAGAACACAAGTAGCAAAACTGGACGAGTATGAGAGTAGTAGGAGAGTGAGGTTTTGTGAAGTAACCCAAATGAATTATTCTCAAGGAAAAAAAAAATTAACATAAACGGATTATTCTCTACAAAAAAAAATGTAACATAAATGGATTATTCTAAAAAAAAAATAACGGGATTAAAAGTCAAAAGAAGTAGTTAAGAGTAAAAAAGTAAATTAACTCATGACATGTGGCAAGTGGAGAGTAGATTGTCCTTATTTGTAAGATTTAATCTTTATAAAGGGATTAGAAGTCAAAAGAAGTAGTTAAGAGCAAAAAAGTAAATTAACTCCTGACATGTGGCAAGTGGAGAGCACATTGTTCTTATTTGTAAGATTTAGTCCTTATCTATACTATTATTAAGAGAAGAGGCTTTGTTAGCCAAAACTGAAAATTTTGATAGATTTAACCTTGAAATATTAAAAAACTTTAAGAATAAATTAAATCACAAAGGTAAATTGGATAATTATAAAATAAATTTTTATTAGAAAATTAAAAAGAAATGATCCTACAACCCCTACTTTTTCTCCCACTATTTTCTCTCTGCAATAACTATTTTATTTCTTAAAGAAAAATTATTACACATGCAGAGCATGTATGAAGAAGGCTAGTATGTTTAATTCAATTTTTAGAGGATGTTTTTGTTAAGTTATCTTTTATCAATAACTTATATGTAATTTGTTATTTTTTTAATAATTATTTTATTTTTTATCGAATATTATTTTCTTAGATCACAGAACTTATTTTACCCTTCCTTCTGTTCGTTTTGATCAGATCGCAGAAGGCCTTGGGCGTGGAATATTGATTTCCAAAACGATCGAAACAAGGCTTTCCTACCCATTGAACTCGTGACAGATGTTTCAACTATAATTTGTTTCTATCTCCTTCTATGGCTGCTCTGTTCCTTTGTTTCTTTTGGATGATAAACTGTCGCTATAACTATACGGATCCTCTTCGATCCCTTCAATATTCAGAAATATATCAGTCCTTTATTTGGGTTTTATTGGAGCCACTTCAATTTCTCCTCTCTTGATCTTCCATGGGTATCCGCAAGATCTACCTGATCAATTATCATTCAAATTAATACAAATAAGAGTAAGGGACGAAATTGGTTTTCAAGTGCTTCTCTTTTTTTCCCATCAAAATAAGCCTTGCTCTTTGGAGTAAAATTAACGGTTTGCATCATTAAAATAGCTTCTTCTCTATCTCTCTCTCTCGTCGATCCTCCTTCATCTTCTCCCTTATTTCTTTTGCCTCTTCCGCCTTCGCATTAACTTCAGTCAATCGATCCATGCGAGCTAATAACTTATCTTCAAAGGTTTTATTCTCCTTTTCTTGGTCCTTGATTTGCTTTCTTCTTGCGACATTTCTTCCCATCGGCCTAGGAATCGGATCCCTAAATGAAGTTGGTGTTGAATTACTATCGACAGGATCATCATCATCTTCCAAGGACACCGGGAGATATCTTTACACTGGGAGTGGACCAAAATGATCTTGTGAGGGTGTGTCAAATGTCACCAAATCTTTACACAAATCGTAGCAACTATGAAAATTGAAAATCAAAGATTCAAAGGTCTATGGTGGTGGGAGCCGTTTGTAGGGCATGCCTGTCATTGTGGGGCATAAGAGCACATGTGTTAGTTTTACGGCCCAATGTTACTACTGTTCCAGTTACTTACTTCTGTGGCAAACTGTTCCAATGATTCCAAACCACAATTGTTCAAGCCCTACGTGGTGGCTGTTGTAGAGAGTCGTTGCAAGAGAAGTCCAAGGACCAGTGGGTTTGTTGGCAGAGATGCAGAAGATGAACTTGCACAATCAGTACTCCAGAAAGGCAATTTCTCGAGTCGCGTTGTGTTTCCTGTGGTAATGGGTCAGCCATCGCGGGTAGGAACTGCTATGAGAGCTGTGGCCGGTCTGAGCCATTGTCGAGGTAAAGGTGACAGAGTCAAATTAGCCATGCACATAGGGCTCGCAGTCAATGGGTAACCCAGTAATCTTGAGAATGTCTAGTAGGGTGATGCTCATTTGGCCGAATCGTAAGTCAAAAGTGTTGGTGGCGGTGTTCTAGAAATGTAGCAAACGGTGAGCGATTGCCACCGCGCAGAAGGCAAAAACAGAGATCAATAGTTTGAGTAATACCTGCAGCATCCCAGCCAGCCAGATCTTGCGCTCCCACTTCGCGATACCATGAGAGCTCCGCCGCGTTGATGGTGGCAGGCCAATGCCCTATTTTGGCTATGTGCTGATGCGCACCCCAGCTAGTGAAATCCCCAGCGGTTCTTCTGAGAACCAGAATGGGTCGTCTGATGGGCAGGCCGTAGAGGGCGAGCACATCGTCCGGGATATGATTTTCCTTTCATGTCTTCCCTAAACATATCCTTGGCGAGGTGTTGCTATAACAATATTTTCAACAACAATAAATAAGAATAATAATTCATGAAACGATATTGAAGTACAATACATTAAAAATATATTTGATAGGAATCTTACTTGATCTATGTGATTTGCTCCACTATGAAGCCTTCTCTCGGAACATGTGACGCAAGAATGTCACTTATTCATGTATGGAAAGAGAAATTTTTGCCATCGAGACTTACAACTTTCATCTGATCTTGCATTTGAAGGATTGTCATTGAAGCCATCAATTAATTTTCGCTCCACTTGTTTCCAAATGCCGTTTCCCTTTTTGCCATTACCTTTTGTAGAATTTTCGGATACTTTCATACATGTAACACAAAGAGTTTCATCTTCTTTTCTTGTCCAATTCACATCTTTGAGAGAAAGAGTGGACATGCTTCAAAAAGGTTACCGTTTTATAAAAAAATAAAAATAAAAATGAAGCCAACAGCTAGTTCCCCATGCATGTGTATAATTATAATCCTTAATCACCTAACCATTGGATTCATGCATTGCATCACAAACAATTGATTATGAGACATTGGATTCATGCATTGCATCACAAGGATCTTAATTGGGTTGATTTGCTGTAGGTCCCACCAAGAGCTAAAGGGCCAGCCATGCATAGGGCTAAATTCAGCCCTCTCCACCTTTAGCCCTTTGGACATTCTCTTGCTGAACCCATTTTCTAGCAAAAATGGCTTAAAGGTCACATGTAGCCCTCCTTGTTGGAGATGGCCTAAGCAGTCTAGCGACCCACTAGATGCAACTGCAACTCCAAACAGAATCCTTGACTCCACCAGTTAAATTCAACCAGTCTCAAATGAATCACTGACTCCAATCAAATTCTCCCCAACACCAGAAAAATCAAATTCATTCCCAAATCACACAAATAAGGTTCCAAATCAAATTCAAGGGCTTTAAACCCTCTCCCAAACACAAATTCAAAATAAATGGGTCATTTACCCATTTAAATCTCAAATGCCGGAACTACATCTGGTTTGATCCCACAAAGGGTATGTAGGCAATCTAGAACCAAATTTATCTAGATGAGACAGCATCCTAAGCACAAAATTGAATCCCTAGTCTACTTCAACCAAATTCATCCCAAACACTATTCTCTCTCTAAAATTAAAACTCTCCAATGAGTCATCCACTCTTTGGAACTCTTGAAATACGAGTGGTTTGATCCCTCTCCAAGGGTACGTAGGCAACCCATTCAAATATCCTAGTGGAGTGGCAAAAAATAAACAAACACACCTCCCGTCAATTGGTTTCTTCATAAATGGAATCAAAGGGTTTTTTCCCTGTAATGAGGGATTGTAATTAATGAATACGAGTGAAATTATGTTGGGAAACTTTATTATTTTAATGAATACGAGTGAAATTATATTGGGAAACATTTTCGCTCACTGTGTGCAATTTTTACACAACAATGTGGTGTATCATTGTGTGAATGTTTCTCTTACAACATTCCTTTTATTTAGGTTTTTCTATTTCTCAACGTGGTTTGATATTCTCTCACCAAGATATCTTATTTTTCATTCTACATTGCTCCACTGATCATCATTTGTTAGATTTTGAAAATATCTTTTGCTTCTGGATTCTAATAAACATTCTAGTGTATGTATAAAATTGTCAACACAATCATATTAATGAACATGAATTTCTAATAGAGAACATGTGTTATTGTAGGTGATGGAGGGTGCGATCATTGCAAGGTCATGCTTTAATTCAAAAACAATAACTATTGAACATGAATCAAAAAACAAATACCTCTTGAGGGGGAAGTAACCAAACGACATATACATATTGTACAACATAAACACTAAAAACCAATAACTATTGAACATGCAAGGTCATGCTTTAATTCAAAAACAATAACTATTGAACATGAATCAAAACACAAATACCTCTTGAGGGGAAAGTAACCAAACGACTTATACCTATTGAACAACATAAACACTAAAAACCAAAACACAAATACCTCTTGAGGAGGAATTAACCAAATGTATATTACACATACTTATTGAACATGAACCAAAACACAAATAGCTAAGAGAAATTAACCAAACGATACATACCTATTGAACATGAAGCAAAGAAAAAGCCCATCAACCATAACTCTTTGATTAAAGGGATGTACATCCAAACAAAGGCAACCCAACAACCTCTAATTGTGCTATCCATTTACATCCCAATTTAAATTTGAAATCAATTAAATACAACAAAATTGCGTGATTCCAGTAATATTGATGATGCTTTTGATCGAATGTGGAGATTGCATAACTTCCTATCCAGGTATTGATTTTGATTGCTTTAATCAAGGGTCTTCTTATGTTCTGGGTGATGTTTGTGGGCGACAGTTTCATCTGCGATATGTTTGGGGTTTGTGACATTTTTAGTAATTTTTAACAAAAACAAGTTTAATTATTTATCCTAGTTAATATATATATATATATATTTTTTTTTTTTTGAAATGATTAATATATATTTTTTAGATGAACCTAGTTAATAGATTTGGGTGTATATTAAAAGAAACTTAGGAGTGGGTTTAATATAATAAGTGAATGATAATTTGGGTGTATAATGAAATTCCTGTTAAAGTAAAAATGACAATTTGAATGGTCTTCTCATTTCATTTCATAGTCCCTTTATATAGGGATAGAGTTACAACGGGAATATTAATTACATTAAATACATTGAATGCTGATTGATCTATAATTGAGCTGATTGATGGTAATCACTGATTCCTTGATTCCCTCTCCATCAGTTGCTTTGACGGAGGCACACAATATGTTTTTCCTTTAACACTCCCCCTTGTGCCAAGTCAAAGACGAAATGGTGCATGAGTTGTTGCCTCACTAAAAACCTTGCCAAGTAACAATAAAAACCCTGTGGGACAAAAATACACCTTGGTCGAAGGAAAAGAGCACAACACACCTTCTATATTTGAGAATGACATGTGTGTGTTAGACTCCCCCTGATCTTTACATTAATCAAGTGAGCTTGGAAAGTCTTCGCATTCACATGTTTCTCAACTGTGGCCTTAGGCAGTGATTTAGTGAACAAATCTGCCACATTCTCCTCAGACCTTACTTGATTCACTTGAATCTTGAGAAGGGTCTGTTGTTGCTGATTGTAGGAAAACTTTGGCGATATGTGTTTTGTATTATCCCCTTGATATATCTTAGCTTCATATGTTCGATGCAAGCTGCATTATCTTCATAAATGCAAGTAGGCTCTTCAGTGGTAGAACTCAAACCACTAGTCCCTTGAATATGTGTAATGATAGCTCTTAACCATATACACTCACAAACCATCTCAAGTAAAGCAATGATCTCTGAGTGGTTTGAGGAGGTAGCCACAAGGGTTTACTTGGTTGATCTCCAAGATATCGCCGTGTTCCCAATGGTGAGTACATAACCATCTTGGGAACGACCTTTATGTGGGTCATAGAGGTACCCAATATCAGCAAAACCAACCAAAACGTCATTTGGTGTTTCAGTGTAGTGAGTGGCGTTTTCGCCATCAACATTTCCTTTAGGGATTGCAGTTCCATATGCGGTCCCTCTTGTCTCTCTGTAGGGAAAGAACATTCCCAAGTCAATGGTCCCTTTTAGGTATCGAAGATGTTCTTGATACCATTCCAGTGACGCTGCGTTGACGCTGAGTTAAATCTAGCTAACAAGTTCACTAAGAATGTAATGTCTGGTCGAGTAAATTGGGCTAAGTACAATAATGCGCCTATTGCACTTAGATAGGGAATTTCAGCTCCCAACACCTTTTCGTCATCTTCTTTTGGACGAAATGGATATTTTCTTGCATCCAAGCTTCGACCGATCATGGGAGTGCTAGTAGGGTGCGCTTTGTCCATGTTATATTGCCTGACTTTTGGACATACGCAGACTGGTGGATTAGTATTCCACAAACTCAGTGTTCTAGTTCAAAGCCTAGACAGAATCGAGTTTTCCCAAGATCCTTCATCTCAAATTCGGATTTCAAGTAGCTCGCTGTTTCTCTTATTTCATCAAGAGTACCTATTATGTTCATATCATCGACATATACAGCTACAATTACAAATCCGGAACTTATTTTCTTTATGAATACGCAGGGGTATACTTCATAGTTCTTATATTCCTTCCCAATCAAGTAGTCACTTAGACGGGTATACCACATCCGCTTGGATTGTTTTGATCCGTAAAGTGAGCATTTCAACCTAGTTGCAAACGCACTCCGTGGTTTAGAGTCACTTGACTTGGGTAATGTAAGGCCATCATGCACTTTCATATATATCTCTGAATCTAGATCCCCATAGAGATATGCAGCAACCACATCTATGAGCTGCATTTCCAGTCCTTTGGAAACTACTAAGCTAACTAAGTAGGGGAACGTTATAACGTCCATTACGGGAGAGTATGTCTCCTCGTAGTCAATTCCAGGGCGTTGTGAGAAACCTTGCGCCACAAGGCTAGCCTTGTACCTCAGGACTTCATTCTTCTCATTACGCTTTCTGACAAAGGTCCATTTATGTCCTATAGGCTTTACACTTGGTGGGGTTAGCACTACCAGACCAAATACCTGTCTCTTTGTCAGAGAATCTAATTCTGCCTGGATTGCTTCTTTCCATTTAGGCCAATTTGCTCTTTGTTGACATTTTGCAACAGAGCGTGGTTTGATATCATCGTGCTCTATGATTCCTTGAGCAACAGTATATATCCTCAATGTGTATGGAAGATCTTTCTATCAACTCATACGCACTCTCATAATCCTCTGAGATTTCTTTGTTCTCGATCTGGAATCATTTTTAACATCGGAGCGTCCTCCAGTATTGATTCATGGACATAACTATAATCAGAGACAATCTCATGAGAGGGATTCTATACATTGATGATTGGTTTGTGCCTTACTCACCATTTTCTTCCTTGGGTGAGTGTCAATCGAACCAAGTGACCTCCCCCTCTTCCCTGGGGAGCCACGGCCTCAACCACACCTCCACTAAGTGCGGTTGCAGTGCCTCTATCTGCAGCACCGTGCCCCTTGTTGGGGACTTCTAACCTTGCAGGCACATTTACAGATGGTATATGTGATCTCGTCACTTTTTCGATATCAGTAAACGCATCAGACAGCGAATTTGCTACGTTCTGAAGATCGATTATTCTTTTCACTTCACTTTCACTTTGTGAAGTGCGGGGATCAAAATGAGACAGAGTGGGGACAAACCCCGACAATTCATATCGTTCCCTTGGAAAATCCTTTAAATCTTGAATGGAACCATCTAAAAGATTGAAGGATCATTATGTTTTCAATCTTGAAAAGTTAGATGAATTAGTGGGAGACCTAAGAACATTTAAAGAAGCGATGGATGGATCTGATTCACAACAATGGCAAGAAGCCATGAATGAGGAAATAGATTCCATCAAGAAAAATTTCGTTTGGGAACTAGTTGATCTACCTATTGGAAGGAAGCCCATTGGTTGCAAATGGATACTTCGAAAAAAGTTTAAAGCTGATGGTACTCTAGATAGATACAAAGCCCATTTAGTGGCCAAAGGTTATACGCAAAAACCTGGCATAGATTTTGTCGATACATATTCTCCGGTTGCAAAGTTTCAATCTATTAGAATACTCATGACAATTATTGCAAGAATGGATTTAGAACTCCACCAACTAGATGTCAAAACAGCTTTTCTTAATGGAGATTTAAAGGAAGACATCTATATGGTTCAACCGGAAGGATTTCATGTAAATGGACATGAAAAAAGAGTCTATAAATTAAAGAAATCATTGTATGGACTTAAACAGTCATCTAGACAATGGTATTTAAAGTTCCACCAAGCTATCCTTGAGATAGGTTATCAAATGAACAGACTACATCACTGTGTATATACTTGGAAGTGCCAAGACAAGTTTTGTCTCTTGTCTCTGTATGTAGATGATATCTTGCTTGCTGGAAATTGCATGGATATGATTACTAAAACAAAATCATATTTAGGTTCCAAGTTTGAGATGAAAGATATGGGAGAAGCTTCCTATGTCTTGGGAATAAAAATCACTAGAGATAGAAATTCCAAACTACTCTACTTGGACCAAGAGAACTATTTGGATAAGATCTTTAAAAGATTCAATATGATAGAATGCAACCCAGTTAGTACACCCATTAGTAAGGGAACGATTCTTACAAAGGAGATGTGTCCTACACAAGAAGAAGATCGAAATAAATTATATGAAAAATATTCCATATGTGGGTAGCTTGATGTATGCAATGACGAGTACTAGACCAGACATTTGCCATGCTGTTGGATTAGTTAGCAGATATCAATCTAATCCTGGCAAAGAACATTGGCAAGCCATTAAAAGAATTATGAGATATCTGAAAGGCACTCAAGATATGAAACTCTGTTTTGGAATAAGTGATTTAAATTTGATTTGTTACAGTGATGCAGATTTTGCTGGAGACTTGAATGACAGAAAGTCTACGAGCGGTAACATCATTTTATTTGGTGGAGCAGCTGTTTCTTGGTTAAGTAAGAAACATAAATGTGTTGCAAAATCGATTATGGAGGTAGAATATATTTCTTGTAGCACATTGGTAAGTACTGCAGTATGGGCCAAACGTTTCATAGATTATATGAATATAGGTGTTGACACCCAAATTTCCAGCTAACAAGCTCAATTCATGCTTTAAGCCCAACTCATATTTCAAAGCAAATTACACCCGCAAACATCACACCATGCACGTGGACCCAAGCCACATTCACGCACTTGGGGCTTACAAGAATGGGTGTGGTGTGGAAGGTGACGGAATTGCATGAGGCTCGTTATTAGTTTTAGGCTTGTTGATAATTTTGGACTTGGGACCAAAATTCATGCCCAACAGCCTAACTCTTAATACGGGTAAGTGAAGAAGAGAGAGAGCCCAAAAACCGAAGCCCAAATCCTTTATAACCAAACAAAATAGTAAATGCTAAACATAGGATTCTTGATTCTAGCCGCATAACATAATCCCATAATCCCAGCAACACATAATCCCAGCAACACAGCAGAAATCTTGGGATTGCAATCCCAGTAGCAGATTTCACGGCAGAAAATCTGCCAAACCTATTCCATAATCTTCTTTAGACAAAACCTGACAGATCAAGAGGCAATACAAAATCCAGTAAATGCATTTAACACAAGCCATCTCTTTACCTAGCAGTAGAGACCTTCCACCGAGATTCCTTTGGCTGCTGGAATTGCATATAAATAGCTACTGCTGTAACTAAGGGGGGGGGAGAGAGAGGGGGTATGCTAGCAAGCTTTCTAGCATTCTTCTTCTGCCATGCTTCATCTCTCCCAAATCCACCTTTAATTTTCCATCCTTTCCAATTCATATCCTACCCAAATCTCTTATTCTATCTATCTTAACCAGTATACAACATTGCTGGGACCTCTTCTTCTCAAACTCATGCTTTTCTAGCTCCCACGCCACACGCATCTTGCCAAGCCTATTTTGAAATGATCAACTCACTGCCGTGCATATACAAGAAGCTGCCGGGAAGAACACAACAGCAAGCTTCCTAAGATTCTCAAGCCCTTCGAAGTTTTCTCGGCCTAGTCTTCGCTAACTCAGATAAAGGGGACAAGATTTTAGGTTCGGCCATGGTGATTTCACTGCCGTACAGCCTTGGTCAAAAATGCCCCTACAATACCTAAAAAGGCTGTTGATGTGTTTTGTGATAATAAGTCCGCCATCTACCTGATTAAAAGTGGAGCAAATAGTTCCAAAGGAAAACACATTGACGTAAAATATAATTATATACAAGATATAGTTGAAAGAGGTGAAGTAAAGGTCGACTACATACCCTCTGAACAGATGGTGGCTGATCCTATGACCAAAGGGTTAACTCTGGAAAACTTTAAAGAGCATGTTTGTAAAATGGGTTTAAAATCATCTAGATGTGATTAAGCATGCTGGTAAGCATCATTGTAGTGTTTTAGAGATGCCTAAAGTGACAATTGATACGACTCCATCTTATTAAAATTGGTCGAAAATAAGATAGAGGGCACTAACCAAGAAACGAAATTATAACAAATCTTCTTGTCTGTAAAATCCACTTTAAGGCAACATGAATGAATTTGTATAATATTTGGGTTAGCGCGGATTTTTAAAGTCACCATTGATATTAGGTGTGGATGGTTAAAATTCCTAATATATGAGAATGGTGCCAACTTATTAAATGAGATAAGTTGTGGTCAGATGGAAAATGATTCAGAAGTGTGCACACGTGGTAAATGAAATCATTATCTGACGTTTGGAAAGTCCCGGGTAATCAAATATATGATACTCAGAATGGATATCCAAAGTAAATTAGGATGGATAGTTTAACGTGTTTGCGATGAAATAAGCAACACTTAGTAAAAACATCCAGAACCTAGAAGCCTTTAGAAACTTGAATCATCATGATCAAGTGGGAGATGTTAGAATATGATCATGTGATTAAGTGGCTTCACAATGGGTATGCTATGTGTGAGGAGATATACCATAACACTGGTACATCAAGACACACTTGAACAAGGAAATTCACGTATCCTGAAAGGGTACATGAATATTGATAATTATAATGAAAGGGTATAACTATTGATTAGTTACCCCTGTTCACTCAAGAGGTACAATGGTAAGAGGTCTATAAATAGAACCTCAGCCCTTTGCATTGTCAATTCAATTCAGTAATTTGATTTCCCTTGTTGTGTCTAGATTAAAGACACCATACCATTGTGATCAACAGTCTGACGACGCCAATCACAACGATCCTTCCCTATATTTTCCTACAGATTAATCGGTCCATTGAGGCTTCTGAGAGAGAGAGAGAGAGAGAGAGAGAGAGAGAGAGAGAGAGAGAGAGAGAGAGAGTATGAGGGAAATACTATCAATAGATGTTAGATTGGGTAAATGAGGTTAAAAAACTCTTAGTGGAGCAAGTGAGAAATTTTTAGGGGTGGAGCAAGTAGGGAATTTTTAGGCTAAAATTGGGTAAGTGGTCACGGTCCTTTTTTTTTTTTATTGAAATGGTATATATGATAATTCAAAATTTAATGAGATCTTTGACACTAATTTTTATCTTACCTTTCTTGTAGTAGAGATAAATCATTAAATCTAACAAAAATTGTGCTAATGTTCAAGTAAACCCTAATTTGTGTTTGCCCCAAACTCTAGGTTACTTGACCTAGTGGTAATAGGGTTGATTTAGAAGGATCTAGATTCCTATTCAATGTACGATTACTTTCCTTGTATGACTGAGATTCTATGCATTGTAATCCTCTATACAAAGAGGCCTCTATTATCAATGAGAATACACATCGATTTTCTCTCAATTTCTGATTCCCTAAAACACATTATCAGCACGAGACTCTAACCCTGAAACCCTAATTTCGTAACCCTCAAAATCCTGCAACCACCGCCCCACACATCGAAGCCCTAATCCCAAGGAGCCCAGAACCGACAACGGAACCACCAGAACCGGCCGTCGGAAAATACGAATCGGCCCCTGCCTTGTGCCTGCCCCCTGCGAGACCTGCTGACAGCCCCTGCAAGCCTCCTGCCGAGTACTGCCGACAGCTGCCGAGAGCCCTGCGCACCCTTGTGCCTGTCCCTGTTGACATCTGCCGAGAGCTCCGTATAGCCCCTGCCGACTCCTGTCGACATCTGCCGAGCATCTGCCTGCCAGCCCTGAACAGCCTCTGCACAGCCCTGCAGCAGCTCCGCACAACCCCTACAGCAGCCCTGCCTAACTCCGGCCACCACCGCTGGCCACCAGTTTTCCGGCCACTTTTTCGGCGACCTCCGGTGACCTTTTTTCATCCATCTACAGTAACTTTTCTGGCCAATTTTCAAGGTAAACTTTTCTAAAAGTTCCCGTTTATGAAGTTTTTCAATTTCTTCTTCTTTTTCTCAGGGACTTCCAACATCCCTTCTTCTACTCTCCTTTCTTCTTCATAGGGGAGACCAAAAGCCGAACTGTGGGGGTTCGTGCTCACTCCAAGCTTGGAGCTTGTAGAGTCCTCCAAACTTAGAGTTTGTTGAGAACAAAACGATCGACCACATACATCGTCGTTTCGATCTAATCCAAAACCCCTCTTGGAATCAGATTTTCTTGGAAGCGACTATGCTAAGAAAATCCCTAATTTCTTGGAAGCAACTACGCTCAGAAATTTAATAGTTTTTCATGGTAGCCTCTCTCGCTCCGAAACTAACCCTATTTTCTTGTTGTTTTTCAAGATGAGTAACCTGAATAAGTTGAGCTTCGCTCCACTAGAGACAACAGGCGCAGGATACCACAAGTGGGTCCGTGATGTGCGCCAGCATCTTAAAACTGATAGGATCCTGAGTACGATCCAAGAGCCAAGTCAGGACGTGCTTACTCCTCAACAAGCTGGGCTAATGAAGTAAAAGCCATCATTCTCATGACAAGGCACATGAATGACGCGCTCTAAAATGAGTACCTCAATGAGGAAGACCCAAGAAAGCTATGGGTGGAACTCGAGCAGCGTTTTGGCAACGTCTGTGATTCCCTGCCTCCAGACTTAGAAGTGAGATGGCATAGCCTCCGCTTCTGTGATTTCAAGTCTGTACTTGATTACAATTCAGAAGCACTTCGTATCAAATCTTTGATGGAATTCTGTGGACAGAAAATCACTGATACGATGTTGATCGATAAGACTCTCTCCACCTTCCCCGTCTCTGCATTAATGGTAGCAAAAAACTATCAGATTGATGTTAATGCTAGACGCATCACAAGATTTCATGAGCTAATTGGAGCCATGAATGTAGCTGAAAAGCACGACAACATACTTGTGAAGAACTATAACTCTAGACCCGTGGGAACCAAGTCAAATCCGGAGTCTAATTATGGTCGCGCCTCCAAGGGAGGACGCAAGGAGCGAAACCCTAAGAATAGGGACAATTCTGGACGTTCTGGTCCATATTCTCGCCCTAAAGAGGAAGGTAACTGCCAAGATAGGCGTGCACGGAACCGTGGAGGTAAACGTGTGAAGAGAGAGAGGCCAAGCCTCCGGTTATGGTGGTGACGCCACCAAGGGTAACAACCATCCTCAAAGTGCTCCTAAAGCGCCTCGATCAAGGGAACTTGACCATTAAGATGCTTGTCTCAGATGTGGACTACTTGGACATTGGGTAAGAGCGTGTAACGCATCCCAAAATGTTGCAAACACATACAAGATGTATCGTGAAGCAAGGGAGGCAAATTACATGGAACAAGAAGATCAAGATGGCGATCTAGATCTAAGGGTGGAAGACTACAAGAATCAAGACCCAGAAACTGGCGATTTTGATTAAGTCTTTTTATTTTCCAAGAGATGTAGGCAATTGCCATATTAATTTTGTAGTAGATGCCAATGGTATTAATCTTTCTTCAAAGTAGGCGTACTCAATGTACATGTAATGTCTAGGAAGGTTTTGAGATAAGTAGTACTTAAGTGAGCTTTGCTCCACCGACATCTCTCTACTCACCTGGTCACATTTGTATCGGAATTACCGAAAGGAGTTAGACGATTAGCATTGTTTTGCATTAGCTAGTTCATTGGATTAGATTTCCTTTAGTTAAAGAAACGATGATGTAATTTCGTTTGGCTTATTAATAAAAGTTTAGTTCTTTTCTTTATGACTGCTTTTTAATTACGAGCTTTTCTTGTAGGAATGGATGAATTTCAATGTCTTGCGGATAGTGCGACTACGCATACCATTCTACGACATAGGCAATTATTCTTAGAGATGTTGCCTACATATTCCTCTGTGACTACGATGGCTGGGCCATCAGGTTTAGTTCAAGGACATGGAATGACCCAATTCCTATTGCCAAATGGCCCCTTGATTAAAGTCACTGAAGCTCTTTACGCTCCTAAGGCAAATCAGACCTTATTGAGCTTTAAAGATATAAGAGCCAACGGATTCCATGCGGAAACGCACAGTGAGAACAGAATAGAGTTCCTTTGCATTACCTCTAATGACTGCGGACGAAAGCGCATTTTAGAGAAGCTTATGTGTCAATCTAGTGGACTCTATGTCACTACAATTCGACCTATTGAATCCAATAATATAATAAGAGAAGCTCTCTTGGATTCTGACACATATTGGCTTTGGCATGATCGACTAGGACACTCTGGTCGTGATATGATGCTCCGTATACTAAAGACTTCACATGGACATCCATTCTTCAGAGTGAGAAGAAGCGAGGATCAAAAATTGATCCCTGGACTTAGCAAGACCGCAACGATTGCAGCCTCTGGCGCTGCAGCCGTCTTGGGGGGCCATAAGGCCGCCCAAGTCCCATGTGATGACGCCATCATTGGCGCCAACCATGAGCATGAAGCCATGGTTGTTTCTCCTGGTGGCCATGACGCCACACACACCAATTTCCATGGCTCTAACGCCATAATGGGAGATGTAGTCACACATTTTGCTTATAATAGCGTTCCGAACGCTCAGGCCCAACCAAAATCCTCATTGGTTGCTTCTAAGGCCCTTCGCTCATTTTGCAAAGCCTGTTCCTTCGGGAAACTAGGACCGAGACTGTCCTACGCAAAGGATCCTAAAATAGTCATTCCGTTCTTACAAAGAATCCAAGGGGATATATGTGGACCAATTCAACCATCATGCGGACCTTTTAAATATTTTATGGTATTGGTTGATGCGTCGACACACTGGTCACATGTCGCGCTGTTGTCCACTCGAAATGCTGCTTATGCTAAACTCCTCGCCCAGATTATCCGTCTACAGGCTCACTACCCTGACCATCCTATTAAGTCAATTCGACTTGATAATGCTGGGGAGTTTACATCGAAAACGTTCGATGATTATTGCATGTCACTGGGGATTGATGTAGAGCATCTAGTTCCCCATGTTCATACCCAAAATGGTCTCGCAGAAGCCGCTATCAAACGACTACAGATGATAGCTCGGACATTGGTTATGCGCACCAATCTCCCTATTTCTGCTTGGGGATATGCAATATTGCATGCAGCGACGCTAATTCGTCTACGACCCACTGCAACCCAATCTTATTCTGCGTTACAGCTAGTGACTGGGTACGAGCCTGATATCTCGCACTTACGCATTTTTGGGTGTGCTATTTATGTGCCTATTACGCCGTTACAGCGTACTAAGATGGGTCCACAACGACGAATAGGCATTTATGTTGGATATGAATCTCCAACCATCGTCCGCTATCTTGAACCCTTGACAGACGATCTCTTTACCGCTAGATTTGCGGATTGTCACTTTGATGAGACAGTCTTCCCATCGTTAGGGGGAGATAAGAACACAGATGTTCAACAGGAACGACAGGAATTGTCGTGGTCTGTCCCCACTATGTCTCATCTCGATCCCCGTACCGCATAGTCCAAACTTGAAGTGGGAAGAATAATTGAGCTCCAGAACGTAGCAGACACTCTGCCTGATTCGTTTTCTGATGTTGCCAAAGTGACGAGATCACACATACCTGCTGCAAACGTGCCTGCAAGGATCGATGTCCCAAATACTGGACATCACGTTACTCCTGTGACATCAAGGGATGGCGTCATTGCCCAACATGGCAATGATGTGGCATCTATGGGCGCAGATCCCGCAAGGAAGCGCGGTAGACCAATTGGTTTGAAAGATACTCGCCCTAGAAAGAGAGCGAATGAGGCACAAACAAATCCTTTGATCATCGATACTCAAAATCCGTCCCATGAGAATGTTCCGGATTATGGTTATGTCCAAGAGACATCATTGGGAGACTCCTCTATGTCAGAACCTATCCCTGAGAACGTAGAGATCTCTGTGAATTACACTAGTGTACATGGGACGTGGGAAAGAAGCTTCATCATCATTGATGATGTTTTAGCGTATTCAGTGGCGCGTGAGATTATTGAGACCGATGACATCGAACCACGCTCCGTTGATGAATGCCAACGTAGAGCTGATTGGCCAAAATGGAAAGAAGCGATCCAGGCAGAACTTAATTCTCTAACGAAAAGAAAGGTATTCAGACCAGTTGTGCCAATACGGCCCAACACCAAACCAGTTGGTCACAAATGGGTATTCGTTAGAAAGCGTAATGAGAGAAACGAGATTGTAAGGTACAAAGCTCGCCTTGTGGGTCAAGGCTTCTCACAACGCCCTGGAATCGACTACTAGAAGACATATTCTCCCGTAATAGACGTTATAACGTTCCGCTACCTTGTCAGTTTGGTAGTTTCTGAAAAACTAAACATGCAGCTTATGGATGTGGTTACTGCGTATCTATATGGGGATCTAGATACAGAGATATACATGAAGATTCCAAATGGAATTCAGTTACCCAAATCAAGTGGCTCTAAACCAAGGAGCGTGTTTGCGATTAGATTGAAACGCTCACTATATGGATTGAAACAATCCGGACGGATGTGGTATAATCGTCTAAGTGACTACTTGATTGGAAAGGGATATGTCAGCAACGAACTATGTCCATGTGTGTTCATAAAAAGGACAAGTTCCGGATTTGCAATAGTAGAACTTTATGTCGATGACATGAACATAATTGGCACCCTTAAAGAGTTAAGGGAAACCGCTGAACACTTGAAATCCGAGTTTGAGATGAAAGATCTTGGGAAAACACGGTTTTGCCTCGGTTTGGAACTTGAGCACCGTAGAGATGGTATCCTGATTGATCAATCAGCTTATACCCAAAAGATGCTTAGGCGCTTCAACACTGACAAGATTAAGCCTTCAAGCAACCCAATGATCATCCGTAGTCTTGATCCAAAGAAGGATCCATTCCGTCTGAAAGATGATGATGAAGAAGTGCTAGAGGCAGGAGTGCCCTATCTAAGGGTAATAGGTGCATTATTGTACTTAGCACAATGCACAAGACCAGATATCTCATTCGCTGTGAACTTGCTAGCTAGATATAGCTCTGCTCCAACACGACGCCATTGGACTGGTGTTAAGGATATCTTTCGATACCTAAGTGGTACGATCGATATGGGCTTGTTCTATCCCTATAGAGAGAAGATGGATTCGGACCCATCAAGTATCAGGGACGCCACACATGGTGGACTACGTTCCCTCTCCCCATCCCAAAACGATATAAGTGTTTTGGAAGGTTTTGCTGATGCTGGGTATCTCTCTGACCTACACAAAGGTCGCTCCCAAACTGGCTATGTTTTCACCATGGGAAAGACCGCGATATCTTGGAGGTCTACAAAGCAGATCTTAGTCGCTACCTCTTCGAATCATGCAGAGATTATTGCTCTTCACGAAGCAGTTTGTGAATGTATATGGCTTCGATCTATAGTTACGCATGTTCGAAGCAATTGTGGTCTGAAGTCTACCGCAGATGAGCCAACGAGCATTTGTGAGGATAATGCTGCTTGCATTGAACAAATGAAGCAAGGCTACATCAAAGGCGACAGCACCAAGCATATATAGCTCAAATTCTTCTACAATCAGCAACAACAGAGCTCTTCAAGATCAAAGTGAACCAGGTTCGATCTGAGGACAATGTGGCAGACTTGTTTACTAAGTCATTGCCCAAATCCACGTTCGAGAAACATGTGGCAAGAATTGGCTTGCTGAAATTATCTGAACTCCCATAATCGTAGTCATCAGGGGGAGGCGCAGACATCAGGGGGAGATGTCTACATGTTCGTCTCGAGGCGTGAAGGCTGTGTTGTGCTCTTTTTCCCCTTCGACCGAGGTTATTTTTGTCCCACTGGGTTTTTGTTACTCGACAAGGTTTTTTAACGAGGCAACGAGAGAAGCACCGCGTTTGGGCAACACAAGAGGGAGTGTTCAAGTAAAGCCTAATTCGTGTTTGGCCCAAACTCTAGGTTACTTGACCTAGTGGTAATAGAGTTGATTTAGAAGGATCTAGATTCCTATTCAATGTACGATTACTTTCCTTGTATGACTGAGATTATATGCATTGTAATCCTCTATATAAAGAGGTCTCTATTATCAATGAAAATACACAACGATTTTCTCTCAATTTCTGATTCCCTAAAACAGCTAATTCTTTATCCTATTTTTTTTTATCGTGTTTTCAAAAAAAGAAGAAAATTTAAAGCTCGAAATAATAATAAAATGCCCAAAATGGACGTGCAATTTGTATAAAAAGCAGCCCTCTTCGCTCGCACAGTCCCCCAACACAACAGTCAAATTCATGGCCTCACTCTTGAGCTCCACCCAACCACTTCCACCGGCGTTTAACCGAGGACCGGCTCCGGCCACCAAACCCGCAACTCTACGGGCACAGACGACTCTCCATCCTCAACCCACTTGTAATACTAGTGCAGATGACAACGCTAGACCAGCAGTAACACAGAGAAAAGCAGTAGAGCTTCAGAGGCTAAAAGACAAGGAGGCCAAGGACAGAAAGGAGGAGACCAACAACAAGATAGCTTCTCGGAAAGCAATTTCGGTCGTTTTGCGGAGAGAAGCTACCAAATCCCACATCGAGAAGAAGAAAGGCTCCAAGAGACTGCTTCCCAGGACTGTGCTCGAAGCCCTCCATGAGAGAATCACTGCTCTGCGATGGGAGTCTGCTCTCAAGGTCACTCCTTTTTACCTTGGTTTTATTCTGACTCGGTTTTCGAGAATTGGGTCTTTGAAATTTCTATCTGGGTTGTGCTTGTTAAGTTGTTCTGCATTTGGTTGAAGGGTTTATTACTATACTAGGATTTAAGCAATCCATGTGCTTGGTTAGCTTGAGCTTTGTCCATTTGATCGATTTTCGCTTAGTTAGGAATGGATATAAGGTGTTAATGCAGTGGAATCGAAATTTATTAGGTTGATGATAGTTCCACTAGTAGTGTGGTTGAAACCTGTTAGAAGAATTGAACCAACCGTAAGCCACTGAGGAATGGAGAATGTAAATGGAGTTGGACGTTCATTTGATGTGAATAAACAAGTAGTTGGCATGATGCAACTCTGATCGTTGCTTATGTTATTTACTGATCAAGGAATCGTTCATTTAAGATATGTTATGTGTAATCTTCAGGTTTTTGAACTACTACAAGAGCAGCTCTGGTACCGGCCCAATCCTGGTGTTTACAATAAGCTAATTGTCATGCTAGGAAAATGTAAACAACCAGAAAAAGCTGAGGAGCTTTTTCAAGCTATGATTGACGAAGGCTGTGGTGTCAGCCATGAATCTTATACTGCTCTTATATCTGCCTATGGTAGGAGCAGTCTCTTTGACAAAGCATTTTCCCTCCTTGAGCAGATGAAGAATACTCCTGACTGCCAGCCTGATGTCCATACTTATTCTATCCTCATAAAATCTTGCCTGCAGGTTTTTGCATATGACAAAGTGCAGGCTCTGCTTTCAGATATGGAAATTCAGCACATTAGACCGAACACCATCACATACAATACCCTGATCGATGCTTACGGGATATCTAAAAAGTATTGCCCACTTATCCTTCCTTTCCAAAAATTTGAATGCTGTATTTAGTTGCTGCGAATAATCTACTGTAAGGTTTTATACCTGTGCTTAAACAGTTCTTTTCCTCTTTATAAGATACATAGTTGTGGATTGTCATTGTGAGTACCAAAACAGGTTTGAATAGGATTTTGGACTAAGTATTAGGAGTTCTTATGCTAGTTTGATATTGATAGACATATGGGTACAATACACTCAACAAATTACATTGGCTTCCAGCTTTTCATTACTATTGCTCCTACACAGATCTCTTCCTCCCTTATCATTTTTTTCCGGTCAATGGAATAAAAGAATAGATTTTCAGTTCTTCTCCTCATAATTTCTCTCTCATTTTTTTTTTCTTGGATTGTACTGTTATAAGTTTCCCTTATTTTCCTCTCATCCAAAAAGAAAATCGTTTCTCTTGCATTCTTTTCATTCAGATGAATAAGTGTAATTCAGTTTGAAGGAATTACTCATTCTTAATGTCTTTCTCTTTCCTAAAAGATTTGCAGAGATGGAGTCGACACTTGTGGCAATGCTTAGCCAACAGGATTGTGAGCCTGATGTCTGGACCATGAATTCTGTAGTGAGAGCCTTTGGCAGCAGTGGGCAAATAGAAACAATGGAGAAATGTTTTGAGAAGTTCCACAGTGCCGGAATCCAACCAAACATCATGACTTTCAACATTCTCCTCGATTCGTATGGAAAAGCTCGGAATTATAAGAAAATGAGTGCTGTGATGGAATACATGCAGAAATACCATTACTCATGGACAATCGTTACATACAATGTGGTGATAGATGCATTTGGGAGGGCTGGGGATTTAACACAAATGGAGTATCTGTTTAGGCTAATGCAGTCAGAGCGGATCAAACCAAGCTGTGTCACACTTTGCTCACTCGTAAGGGCTTATGGGAAAGCAGGTAAACCTGAAAAAATTAGTGGTGTTTTACGTTTTGTGGAGAATTCAGACGTGATATTGGATACTGTGTTTTTCAATTGTCTGGTTGATGCTTATGGGAGGCTGGGATGCTTCACAGAAATGAAGGGGGTGCTTGAGATAATGAAGCAAAAAGGATGTTCTCCTGATAAGATCACATATAGAACCATGATTAAAGCTTATTCATTCAACAATATGACTGGCCATGTGAAGGAACTCCATGAACTTATGCAATCGGCAGGAAGTCAGATGACTTGGTCACAGAGACAAAAACCTGACTTTTGATGAACACTATTCGCAGTTAATGCATCCTTTGTATATATGCAATTGACAGGAAGTCTGATGACTCGCTCGCAGAGACAAAACCCCCTTTTGATGGGCACTATTTGCAGTTTACACATTCCTCATATATTGTACAGTACATTGTTTGTAACCGATTCCTGACGAGGTTACATGCATATGTGAAGGAAAATGAAATGTTGTGTGGTGTGGCAGTGTTATACGACCTGTAAAGTGATGACATTAATCATGAATGGTAAATATTACTGACATATTTACTCTCTTTCTGATATCCTATACTGTTTTTGTATCACACATATATTACTGGTTGAAATCACCTATCGTTTGATTATGCGAGTTCTCAGGAAAGTTGCATTTGTAATTGATGAATAAATTTGAAATGATCTGCCACAGGATAATGCAATCTTCATACTGTATTTAAATGATTAACTAAATCTGACACATGCTCATTCTGACTGGATGTCCTCTATTTTGTCTGTTCTTACTTGTTTAAGGTAATTTCAGAAGAGTCGGAACTATCTTCAACCTCATCCTCTAATGCGGCATTGTTGTGTATATCTTCAGCTTCTTCAAATTCTCTACTGTTGTGTATGGTTTTTCCGTCTCTCTAAAAGACTCCTATCCTAGTTCCGCAATCGTTTTGACCTTTTTGAATTAATAAAAATTAGTTATAAACATTAAAAAAATTGTAAGAAGAAGAGTGTGCATGTTTGGATTGAGTTTTAGAAGCACTTGAAAGTGATTTTATAAAGCATTATTGTAGGTTCACCTGAATTCAGAGTAGTCCATGCGCCACTAGAAGCAAATTTGGTAACTCATTTACTTGCTACCCATGCCTTAAGAAATAGTGATAGCCAAAGCTAGTTTGTACATTGTAGCTCCTAAGATTATAAGAGATGCAATTTTTGAACGGTTGTAATCATTAGTTGATTCAACAAACTTTTATTTAAAAAAAAAAAAATACTTTTCAAGTTGGAGGTATATTTCTTAGTATTTAGACAAATATTTGCTTCATCTTAACAAGTTCTAATGAAAGTTTAATCAGTGAGTTAAGTATAAGCTAATATTCAATGTAAGTAAGTCTTTGAAAATACCTTGCAATCTCAATCGAAAAAATGTGCAACATAAGTGCATTAAATAATATTTTTTTTAAATATAAAGCGAGTTATGCCGGACATATGAAAGCTTAGTCATAGCGTTGGTGATTTTTTGTTTATTTTTATTAGTTTATCTATCTACACTATTATTAAAAGAAGAGAGCTTGTTCTTCAAAACTGAAATTTTTTACCAATTTAATGTTTATATATTAAAAAATTAAAAAATATAATTAATTAATATGAATAATATAATTCCTTTTATCGGTTGTTTTCGGGGGTTGGGTTTTAAACAAAGGAATGAGGAAAGAAAGAGGAGGAGAGGGGAGACGCGATTGAAAGTAAAAGAAAGAAGAAGGTGATGAGAAGAGTGTTGGGGTATGGAAAAGTTTTGATTTTTCAGAAGAAGAAACGATGAACGATTGAAACAGAATTGTGGGAAGGCAAGTGAAGGCCTTTGTTTTGGCTACTTACGGTGAGTGAGAGTGACTCCTTTGATTTACAAATTTTACTTTTGTTTCTGTTTTAGGAGGAGGTTCGAGCTACGTTTTACCTTCTCTAATAGAATCCTTTTCGAATTTCATGCTTCTTGATTTTCTTCTGCTTTTGTTTTTCTCCTGCTGCTCGCTGTGAACCATCTTGTGTGGACATATGATTCTCATTCCCAAGTGTTTATTGATGGATGCAGATTCTCGTTGTATTTCTAAAACATTGGGGACTCTATCAGTGTTGTCTGGTAAGCATTTTATTACCTGGAACATTGTGGATTTAGTTATGGCCAATCATAACTCTTAACTATCTAGATTGGTTTAGTTGGGTTCTGTCATAGTCTTTGAATCTAGGTTTTTATTTAACTAGAGGGAGAGGCAAAACTTGCTATTGTGTGTGTATCATCTCTTGACTTTGATACTGACATGTCACGTTTCAAAATGCAGGCATGTGGTCATTACAGGTTTCCAAGACACGGGTAAGATCTCTCTCTCTTCTATTCTATGTTAATTTACTACAGCTGGAACATGTGATCAAAATTTAGAATGACATTCGCTAATATGACTTTCCCTTTCTACGTTTACTTGCAGCTCTTCTCCTCACTGCCATCTATTACTTCTCTCTCTAATGTAGAAACCCATTTGAGAGCTCTTCGGGAGGACCTCGATCCTAAAATTACAGAGGTAATTTCAATTTTTCATCATGCCATACATTCCAACTGCCTGCCTTCAGGTTCAGCCGCAGCCTGCAATTTCCTTGTAGACAATCTTTCAAGGTCGAAAAATTATGAACTAGCATTCTCAGTTGATAATAAGATGTCCAAGGTTGGTATTTTTACAGGCTTTGTTCACTGAGTTGTTTAGTTTCATATTTTGTCAATACCCGTAAGCCCGAATTTGCACATTGGTTTTTCGGCTTGGTATTAAAGCGCGGATTTCAGTTAAATGAGTGTGTTATGAATCTTGCATTAAAGGGTTTTTGTTCTAATGATGGAGTTGACAAGCAATCGAGTTGTTTAGAGTAATGGGAAGACATTTTGTAACGCCTGGTATTCGTAGTTATAACATTCTTATAGATGGACTCTGCAAAGCGAAAAAGTTGAAAGAAGCAGTGGAATTGTTGGTTGATATGGAGGAGATGAAGCAAAAGGGTATGGAAATGGATGATTTCGTATGTAGTGCCCTTGTAAGTGGTTTTTGTGCTAAAGGGAGTTTTGATAGAGGAAAACAACTGTTTGATGAGATGTTAAACAAGGGTATTTCTCCTAATGTGGTTACATATAGTTGTTTGATTAATTTTCTTTCGAAGACAGGGAAGTGGAAAGAAGTCACTGTGATGGCAATGATATGACACACAATGGAGTTCTCCCTGATGCTGTTACTTACACAAGTATCCTTGATGGGCTTTTCAAAAATGGAATGGCTACAAAAGCCACCAGGGTATTCAGTTTAACGCTCTTGAAGGGTAAAGAGCCTAATAATGTAACATACATCAAGGAGGGTTTGGTGGATGATGCTTTAAAGATCTTAGAAATGATGAAAGGGAAAGGTATGCCTGATGTAATTACTTACAACACATTACTAATGGGACTATTCTGTGCTGGGAAGGTTGATGAGGCAATGAAACTTTTCTGTGCTGGGAAGGTTAATGGATTTTGTAAACAGTGAGCTACTGATGAAAGTCAATAAATCTTAAGCGGAACTTATGTTACGTGCTGCTTGAGATTCTTTCTCCTGAAGAGGCCTCCCAGTACCACAAAAGTGTGTTGCTTTCTATGTGCTACGCTACGTAAGTCATATCGGCTTTCTTTTGTTCAATTTGAAATTTTGCTATTTATTAATTCCTAAAGGAATGGCCAATTAATGTAGTCAGATTCTGTAGATAGCGTATTTTAATCCAATTTATGAACAGTATTTTTGTAGTGCTTTAAGGTTCACCTTTTCCTCTCTTGCCCATAATATACTAGCTAAGTGAAGCTCCATGATTACTCCGTTACAGTAAACATTTGTATGCTGAAAGAATAGAATTATTGCTGTATCAAGCCTCCTTTCATTAGCATTGGTTGTTCTGGTGTTCTTTATGCACAAAATAAGGTGTTTGAGGTGTGTGCATAAAAACATGTAAAAGAATGTAGAATAACCTGAAAAAAATAATAATAATAATAATAATAAAACAAATTCAAGAAAGATTATAGTTACAGAAAAGGAGATAGATAAGTAGATAACATTGAATAGTGGGTAGAACTTGATAAAGAAAAGAACAGAACAAAAATTTAAGCTCAGGTTGTCATAGTTAGAATGTTTCTGGTAGATGATAGGGTTGTGTAACAGAGGGACAAAAGATGGTAGACAGAACTCAAAGAAACATTACAGTATATATCTGGATTGCATAATACGCACAGAGACAGAAAAACACACACACACACACACACCTCTCTTCTTTTTAGTCAATTCTTTCCCTTAAGCTTTTGTTGATGCACAAAGTAATGTCTTTACCCTGTTGTATTTTCGGTTAACAGGCCCTTGTGGAGCAATGGATTGATTTTGCAATGTTAGAGATTGATGCCAATATTTTGCGTTGGTTCATACCGCGTATCGGTTTGCAGTCTACCTTCCTCCGGTAAGAAATTGCTGCATTTTGTTTCACAAGATCTGTTCTTTATTTTTAGTAATTTGTATTTACCTAGACCTGTCAAGTTATTCACACACATCTTTTGTTTTTGGCACATAGGCTGAGGAAGCTGCAATTTCCTCCTTGAAGAGAGCACTAACTGCTTTGAACACTTATCTTGCTTCCAACATGTACTTAGTTGGGCACTCTGTGACATTGGCTGATATCATTATGATATGTAGTTTAACACTGGGATTTAACCGGTTGTTGACAAAAAATTTTACCTCTGAATTTCCTCATGTTGAGAGATACTTTTGGACATTGGTTAATCAGCCTAATTTTCGCAAGAAGCTGTTCAGTCAGCAAAGAAGCCTTCTCAGCCTAAGGAACCTGCAAAAACAAAGGTCAAGCATGAGGCAAATAAAGAAGCCAAGAAAGAACCAGCAAAGCCTAAAGTAGAAGAGGCACCCAAGCCCAAGGCAAAGAATCCTCTTGATCTTTTGCCTCGTAGCAAGGTGATTCTGGATGAATGGAAAAGGCTTTATTCAAACAAAAAGACCAACTTTCGTGAGGTTGCTGTGAAAGGTGATTCCTTATTGACTTTGTTTATTCTTGCATTCAAGCAGATCTTGTTTCTGTACTGTTCCCTGTATTGTTTATAATCTTCAGCTCAGTTACTTGGGTGGCCTTTGAGATGGTATTTGGTCATTTTGTATATTTATTGGTTCATGATAAAGGGCGTGCTTCTAATTTAAATGTCATGGTCTTGAGTTCTATTTAGTGGGATTGTTTTGGTTCCAATCTTTTTGAATTGAAATAAATTTTTCCTCGATACAGAGTAATCCACAGAAAATTATACCGCCTCTCTCTTGGTCAGACCTCAATAAGAGCATACTGGTGCTTTTGGCAAGTTAATGAATCAGATTCTTCTTTAGGCTAGTCAGTAGCAAACCTTCAATGTCATCAGACAGTTAACTGTAGCTTCTAGTTGGTCTTTTATATATGCTATATCAACATGCTAACTTCTGGTTAGTGCCAAATAGAATTCGTAATAAATAATTTCGCAATAGTGAAATTATAATTTTATGGCTGTAAGTTATACTTGGATTTCGATGGAACTTTAATGCATTTGCCAAAATATTGAAAATTTGGGTGAAAGTACAATTTTGAAGGACTGTCGTTAACATCCTCTTGCCATCCATGCTGCTTTGTTTCCTTCATTTTCTCATAGGCAAGCAATGGATTATATTTGTATCTGTTAATACTTGCGTGAGTCCGTGTGACAGCTTTTGAACTTGATGCCTTTAAGAAATTAAGAATTGAGCACGCCACATATTGTTAAATGCTGTAAAAGTCTGCGTCTGAATGGCAGTTATCTGGAAGTTGGGTTTTCTAACTGCCTTAACATCCAGTTAGAATTCTCATGATTTCTCTTGTTATACTAACATTCACTTCATCTTACAGGCTTCTGGGACATGTATGATTCAGAGGGTTACTCTCTTTGGTTTTGCGATTACAAATACAATGATGAAAATACAGTTTCATTTGTGAGTTTGAACAAGGTGGGCGGTTTTCTGCAACGGATGGATTTGGCTCGTAAATATGCACTTGGGAAGATGTTGGTGATTGGGTCTGATCCTCCTTTCAAGGTGAAGGGCTTGTGACTGTTCCGCGGACAAGAGGTTCCCCAGTTCATAATTGATGAATGTTATGACATGGAACCGTATGATTGGGGTAAGGTTGATATCACAGATGAGGATCAGAAGAAGCACGTGAACCAGATGATTGAAGATCATGAGCCTTTTGATGGAGAGACTTTGTTGGATGCCAAATGCTTCAAGTGATGAGACAAAGGTGTTCGAAGAGGTAGCTGTAACGTCTCAGGGGTTTCTTTAGAGGGTCCATTCTGGCTGATTGTGTTTCAGACAATATCTTTTGCTTCTCGTAGCACTCTAATGTATGACATTGATAGGATCTTGTATTTTTTGTTCTTATATGATACAATGTTGTCCGTTATATTAGCACTATGAGTTGAATTACATGGCGATGAGGTTAATATTTATTTGCAAGTTATATTAGACTTCGAACACGTGTGCTGGTGAAATTTTGATTATTACAACAATTTCGTAGTTCCTTACAATCTCATGTAATATGCACTCTGACCGTAAGTGAAATGTTAATTGCTTTCGACTTCCGGGAGGCTTAACTATATGTTGGGTTGGGTTATCTGCGACTTCATTGTGGTCAATTAAAACTCCAGAGAGCCTTCCAGCAGGTAGCATGTGGCATATCATATATATGTGAAGCATTGCTTTACACGATTCTTAGTTTAGTGGACCTTACGCGAACAAAATCTGATGAGGGGAAATGATGCACAATAGAAACGCAATGACGCAAGGGAACTAGAACATCAAGAATGGGGTTTGGCCAAAATCTGTGCTTATGTCCTTGGGAGAGATCCTCCAAAAGATTTCATTAGCTTATGATTGAAAAAAAAAAAGAAACCCACCAATGATTCTCTCACAATACCTGTGTTTCCTTGCCCCTAGAATCTCAATCTTTCCCTCATACACTTATAATTGTTACCATTATTTTTTGGGCAGCTTTAATTGATACCCTCAAGTCTTATTGTACTACTTGGCTTTGCCAAAAAAAAAAAAATAATAATAATAATAATGTAGTACTTGGAAAACTTTTCTAGGCATCCCAACATCTATAGATGATTGGTTACAGGTTTTGGCCAATTCAGATTCCTAAATCAGCTAAAAATGGGAAGAAATGATGATTAACAGTTAACAGAGATAACTGGTATGCAGTCAGCTGGTGACCAGTCGCGAAACTCCCGAGCTGTAATTCTAACCAATTGCACCGGTACTTCAATCCATGACGCCTATGGCGAGCCAATCACAACAAGCTCTTAGTACTGCATTAGTACATTTAATTGTCACAAGCCTGATACAGTATCTTCATCAAATCAATGGACAAAAATAAAATGCATTATGCTAGAGGCTAGAATATGCAATCTTTGCAAGTGGGGCGGACGCTAAAGGACTTCTTGTGGTAATAGGAGGTCTCTAGTTCGCCCAGCTTGTGAAAAACATCCCTTGGGGAGGGCTATACCCAAGTTGCTCCCCTCCCCGGAGAGGTAGCTCACTCAAGCCACCATTTTATATCAAAAAAAAAAAAAAGAATATGCAATCTTTATTTAGATGGGACTCTAGAGGCTGATGAAATGAAGCATTGTAAATTAGCAAGCAGTTCACCAAATCCCTTCAACTAAGATGTAGCTTTCTTCTTTTACCATAAAATATGACATTTTAGTGTATCGATGCAATTCTTCTATCTTGAGACATAACTTAATGCAACAATTATATACGTTTCAATCATTTATTAAGCACATGAAGAAAACAATAGTCCATAGCTCCATACCCTCGACATGCTGCATAAGAAAATCAGCTTGGATGAACTCGGTGTTCAGAAATCCATTCAGTCTCCACCTTTGCTGAGAAAAACAAACAGTTTCTATATCAAATAACTGTAACAATTTGTGGTGAAATTTCTTTTTCTTTGCATAAGAAGTAATAATTTGTTAAACTTACTAATGGAACTTTAAATCCGGTGGAAAATATGAAACAATTTTTTTTTTTTTAATGGGAACTTGATTGAAAAAGTAAATACAAGAAAACAAATCTGTTAATAAAAGAATATGTGACACACACCAGACATGAATTACAAGGAAAGAAACAATTTATCATACTAACATAATCCTGCAACTCCAATTACTGAACCACCTTTTACCTTCAATTGATTTTGCATCCTCAAATCCCTTATCCAGTTATCCAAATATAAATACACTTCCCAAGCTTTAGAAACTAAACTTTGAACATGTGTGTGTATATATATATATATATATACAGATCCTATCCAGAGCGGAGCTCTGCTTTGAAATAAACTTGTGAAGTTCGAGTTTTCAGTCACTTTTCGGTCGCATATCCACATCTTGACCATTCAGCTTTTATGTACTACTGTATAGAACATATCTGTAAATTTTCAGCCAAATTGATGATCATTAAGGTATCTAACTCGCTTAAACCAATGGACGGATTGAATCTGTCAACTTGAACCGTACTAGCGTTAAAGCAGTTATCAATGCCTTAACGATCATCAATTTGGCTGAAAATTTGCAGAGATAATCTATACACTAATACCTAAAAACTGAACGGTCCAGATGTGGATATGTAACCGAAAAGTGGCCCAAATCTCGAACTTCACACGTTAATTTCAAAGCGGAGCTCCGCTCTGGATAGAATATATATATATATATATATATATATATATATAATCTTCCAACTGATTTCGATCAGTAAGAAATAGACATCTGATTCAGTATAACATACAAAAGCTTTAAGATTTGATCTTATGAAGAGAGAAGCCAAGGGACATTAACAATCAATAACAGTTAACACCGAAGGTCTGTAGAAATCAGTATTGGTTTCAAACAAAAGAACTTAAAAGTTCCTTATGATATTGATACACAGAAGCAAAATAATTTAAAAGTATCAGACGCACCAAGCAACAATTACAATGAACAAAAACCACTTACCACTCAACAGCATCCTGTAGCTCCAGTTACTGAACCACCATTTAACTTCAACTGATTTTGCATCTTCAAATCCCTTATCCTAGTAAAACACTTATCAAGCTTCAGATACTAAACTTCTAACATGAACCTGTAACAAGAATATATATATATATATATATATATATATATATATATATATAGATGCGTAAATTTGCAACGTTAGGGCAATAGTTATCAATCAAACCCTGTTACATAGCTTATCAATCAAGGCCATAGTTTTCAGTGTACAATTGTTCTAACTTGAAACATTACTTCAAAATATGTTCATAGCTATTATAAGATTGTATAGCTTTTAGCTATCCAAGTTATGGAAAGTTGATCATACATGAACAAAAACCATAATTCTTTTATCCATATTGAACATTTTGGCATTCAGCCTTTTCACACATGCCAATCATTTTTTGTTCATTCCCCATTATTTCATATCTCTGTTCAGTAAGCGGTGCATTTCAGTAAAACAGAACAAATACAACATAATCGAAGTCTTATGATGCACAAAGTATATATGTGAAACCCAAGTAATGATACCCCAGATTTATATATCTATGTATTCATGAGTAGTAAAACGATATAAATGACCAGTAAGAAATAGACGTTAATATAACAAAAGCTTTAAAATTTGATCAATCTGATGAAGAGAGAAAGCAGGATAAGGATCACTAACAAATAACATCCTAGGTCCCCAGCAAGTTAACAAAGAACTTAAAGCAGCAGTTCAGATAGGTATATTTGCAATATTAGAGCCATAGTTCTCGATCAAGGGGCCAGACTATATGCAGGTGTAGTTCAAGTGTTCAACACAATGATCGTCTAGGGTATTATGGTATTACCTTTGACGATCGTGAGGTTGAACGGTTTGCAATTCGAGGCATTGTAGTTCAATCAAAGTGCTAGTCAATGTTTGGCTGTAGCTTAACACAACAGAGTGCTTTATATCTGGCCATATATTTACCTCAAGTAGCCTTCAACGAACGGTCCATTTGCAGAAACACAAATTACCGAGCTCTCTGCTGCTTATCGTTAAAATACAGATTGCAGTAAAAGCTTCCAAACCCCAATTACTAGTCAAATCCCAGTCAACATCCATTCCACAAAAGCTTCAGCCTAAGACAGGAAAACCCATGCTATGGAATTAGACATCAAACCTAGTAAAACTAGATTCTTTGACAACTAGACGTCGTGTAAATTGAAGCCTTTAAAGTTTAAATCATACATAGGATTACTTAAGATGCTGATAAAAGTTACCTAGTTTAGGTGAGAGGCACTTCAATCATTCAAATGGATACCAAAATTCCTATATCGTGTACAACGGTGTTATAGCCCCTCCTGAATAGAATTCTTTCTTCAAATCATATTCATTTCTCCACCAGGAGTCAAATCTTATGACAGTTCAACAAATCACCAACCAAAGTAACTAAACATCGTTTTGCAGTAAGATGGCAAATGACTAAACAGTGGGTTGTCTCCTTCCTTGTAATTGAAAAAGAAAAAACAAAATTCAAGGAAATGCTGAGCCTACAGGATTGGAGAATAGTTCTATTCAAATTTATGTTTGTTTGTTTTTGTTTTTTTTGTTCGTCTTTGAAAGCCATCGCATCTTGTGAGATACAATATATGCAATTGATATGTTAATTACATGCCAGAAAAGGTGGATATCATTGATTGACAGATTTATATCGTCACAAAGTAGGGTAACCAACTTTTCCTCCTTTTCAAATGAAAATATGTAATGTTACTAACACAATCTCAAGTCTGGTTGAAGATATGATACACGGAAGGAAAGCTTTATAAGGATACAAGGGCAAATTTTTTTATAAAGTCACTATCATAAAAATCTAAAATAAGCAGAAAAATATCAGATACGGCAGATAACAATTACAAGGAAAGAGAACTCACCACTCCAACAGAGTCATGCACCTCCAACTTCTGAACCACCATTACCTTGAACTGATTCAACATCTTCAAATCCCTTCTCCTAGTATAATACACTTAGCAAGTTTCAGACACCAAACTGTCAACTCACAAAATAGTTGAAATCCAACAATATGAATACCTGAATGAAAATCTATAGCAAAAAAATACAAAATTAGAGTAGTAATCTATAAACAAGATTATCCTCAGATAATTAATATTAAAGTAAAGATTCATTCTGATTTTGCATTTGGTGATACCTATTCAATTCCATGGAGATTTGTATTTGGGCAGCGAATCATCCAATAAATCTTTCAAGTCTGAGTTCACACCATTTATCGGGCTCCATGTTTATTGTAACAAAATCGTTCAAGTCCCATTTACCATATCCCAATCAGCATTAACGTTCATTTCACAAAAAGCTTCCGCCTAAGACACAGAAACCCATGCCATGGATATTAGATATCAAACCTAGTCAATTTAGTTCCACAACTAGAAAGTGCATGATTTCAAGCCTTTAAGTATTGCATACATTGGATTGCTTAAGATACTGACAACACATTAAGGGCCACTTCAATCAGTCAAATGCATACCAAACTTCCTTTGTGGTGAAAGTCTGCCTGATACATATTTCGTCCTGCATAGAATGTGTTCATCAAAATATATTCATTTCATCACCTGGAGTTTAATATATAGGCAGTTCAACAAATTAACAACCAACTCCTGTACCCAAGAGGTAGATAAAATGAAATCATGAGACATAAAAATTGTGAATTAGCAAGCAGTTCACCCAAAACTGTAAGTCCCCTTCAACTAAGTTATATAGCTTTTCCTTTCCTTTACTACTCTAATGTGACATTTTAGCGTGCAATTGTTCTATTTCGAAACATACAATATAGAAACATTTAAGCTACTGAAGAATAGTCCATACCTCCATACCCCCATCATGATGCATAAGCACATCAGATTGGATGAACTTCAAATTCACAAGTTAATTCAGTCACGACCTTTGCTGAGAAGAACAAACAGTTTTGATATCAATAAGCTGTAACAGTTTAAGGCTAAAATTTTCTTTTTCATCTAGGCATTAGGGAGTTAGAAAAGTAACATAAATATAAAGAACAAAAGTTTTAAGATTTGATCTAATGGAGAGAAAAGCAGAGGAATGATATTGAGGTGTATCTAGCTAGCATACCTATCTAGAGAGCTTCATCAGCTTGACAACTCCAATGACGTCTGTAGTCCTAGAAGCTTCATTGTGGTCGTTAAGTGTAACTTAATTAGTGTGATTCTCTGTCGGGAGAACTTCATTTCCTGTTGAAGATATGATACAAGGAAGGAAATATTTTATAAGATAAAGACTACAAAAAATTAAAATAAGCAGACCAATGTGGTGTTAAGACTACACAGTGTGGTGCTTCATTAACTACTTATAAATTGGAGTGACTTATGACCTGTACAAAGCCAGTACCAGTCTTTTACCGAATGAATCCAATATATCAATTGACATTTTAAATACCAGCCAAAGCGGATTCTGCACAGATATATAAAAGAGGTTTACTGCATGTACTTTTCTACCACACAGATATATGTATGAATGTGTGTGTGTGTGTGTGTGTGTGTGTGTAAAAGAGGTTTAAATCAAGTTTGCCTATCTAAGATGCATCTGTTTCTTTCCCAGCTTAAATTGAAGAAGCCCTCCAAAGTCGGGTTGCTTACCATATCCTGATTGACTTGCACATATTCCATTTGCATTTGCAAGTTCTTCATGAAGAACCTAAGAAGCACTTAAAGTGAGAACACAACATAACTTTTCAAAATAAAAGATTCGTATTCCGATATGGACATTGCGAAAACCATGCATTTAACTCCTGACCTGACTGCAGTGTGCATCCATCAGAGGACATGGAAGCCCATCACTGAGAAGCACGCCAAGTAAAGAGATGGAGCACATCCTCGTTGAAGGCAAAATAATTTGCTGCAAACAAACAGACCGTCAAAATTTCAACATAAATTAGAAACTGAAAAGAAAAAGAAATGCAGAAAGTAGAAATAAGAAAAACAAAAAAGAAAAGTTGAAATAGAACTACCTCTGAGGATGAAGGAAGAGCCACTTTAGTCTAATTGGATTACTTTATGGTTCGCAATCGCTTGAAAATTCCTCCTGCATAGGGTGTGTTCATCAAGTTGGATTGGTCAATGTAACTGTAAAGATTAGAGTACAAAATTAGAGAGGTAAATGTAAAGATTAAAAGAAAATAAATTTCATAGTAAACATTGTAAAGATTCATTCAGAATTTGCATTTGGTGATCGATACCTGTTCAGTTCCGTTCATATCCAATTGTGAGGTTTGGGATGTGAGAAATGTTGTGCCACTCCTTCCCCACGCCTTCTTCGTATTCTCCTTCCAGAATTGGAGAACGCAGGATCTCCAAAGTACGCAGTGCTTTTATCTTGTAGAGGAAGTCTGGCAGTGCTTTTAGCTTTGGGCAGTCCCAAATGTGCAACTCAGAAAGGTGTGGCATTATTGTGATTTCAGAAAGAAAGGCCCACTCTTCCCAGCTGGGCATTCCCGCAAAATAGAGTAGTTTCAATTTGGGGAATAGAATTCCTGAGACTTGTTCTTCTTCTTCTTCTATTCCCAGAAATTCAACTCCCACCTTTTTCACTTTCCCCACCCTGAATATCTTCAGAATTTCAAGCGATGGCAATTTTCCAAGAGGAGGCAAAAGTTCACAAAATTGCCATTGAAAGAGATTAACTCTTCTCAAATTGTGTAGAGACTTGATCCAATAGAGAGACTCGATGGTGCCATGGCAAAGCACAATCCAAAGAGATTCCAAATTTTGATGTGGTTGCAATGCTTTCAGTATTTCTTCATCGCCTTTTCTCTGCTCTCGACCTCTGAGGAAACCTACTAACAAATCAGAGAGGTGCTCCTTATTCCCCAACTGTGCTTTCTCAATCTCACTCGCATCATCTTTCCCCCCTAGTCTTTCAATCCAAAGGCTCCCCTGAAGCTGGTCCATGATTCCGAGATCTCCTAATTTCAATGCTTCATCATCATCACCCTCACATACATAAAAGCAGTCCAGTACTTGCAGACTTTTCAAACTCCCAATCCCTTTCGGTAAGTACCTCAGCCTATCACACCGAGCAACATATAGATGCTTCAAGTTAATCAACTTTCCCATTGCCTTGGGTAGTTTCTCTAGTTCCTCACACCCACTAAGGACCAGAGTTTGTAGATTGTATAAATCACACACAGCATCCGGTAATTCTTTCAAATTACGATTATCAGACAGATCCATATATCTCAAATGAATCAATTCACCAATTTCTTTTGGAACTTCATTAAGCATGTCACCACTCAAATTCAATGTCCTAAGGCATTTCATTTGCATAATTGAACCGGGGCTTATGACTGTAATGCTTGAATCAACGAGTGTGAGGGTTCGCATACTTTTGCAGTTGTCAAATGAAGTAGGAAATGAAAGTGGACCTTCGGGTAAACTTGTTAAGGTCAAATGACGAACCTTATTACCCAGTAGCTCCATTTTTTTATTATTACCCCGGACCGCTTCTATAATAATGCATTCTTTTTGGGCAAGAAACTGCACAAAGTCATGCACTATATCATGCATCTTGCACCCTATAATATTTTTCATGTCCATCTTTGTCAAAATCTTGAAAGAAAGACCGCATTGCTAGACTCCCAAAATAATTTTGGCCTATTCTTCTCTTTTCCTTTTTTCCCTTTGAATTAAGATAATCTTGTGACATCCAAAGCTCAATCAAATTATCTTTTCTTAATTCATAATCTTTGGGAAATATAGCACAATACAGAAGACATCTTTTGACTGCAGGAGCCAAATCATAATAACTAAGTAACAGTGGCCGGAAAACTTGTTCCTCAACTTCTTCTACTTCCCATATCTTACTGTTCAGAGCCTCCTGCCATTCCTCTCTTGTTTTCTTATGCCACACTAGACTGCCTAAAGTCTTTGCGGCAAGGGGCAAACCTTGACACTTTTTCACAATTTCCTCACCAATAGCTCCAAACCCATTAGCCTCATCGTCTTCCCTATCAAAAAATGCGATGCTATTGAACAATGTTAGACAATCCCTATCCCTCAACCTGTCTAAATGAATCATGCTACTGGTTGCTTTCATCATTTTAGCAACCCCTTGTTTTCGGGTGGTCACCAGTATTGTACTGCCTTCAGCACAACTTTGCATTATTACTGTTAGTTTCAAATTTTCCCACTTGGTTTTGTCTTGCGTCCACACATCATCTAAGACAAGGAGGAACTTCTGTGCGTCGAGTTTATATATATAGTAGTGTCATGGCCAACTCCAGCTGTGTGGTTTTTCAAACAGTGAGCCTTGATTTATCTGTTATAACTTCACTAATTAACTTAACCTATGTGAAACAAAACGAGAGAAGATTATTAATCGAATTGCAGCATTGGATTCTCTGAGGCACATCCAGCGATGCAGCCGCCACCGCCACCACCACCATCGGTTGTGTTATATATAAATGACGAGAGATTATTCAGAGCACCGCCGTGCACTTGCACCAACATAAATGAATGGTTAGATTGCATTAAATACACTTTTTGTTTATTAAAAATAAAGTTGATAATAAATATCAAGGGTTGAGATTATTTTATAAGGGTTGAGTCACTTACACCGTCGGTGCATAGAATAATTTCCAATAAATGACTTATATCTCGTGGTTTCGCATTGTGATATATATACATAATGACTTTTATAATCTTGAGGAAGAATAGTGATGACATTTTCCACATGCATGGACTCGGGAAGCACAGAGTAATGAGGATACCGAAGCTGTAGTGACATTTTCCACGTGCATCGACTCGGGAAGCACACAATAACGAGGATACCCAAGCTGTAGTGACATTTCCCACGAGCATCGACTCGGGAAGCACAGAGTAATGAGGATACCGAAGCTGTAGTGACATTTTCCACGTTCATCGACTCGGGAAGCACAGAGTAATGAGGATACCGAAGCTGTAGTGACATTTTCCACGTTCATCGACTCGGGAAGCACACAATAACGAGGATACCCAAGCTGTAGTGACATTTTCCACGAGCATCGACTCATTTTCCACGTGCATTGACTCGGGAAGCACACATCACTTGGGATAATGCAAGGGCCTCATGTGTATAAACCCTCCTCTATTAATATGTCCTGTCAGGGGTTGTTCTTGTATCAATATATAGTCCATACATCCGATTACAACTACAATATTAGTTTTCTCTGATTTGGAAAAAGAACATCGTTTTACGTCGTTTGCACTTTGGAAAATATACTACAAGCTAGAGTACTATAATATACTCTTAATTCTTCAAATTAATATATTTCCATACAAATTGTTAAATCCATTTGTTTATCAAATTGCAAGCATGATCATAAAAAAGTAGAGCCACTGCAATAATGCGAGAGACGGAAAGCTTATAACACATAAGTAAATAGATTGTTTAAATGGACTTCAACAACAATGGCAAGTTTGCTAAATAAAAATGTAAAACATCAGGTGAAACTGTGAGAGAGGGACTAGTTTGCTAAATAAAACTATTAGCAAAAGATCTTCACATTCCTATCAACCCATATAACACGCAGATGTCACTACTAGAATATGTACCATAGAGCACCGATCTGGGCCACTATTTAACGTTGGTCTCCATTGTCAGTTAGTATGGCACCGTTGCCTTGGATTGGTGAGTCTTCACGACCCAGTCACTAAACAACGGTGCTCCATAAATTTATTCTAATATAGAATTGGGCCTCGTCACTAGTTGAGTAGTTCACAACCCAAAAAACGGTGTGATTGGAGACTTTCAATATGTCGAGCCAAAGGGAAAGTAGCTATGCCGTCGATTTCATTTTCATATAGATCTCTCGCACTCTCTCTCTCTCTCTCTCTCTCGCTCTCTCTCGAGTAGATCTGCCGTTGTTTTCAACGATCCATGCTTAATTGGCTCGTAGATGGTTCGATATTGGTTCGTTTCCAATTTGGTGCTCGTAGATCTTCCGATTTTGGTCCATTTCTTCACTCACTGTGCGGCATGTTTCATCTTCAAACCCTAATCCATCTGCCCTCCGCTTTCTTCACACCCTTTTCCGATCAGGTATATATGTGCTTAATATGATTTGTTGCAAGTTTTCTTCTTTAATTTTTTGAGTGGCTTTCACCTAGCATTAATTGGTTTTTATGTATCTTTCTTCTCTCTGTATCTGCCATAGCCTGTTTAGGATGATTTGCTTTCCATGCCTACAAACCATTACGCCTCGGAGGCTACGGTCTATTATACTCCTCAAACTCCAAACATAACCTTTAATGGATTCCTTTACAGGTGCAAAATGGGCTGACTGCAATATGTTTTTATGGAATTTATTTTCTTGGTCACTAGCAGGTGCGATACTGCTGCAACACTGGAGCTTTCTCAAGCAGAACATGAGGAGCGGAAAGCAAGGGCCTTAGCTGCAGCTGCCACGGAGTTGGAAAGACTTCTCAGAAAGGAAGATTTTGGTAGAATGAAGGTTGTTGCTTGCATTAGCTGATTTTTGTGCACTACTTTCGGTTTCTTGATAACGGTATTTATGTAATGTTCTTTGTTTCCAAAATATCCTAAACTCTATCCATTGCCTCCTAAACTTACTGTGTATGAATTGGCTTTCTGATTATGTTAGATTGAACTTGACCTCCAGTTGTTTCCTAACTCTTAGGTGATCAGGCAATTCAATGTTGGCTTCATTGTTGGGAAATTAGATCAAGATTTATTTATCGTAGATCAGGTATTTTTCTAGCAATGCTTCTCAAGTTCTCGTTGAGTTTTCTATTGGTTGATGTTAATTCTTCCTTCTTAATTTATCCTCTTTATTACCACAGTGAACATTTGTGTTTGGAACTGATCGCCAATTTGATTGGAGATTTTTTGCTTAACATTTCTTTTTCTCCTCTAAGAAAGACTAACACTGTTTTACTTCTTGTTCGTTGATGAAATCAATGGAACTAATCCCTTCATAAATAATTTAACCTGCAGCTGAGCATTCTGGGACAAGAGATCAGTCAAGAAGTCAATGGTGTTGCACAGATTGTGAGGCATGATTTCTGACAATTCATAAGGTTCTTTACGTTTGCCAGAATTTTAGTTGTAGTCACTTTACAGTTTACATTAATGCACTCTTTTGTCTTTCTCTTTAATTTTTAACAGGACTCAGGAGTTATGTGTTCAAAATTATGGGAGGCTGTGACAAGAAATTGTTTCCTTTGAAGCAAGGAGTGTTAACCCCAGGGTGTGTTCGCCTTTTGCTCCACAGGGGTATGTTACAATCTAAAAGTTTTTGTGGGGGAGGGAGGGAGGGATTTTGATCGACTATCTGAGCATTGAACTTTACTTATTGTTGAGTTAGAGAGAGAGAGAGAGAGAGAGAGAGAGAGAGAGAGGAGAGAGAGAGAGAGCAATTGATCTTAGGATGTTAGTTTTCTGTTTTAGTACTAACTGCTTTGATTTTTCCTGACCATTGTTTGATTTTGATCGACTATCTGAGCATTGAACTTTACTTATTGTTGAGTTTTGCTTTTGTAGGTTTGCTTACATGTAGAGTGAGTTGCAGACTTAGATGGTGTATCGAGTTACCTTAGGCCTGCAAACCAGTGTGGTAACTTTACTGACCATAGACTCATTTTATAGGTTGGTTAATGATAGCTAAACTAGGAGAACTGACCAGTATACTTTTATCGTGCTTATATTGTGTACATATTTTTACTTGTCAGGTGGAAATCACAGCAGCAACCAGGAAGCAGTGTTATGTTAAGCCATGTGCAGGGGTGATGCGATAATGTACTAATGTATATGTAGTTATATGGGTTGTCGCCACCATGTCTCTAAATGCAGGTAGTTAACTTTATTCTCTTATATTTTTGAAGTAACATATTTTCTTTTGCTTTTCACTTTTATCTTATGGGTTATAAATCACAATATATATGAATGTGAAGTTAAAAAAGCATCATGTTATGATTTACTGTATTTAATCAGATCAGATTGCATTGCCAAATGAAAAGCATCGAGATTCTGATATTTCTAGTTTTTGTATTGGAAAGGGATTGGAGTTGATCTATATGTATGTATCGTAACTATTATAATCAATCATTATGTTTGGGTGATACAGTTTCTCTTCTATGTAGAATGAGTTGTGGGTTTAGATGGAGTAATGGATATTGTATTTTTGGTTTGTTAGCAAATTGTTATGATGTCAACACTGTTAGTAACTTCATATTTAAAACTGCTGAGTACACATGGTGGAGATGGCCTATGTATTAATTGTACATTTTGTTTTTTTGGTAGATATTGGAAATCAGAACTGCATGTGTTGTGTTATGTAGCAATTGTGCAAAGGTTGCTACATAAAATCAATTTTCCCCCTCTTTTTCCCTTTCTTATAGAACTCTATTGATGTCTGCAAGTTATATTCTGTAACAATGAAATTGGCAGTCTGACTATGTAAACCAGTTTTGCAATGAATGTATGGATATTGAAATCATTTAGTTTGTTCATAATAAATTTGGTTATTCCAGCTGCTTTCTATTAATTGTAATGCCACATGGTTGTTGGTGGATGAAGAAGGGTGCCAAATTTGGCATTAATTTTTTTTAATTAAAAAAAAAATCTAGTTTTGCCACTGTAAGAAGGGTGCCAAATATAATTTGACATCTGACACAGTTATAGGTGATGATGGCACCATTAGGCAATTGGTGCTCTATGTCACATTAGAAACGGGAGCAAAGGGGACTGACACAATAAGGTGGCTGCATGGTGGCTAATGTGATGAAGGGTGTCAATTGTTGTTAACTCACACCAATACTGGATGGTGTCCTATAGCCAGATTTCTAGCCACATGTGGCAAATTAACATTAGGTAGAATATTGCCAATGCGAGGAATCATTTAAAATTCATTGTTAATTTTGTGTGTCAGAAGACGTAATAGTATTTCATGTTTGATTAGTTTCATTTGTTTAAAGACGGGTTCGCTTAAGAATGATTCTATATACAGACCTCTAATTTATTGATACACATTCCTAAAAAAAAAAATTCATTATTAATTTTGTGTATCAGAAGACGTAGTAGTATTTCATGTCTGATCAGTTTCATTTGTTTAAAGACGGGTTCACTTAAGAGTGATTCTATATACAGACATCTAATTTATTGATACACATTCCTTAAAAAAAAAAAAAAATCTTCATCTTTTCTTTTGAATTTCCCATATAATCCCTATAAAATCCCGGCAATCATCCATCACCACCATCGCCCCCAAACCCAGGCCAAATGGTTCTAAACCTAACGGGCTCAGTGAAGGGCTGTTTGACCCCAATGTTCTGGTTTGAGGCAAGTTAAAGGCTTTGTTGAGGCTCGAGCAAATAAAAACTATTCTTCTTGTGAGAAAAAGTAGGCCTGCTCTAATCTCATGGGAAGAGGAGGAAAGAAACCCAATAAACAAATTGAAAATAGCTCAAATTCATAGGAGAAGTGGTGGAATGACATCTTTTCAATCGCAAGAGAATCATCATGTTTCCATTGAAAAGCATTGATTTTAATTTAGGGTTAATGCTCATACATCCGGATTCTATCAAAATAATTCCCAAAAACCCCAACAAATTATTTTTATTCCTCTTCACCCAGCCTCCTGTCCTTTTCTTTCCTACCTACCCAACTTATCCAATTTTCATATCATCAGTACCCTGCTGTTGATTTTTTGCATTAGTTTATAATTACTGTAGAGAAACTGAAATTGAGATAAATTCGCTGTGTATTTTCATTGATAATAGGGGTCTCTTTATATAGAGGATTACAATGCATAGAATCTCAATCATACAAGGAAAGTAATCTTACATTGAATATGAATCTAGATCCTTCTAATTTAACCCTATTACCACTAGGTCAAGTAACCTAGAGTTTGGGCCAAACACAAATTAGGGTTTACTTGAACACTCCCCCTTGTGTTGCCCAAACGTGGTGCTTCTCTCGTTGCCTCGTTAAAAACCTTGCCGAGTAACAAAAACTCAGTGGGACAAAAATAACCTCGGTCGAAGGGAAAAAGAGCACAACATACCCTTCACGTTTCGAGACCATATATGTAGACATCTCCCCCTGATGACTGTATCTTCCCCTGATGACTACGGTCATGGGAGTTCGGATAACTTCCGCAAACGATGCTACCAACATGTTTCTCGAAAGTGGAATTTAGGCAATGACTTAGTGAGCAAGTCTGCCATACTGACCTCAGATTGAACCTAGTTCACTTTGATCTCGAGGAGAGTCTGTTGTTGCTGATTATCCTTAGTGTTGTCGCTTTTGATGTAGCCTTTGCTTCAAAACAAGCAGCATTATCCTATATGCTCGTAGGCTCATCTGTGGTAGACTTCAAACCACAATTGTTCGAACATGCGTAACTATGGATCCAATCTATATACATTCACGAATCACTTCGTGAAGAGCAATAATCTCTTCATTGTTCGAAGACATAGCGATTAGGGTCTGCTCTGTAGACCTCCAAGATATCACGGTCTTTTCCCATGGTGAACACTTAACCAGTTTGGGAACGACCTTTGTGTGGGTCAGAGAGATACCCAATATCGGCAAAACCTTCCAAAACACATGTCGTTTTGGGATCGGGATAGTGGACGCAGCCCAGTTTGGCGGCGTTCTTGTGTGTGATGGGTCCGAATCCATCATCTCTCTGTAGGGATAAAACATGCCCATATCAGTCGTACATCTAGTATCGAAAGATATCTTTTACACCAATCCAATGGCGTCGCGTTGGCGCAGAGCTATACCTTAGCTAATAAGTTCATGGCAAATGAGATGTCCGGTCTTATGCATTGAGCTAAATACAATAATGCGCCTATTGCACTTATGTAAGGTACTTCTGCCTCTAGCACATCTTCATCATCATCCTTCAGATGAAGAAGATCCTTTTCAAGATCAAGACTACGGACGATCATGGGGGTGCTTGAAGGTTTGACCTTGTCAAAATGCCTAAGCATCTATCAACACGATGCTCAAGTTCCAAACCGAGACACAATCGTATTCTCCCAAAATCCTTCATCTCAAACTCGGATTTCTAGTGTTCAGCGGTTTCCCTTAACTCTTTAAGGGCTTCCAATAAAGATCATGTCCAACATGAACCGCGATAGAATCCGAAACTTGTTATGGAAACGCGTTGGCATATCCCTTCCCAATCAAGTAGTCACTTTAGTGAGCGTTTCAACCTTATTACAAACGCGCTCCGTGGTCTAGAGCCACTTGACTTGGGTAAATGAAGTTCACCATGAACCTTCATGTATATTCCGTATCTAGATCCCCATAGAGATACATAGTGACCACATTTGTAAGCTGTATGTTTAGTTATTTGGAAACTACCAAACTGACAAGGTAGTGGAGTTCAGTGACTTCCATTATGAGAGAATATGTCTCATCGTAGTCGATTCTAGGGCGTTTTGTGAGAAACCTTGCACCATAAGGCGAGATTGCCATCTCTTTTTCTCATCACGCTTTCTAACGAAGACCCATTAGTCACTAGGTTTTATGTCAGGAGGTGTTGGCATTACTGGCTCAGAAAACCTTCCTCTTCGTTAGAGAATCCATCTTAACCTGGATCGCATCTTTCCATTTAGGCCAAGTTTCTCTACGTTGGCATTCATTCATCAACGGAGCGTGGTTCGATATCATCGGACTCAACAAACTCATGCGCATGCGCAACTACATCATCATTATGACGGAGTTTCAATCCCAGGTCTCATGTACACTAGTGTAATTTTCATAGAGCTCTATATTCTCAGGAATAGGTTCTGACGTTGAGGCGTCCCCCAACGATAACCATAACCCGGAAGATTCTCATGAGACGGATTTTGAGTCTTGATGATCAAAGGATTGGAATGTGCCAAAGTATCATTCGAACCCACAGGCCTCCCACGCATCCTAGCTGGGGCCATGGCCTGTAACGCCAAAGTGCCACTCTTTATGGTGTTGGCGCCATGCCTACCTCCGTGTAGGGTGGCGCAACGTCCTCTCATAGGGACGTCCATCCTTGCAGGAATGTTTGCAGCATATTTGTGTGATCTCGTCACTTTAGTAGGGATCGAGATGAGACATAGTGGGGACAAACTACGACAATTCCTGTCGTTCCTGTTGAACATTCGTGTTCTTATCTCCTCCTAACGATGGGAAGACTATCTCATCAAAGTGACATCCGCAAATCTAGCGGTGAGGAGATCGCCTAGCAAGGGCATTTAAATGGCGGACGATTGTTGGAAGCTCAAATCCAACGTAGTTGCCCATTCATCTGTAAGGACCCATTATAGAGCGCTGTGGCGGCGCAATTGGTACATAAATGGCACACTCAAATATGCGTAAGTACGATATTTATACCCAGTCACTAGCTATATCGCAGAGGTAGATTGAGTGGCAGTGGGTCGTAGACGAATTAGCATAGCTGCATGTGATATTGCATCACCCCAAGCGGATATAAGGAGGTTGGTGCGCATTACCAATGTCCGGACTACCATCGTAGTCGTTTCCGCGAGACCATTTGGGTGTGCTCGTGGGAATATGATGTCCAACATTAGTCCCAAATGCAATAACCATCGAAAGTCTTCGATGTAAACTCACTAGCATAATCAAATCCAATTGACTGAATAGGATGATTTGGGGAGTGAGCTCGTTGTCATATGCTGTGTGCTAGGTGTGTTTCATAAGCAGCCTTACAAGTGGACAATGGCACAACACGTGACCAGCGTGTTTGCATGTCAACCAACATCATGAGATATTTAAACGTCTGCAAGTTTGTTGAATCAGTCCAGAGAATCCCTACGGATTCTATGTAAGAACATAATGAGTATTTTCATATCCTTTGCATAGGACGGTCTCAGTCCTAGTTTCCCTAAGGAACGGGCTTTGTAAAACGAGCGAGAGGTTTTAGAAGCAACCAATGAGAATTTTGGTTAGGCCTGAGCGTCTGAAACGCTATTTTGAAGCAAGTTGGTGATTGCAGCATCACCTAGGGCGCCATCACCATGATGGACGCCATCCATGGAGTCATGGATAGGGACTATGCCAGCCCTAGGCTGGTGGTGGACGGAGGAGGTGCCCTAGGCAGCAGCGTCAGTCACACTTAGTCTAAGAATCAACTTTTGATTCATGCTTCATTTCGCTCGAGAGAAAAGATGTCTGTGTGAAGTCTTTTGTAGACGGATCACCATATCATGACTAGGATGATCTATCCTGTCGTGACAAAACCAATATATGTCTAAATCCAAGAGATCTTCTCTCATAACTTTATTGGATTTAATAGCTCGAATAGTGACATAAAGTCCACTAGAGAGACACATAAACTTCTCTAAGATGCGCCTTTATTCGCAATCATTAGAGGTATTGCAAAGGAACTCATTTATGTTCTCTACATGCATTTTCACATGGAATCCGTTGGCTACTCATAGGTGCGATTTGCCCTAAGAGCGTAGAGAGTTTTTTTTGTGACAGTAATCAAGGTGCCCTTTGGCAAGGGGAACTTGGGCTATTCCATGTCCTTGAATTAATACTAATGGCCCAGCCATCGTAGTCACAAAGTAATATCCTTATAATCAAAATTGAGTCATAATGAAAAGAACTCGAAATTTTATTCATAAGCCAACAGAGTACATCATTGTCTCTTAACCATTAGGAGAATCTAACCCAAATGCTAGCTAATGCAAAACAATGGTAGTCGTCTAACTTCTTTCGGTAATTCCAAAATACATGTGACCAAGTGAGTAGAGAGATGTCGGTGGAGCAATGCTCGCTTAAGTACCACTAATCTCAGAACCTTCCTAGACATCACACTTACTTTGGGTGAGCCTACTTTGAAGAAAGACTAAACCATTGGCATTTACTACAAAGTATATGACAATTGCCTATTACATCTCTTGGAAAAAATAAAGATTTAAACAAAATTGGCGATCTATTGATCCCAGCCAGATTTGTAGTCTTCAACCCTTCACTCTAGATCATCATCTTGATCTTCTTGTTCCATATAGTGAGCTTCTCTTGCTTCACAATTTGCTTTGTAGGCGATGACAATTTCTTCACAAGCTCTACAAATGTGTGCCCAATGATTGGATACTCCATATCGAGAACATACATCTCTTTGCTCAGACTCTATTGATTGAGGCGCTTTGAAAGCGTCATTTAGATGGCTCTTATTGTTGGTTGCGCCACCAACATGGCCAGAGGCGTTGCCTCCCTCTTTCTTTCCACGTTGACCTCTTCGGTTCCGTGTTCGCCTATTTTGGCGGTTACCTCCCAAGTAGAGCGATTATATGGACCAGAACGTCCAGAAGTATCCCTAAGATTAGGTTTTCGCTCTTGGCACCCTCTCTTAGGGGCGCGGCTATAATTGGATTCCGGAATATACTTTGTTTCCACAGATCTCGAATTATAGTTCTTCACAAGGGTGTTGTCATGCTTTTCAACGACATTCATAGCTCCAACGAGCTCATGAAACCTTGTGATTCGTTCTGCAATAACATCGATTCGATAGTTCTTAGCAACCATCAATGCAGAGAAGGGGAAGGTAGAGAGAGTCTTCTCAATCAACATCGCATCTGTGATCACTTTACCACAGAATTCCATTAAGGATTTAATGCGAAGTGCTTCCGAGTTGTAGTCAAGAACTGACTTGAAATCACAAAAGCGGAGGCTATGCCATCTCACTTCTAGGTCAGGAAGCAGGGAGTCACGGACGTTGCCAAATCTTTCTTCGAGTGAGACCCACAGCTTTCTGGGGTCTTCTTCATTTTTACACTTATACTGGAGCAAATCGTCCCTATGACGAGTCATTAGGGTGATGGCTTTCGCCTTATTTGCCTATAAGGCTGCTCTATTTGCTTCCAAAGATTGAGCTTGCTCAACAGTTAGCACGTCCTGGCTAGGCTCGAGAATCATATCCAGGATTCCATCGGCCTTGAGATGCTGGCAGATATCACGAACCCACCTGTGATATTCAGAGCCAGTTGTTCCCAATGGAGCAAAGTCCAATTTATTCAGGTTACTCATCCTGAAAGAGAACAAGAAATTAGGGTTAGTTTCGGAGCGAAAAAATCTACCACGAAAACAAATAAAATTTCTAAGCATAGTCGCTTCTAAGAAATTAGGAATTTCCAAGCGTAGTCGCTTCCAAGAGGGGTTGGATTAGATCGAAACAATGATGCTTGTGGTCGATCGTTTCTTCTCAACAAACTCTAAGTTTGGAGGACTCTACAAGCTCCAAGCTTGGAGTGAGCACGAACCCCCACAGTTCGGCTTAATTAAGTCTCCCCTATGATGAAGAAAGGGGGGTAGAAGAAGGGAGGTTGCAAGTCCCCGAGAAAAGAAGCGAAAAAGAATAAAAAAAACTTCAAAAACGGGAACTTTTAGTAAACCATACCTCTTAGGATTGGAAAGCGTATTAGATCCTCGTTGTAGGATTGCAGAGCGTATTTAATCCTCGTTGTAGGATTGCAGACGAGCTTCAGTCCTAGGCGAATCAAACTTGTTGAAATTCAGAGCAGATTCACTTCTGAATAGCTCCCACTCCGATTGGTGTACAGGTCTCAAAACTACTGCAATTGGGCTTAAATTTGGAGGTCAGATAGAAGAGACATAGGTGAACAACTTTAGTGAAAGAAGAATTTTTATCTGAAGTCCTGAACTTGAAGTTTCGGGGCTTGCAAACCGACTAATATGCACAGGAACGAGCATGCTAAATAGCTCCCACCTCGAATGGTGTACAGGTCTCAAAAAGACTCAAATATGATTGAAATTTGGAGGTTAGATAGAAGAGACATAGATGAACAACTTTTATGAAGAAAGGATTTTGATCAGAGGTCCCGAACAAGATGTTTCAGGGTGTGAAAGCAACCTGATCTGCACAGGAACGAGCGTGCTGCTGTGCTGCAGGGGGCAGCAGGCGTGCGGCAATGTTGCAGGGGTAGTAGGTGGCACACGGGTGAGCAAGGGCTGCAGGGGCAGCGTACGGCATGGATAGCAAGGGTTAGGAGCTTGCGGTAGTTTTGGTGAGAAGAGTTTTGGTTTTTAGGGCTAGGGTTAGGGCTCGTGCTGATAACGTGTTGTAAAGAAACTGAAATTGAGGGAAATTCGCTATGTATTCTCATTGATAATAGGGGTCTCTTGATATAGAGGATTACAATGCATAGAATCTCAATCATACAAGGAAAGTAATCTTACATTGAATAGAAATCTAGATCCTTCTAATTTAACCCTATTACCACTAGGTCAAGTAACCTAGAGTTTGGGCCAAACACAAATTAGGGTTTACTTGAACAATAATATGTTTAACTTTTTTTTACATTTGATGAAACGTGGTAGGCCCATTCTTAAATTTATTTGTTTAACAGAAGCATGATAGAATTCATCCTCTATTTCAAAGGTAAACAGAACGATTTACTATTCATAATTTCGATTGTTGATAGGCTTGAGTTGATTGCTATCTGCAAAAATATTAGCAAAGAATTACAAAAAGAAAGAGAAAAATTGAGAAAGTTGAAACCTTATAGAGAAAGTCTTAATAGAGAATCTCCCAACTATTGGGATATTATATATAGACTTCAAACCAGAATCTATAAAGTAGAACAAGAAATCGATAATCTCTTATATGTTCTGGAAGAGGAACAAAAACCTCTTGATTATTTGAGCATTGGTTAGATCCGCAAATCACTGGTATCAGAGCTTGTAAAATAGCTCAAAGGAGAACCCCTCCTAAATGGGGACAATGTCAGAATTGGTATTAGAGAAAATAAATTCTCTACTAAATTCCTCTGATGAGAAATATCATAGGCTGTTACTAGAATTATCTAGATGTCAAACTCATCTAGAAAAATTACCTGCTATAATCCACCAATTGGAAAGATTGGAAAACAAACTGGATTATATCAAGGAACTTCCAAAAACGAAGAAGAAAAGCTGACAGTCGTCAGTAGAAAAATCAATGAACAGCAAAAAACGCTGGATTCTATGAAAAATATACTGAAGGACAAGAAAGTACCTACAACAAAAACAAAGAAAGCTAATGGATTCAAACCATTAGAAAAACCAGACACAAATCTTGTTCCAAACATGATTTTTCTGGAACCATCTACTAGTCATACTAGTATCCGGTATGAAAACCCGGAAAAAAGAGATATCAAGATGTTAAGCATCTTTGGAAAAAAGAAAGGAGTACAGCTCCTAAATGCTGAAGAATTCGAATTCAACGAAATTGAACAAGAGGTAAAAAACTCCTCAATCCCAAAATTAGATTTTAAACAAATCTACAAAAGGGGAAAGTTTGATTTAATGGATAGCCGTTATTTTAAACTACTGGAAATTACAACCCCCGCTACAGCAGGAGGAGAGACTGATCTTCTACTGATCACTCCTTCAGAAGTTGCCAGAGCCCAAGCAAAAAAAAAAAAAATCAATTTATGCATATTGGAGCAGTCCAAGTATGCATAAATCTGCTTGCTCGGGCATAAACTGTTCAGTTCTATGTGTCTTACAGGACAATAGACTAACAGATTTTCAAGCTAGTCTATTCGGAACGCTTGAATCATCCTTATGCAATCAAACAGCATATTTCAACTGCTTCCCGAATTTCACTACCAGCTTGAAAGATGCAGCTCACTGTCTACGACTGAGAGTCAAGACAGATGGCATATCAATGAAAGAAGATATGCAGGAACTCGCAATAGTATACAGAATATACTATAAATTGATGAGTACTACAGTAGCTCCCAAGACAAGGATAACAAATATCCCAGGTCTTACTACTGGATTCCTCACCAATCAGAAGAACCATTCACAACAAATTCATAAATTTACTTGGAATGAAGTGACTTTTCCTATTGAATGGAAATTATCCGGTCCAAAAAGGCCACCGGAAAGAGCGAAAGCAAAAATCTATGAAAGTAGAAAGACTGGAGAAATCAGTCTCAATTTTGACAATCACGGAAAAAGTGATGTCTGTCCTGAGAACCTCAGGATAAACAAAAATTTTATGAGAAGAAGCTATAGCACTAGAGAAGCTAGTATTAGTGGTATAAACCTCACTATTGAAGAACCAATATCTAAAGAAGAATTAGAAGCTGATCTAAACAGACCAGCCCATATATTCAGAACAAAAAAGCTCTATGAACTCTATGAAGAAGCAGAATCTTGCGAAGATCCTGAATGATTAGAAAAACTAATCGAAAAAATGAAAGAATTCAAAATCAGAAAGACGAGAAAAGTCTTTCCTTATCAAGATATTGAAATGGAAGAAGGAAAAAGCTCCAGAACTTTCATTAGCAGAGAAAAAGGGAAAACAAAACTCCCACTTCAGAAAGCCCCCACGGGTAAAAAAGGGGAAAGAAATTCCCAAAGATTTGTCCCAGATGACAATATGCCCAGAGTTCCAATCACGAACTATGGCATCTGGTTAAATCTAGACAAGAGTCTACACAAAAGAAAAACCATTGACCAATGGGTAGATAGCCTGATGATGGCTTTTGCACTTACCCTTGGAAAATTTGAAGCACCAGATTTGCAGGTGTACTAAGAAACTACTCTTACTGGAGTAGCAAAAAAGTACTACCTATCTTTCAAAGAAACTACCAGAGGAAGAGATTGGCTAGAAGAAATTAAAAATTCAAAATCTCCGTATGATTTTGCAGTACCCCTGTATGATCAGTTCGGCGGAGATCTCTCAAATCTGAGTGAGAAGGCTAAAGAAACGGCCAAATCGAATATCTATGCTCTCAAAATCTGTGACATGAGATATTTCGAAGAATACTTGAATGAATTTCAAGAATATTACTGTACAATTGGTGAACTAGAGAATACTGATCTAGTTAATCTGTTGCACAGAAAACTCCTTGAACCATGGAGAACAGCTATGAGAGAAAGCATAGCTGAAAAACCAATTGAATTATTTTCAGTTGGCGGAATTGCCGATAGAAACCTGCAATTACTAAAAGAGCAATGCAAAGCCAATCTTAGAGCTAAGATGGCTAAGAAACAACTCAAAGGAGTTGAAAATTTCTGCTGTGGAATACTTGATATGCCCACCAACTGGGGATGTCATGAATCAAAGTTCCATAGAAAGAAGAAAGAAAAATATTACTCTAAATTCAAAAAGAGTAATCAGAAAAAGTATTGGAAATTCAAGAGAAGTTCCAATTACAAGAAACAGCAGGATGAAGATCCTAAAAAGAAATTCTTCAAGAAAAAGAAGAATAATCATCAGAATAAGCAACCAAGTAAGAAAGCTTGCAGATGTTGGTTATGTAAAGCTGAAGGGCACTATGCCAATGAATGCCCGGAAAAGGGTAAAAGATTTACTAAAGCTCTCTTTGAAGAATATGAGCAGATAGTAGAAATAGCAATTATGAAATGCTACGAAATAGCCTATTCTGATGATGAAGATGACAACAGGTTAGTCTATTCTGTCTGGTCTGAAGAAACTTCATCTGAGTCTGAGACAGATTCTGAAGTACAGTACTTCGAATCCAGACAAATGAATATCTTGAGAATAAAAAACTGGGAAGAAAGTAAGACAGAATCTTTACTGTCTTCTTATCAGGTGAACCCTGGTACATTCGTTTGTGACTACTGCTTATGTCACAAAAAGAATGGCCTCCCTATGTTTTGTGAAGAGTCAAAAAAGACTTATCACAAAGAATGCTTCATAGCTGAAGCAAGAAGGAAAACCAAAAATGGCCTTGTCAGCCAATTGGTAAAACAAGAATACAAAGAATATTTCTCTGAGAAAAAAGAGAAAGAAATAGAAACTTTGTTCCAAGAAATCATGGAACCATCTTCCTAAAAAATAAAGGAAGAAATCATCGATGAAGAAAAAATCGATGAAAAAGAAAATTTCGAACTGGTTGAAACCCCAGAAATTGTTCCAGAAAATTGTAAACCATTCATTCCAAAGGAACAAGCTCAAGAAAATAAACTTCAACAATCGAAAGTCGTCTCTACCAGTAGATACAGCAACTACATAGAGATTGGGCTAAAATTCCTTGATCACAAAAAATATCATCTACATGCCTTTGTAGATAATTGATCAGGATTTACTGTTGCAAAGAGATTTACAATTCCAGAAGAACTCTGGAAAGAAGAAAAGACAAGAACTGCTACTGGTGTTACATTTGATGGAAGCCATCTCACCATGAATAAGGTAGCAAAAAATGTTCATATCACCATTGGTGGAGGAACATTTATCATCCCTAATGTCTGGCAATCTAAAGGCCAAGGCTCAGATTTCTTGTTGGGAAATGATTTCATTCTCCAACAAAGATTTATTCAGGATGAAGGATAGGCTTCAGAAAAGGAGAACGGGTGTTCTGGGCAGACCGACTCACACAAGCAAAAAGTGTGGTAGGTCCTGGTTTTACTACTCAGTATCAGAGATCGCAACAGAATAGTGGTGATCTTACCCCCTACGAACCCAAATTCGAACCTATACTCCAAATCAAACAACAAGAAGAATTACTTGTTGAAGAATCTTCTGAAGAAGAAGAAGAAAAAGGAACTAGTGAAGATGAAGAAGCTAGTTTCATCCATGAGCATAACCTCAAGCACTTTCAGAATAAGCTTGAGTCTCAGAAAATTCCCACTCTTGAAAAAATCAAGAAACGACTCGAACAGAATATCGATGTAGACCCTCAGAAGTTTTGGGAAAAAGACCCAGTGGTCTGTGAATTAAGATTACATGATATGAATGTCATCTGTCATGTCAAAGCCATTCCTCAGTACAAAGAGGAAGATCAAAAGGAATTCAGAAAAGATATTGAAGATCTCCTGAACAAAAGATTAATTCAACCTTCCACTAGCCCTCATCATGCTCTAGCATTCTACATGAGGAATCATGCAGAAAATCTAAGAGGAAAAGTTAGAATGGTAATTGACTACAGAGATGTCAACAAGAAGACTGTCAAAGAGGGTTATCAAATTGCTAAAGTAAGAGTACTGATCAACCAGCTCAGAGGAGCTAAAGTCTTTTCGAAATTCGATGCATAGTCGGGTTTCTGGCATGTCAAAATGCATCCTGAGAGTATTCCTCTCACTGCATTTGGAACACCACAAGGTCATTACGAATGGCTGGTAAAGCCTTTTGGTCTAAAGCAAGCTCCCTCAATCTTCCAAAGAAAGATGGACAACATCTTCAAGCCTGTCGCGGAGTTCTGCGTCGTCTATATAGATGACATTCTGGTCTTCTCTAAAAACAGAGAAGAACACATGAAACACCTCCACGAGGTTGTAAAGCTGATAGGTCAGCATGGAATTATCCTAGGTGAAAAGAAAATCTTGTTTATCCTCGAAGAAGTTGATTTCCTAGGAATAAATATCAAAAATGGAGTGATAAAACTCCAACCCCATATCCTTGAGAAGATCTGGAAATTCCCAGATAAAATTCCTGATGCTAAGAGTCTAGAGAGATTCCTTGGTGTCATAAATTATGGGAGAGACTTCATACCCAAAATATCAGGGTTAACAGCAATGTTATCTCCAAAGACAAGTTCCAAAAGAAAATGGAACTTCACACAAGATGATGAAAAAATTGTGAAGCAGATAAAAAATCTCTGCAAAAACCTCCCTCCTCTTCAACAACTAGAAGAGAATGATGAAATTATCCTCCAAACAGATGCGAGTGATAATTACTGGTCCGGTGTGGTTCTGGCAAAAAAGCCTGGAACAAACATTGAAAAGATTTGTAAATTTTGTAGTGGCAAGTTCAGCCCTGCAGAACTGAATTATCCCACAGGGGAAAAAGAAATTTTGGCTGTCAAGAAAACAATTTTAAATTCTCCAGCTTTTCTTGGAAAACCCTTTACTTTCCGCACCGATTGTGCTAGAGTAAATAATTTCAAAAATTTCAAACTTGATAAAGCTGTTGATAGAGGAAGATTATCAAACTGGCAACTATTTCTTAACCAATATGATTATAAGGTTGAATTAATTGCAGGAAACAAGAACTATCTTCCAGACACCTTGACTAGGGAAATGGCAATGTTCAGCCAAAGAGATGACGACGAAGGTCGTAATCCCAGAAGTAGAAGAACTGGGAAAGAACATGAGCCTGAAGAGGATCCTAAAGAAAAAATCCACAAAAGGTTTTTGCTAAGTCCAAAAGGACTATCTACAACTGATCAATCCCAGGGTAAAGGATTGGCTAGCCCGTCTCAAACGGCAGACGGTAAAGGCTCATCAAGACCGTTGACGGCTGTTGCTTTGCCAAAAAGAAAACCAACTCCAACTGTAGCTATAAATGTTTTTAATTATGAATTAAGAATTTTTGATGCTCCTGTGTTCAGAACTGGCAGGAGACTAGCTTATCACCAGAAAACAATCTTGGATAATCTCCTTTTTACTTTTCAAGAAAGAAGCCGTGGTCTAATGTTCTCAGCTCTCTTTGCATTAGCTGAAGAACTCTATGAAAATGGTAGGCCACAGTTTGAAGAAATGCATACACAGCAGAGTGCTGTAAGAAAAGAAAAAATTCACTTCCTTGAAAGTCCTGAAAGTGCTAGGGTCCCTATCATGGCACTTAATGAATCAGACTGGCATGAATTTCATAGTCTGATAAGAAGTCATAATTCTGAAGATCGAGTTCCCCCAACTCTCTTTATTATTGCAGGACCTTATGTGGGGAGATACTTAGTCAATGTGCAGAGTGAACATCCTCAAGAACACAAGCTCTGGCTTGTTGAAAATGGTTTTGTCCATAATCTGTGGACTAAAACAAATGATGATCTGAAGGGTTTGCCGCCTATCATTGTCAACACAGTCAAAAACATTAGAAAAAATGACTGTATGCTTCGTTTGAAGTTCATATCCACACCTCCAGAATGGATCTGGAAGGCAAATGGTGAGGTTGAGTATATTTCTCCATATCACTATGTGAGAATTATCCAAAGGAAATATCTGCAACCTGCCTGTGTCGGGTAAAATGGTCAACCAAATTCAAGCATCCCATGGATGAAGGCCATGACCCTAGAGTACATCAAAAAGATCATCTCAGAAGACATCAGCAATACCTTCCTGGCAGCAGGAGAGAAAACTATTATCACTGCTTACGATCATCCTGGCGTAGTCAGCAGTGACCTATTTCTATCTCTCACCAAAAAAGAGATAGATTCGACAATGGCATGCATGCATTGGGTGGAAAAACTTGAGACTGACAACTACTACAAGATGTATGTTGATACAGACGTCGAAGAAAATGCAACAACAGTCAGAATGGCCTAGGCAGACAACAACAGTCAGTACCTGCTCTCATTCTTATGGATAGCTAAACAGCCTTTTGCTGTTTACCTGAGAACGAGGCTCTAGATTTCTAGCATGTATTTCTGTTGAATAAATAAAATAAGGATTACCCACCCATTTTGTCAAAAGTAGCAAAATTAAATATCCTTAGCACTCACTATCTGTTTCATAGTTTTGCATTCTATCCTTAGCAATCACTATCTGTTTCATAGTTTTGCATTCTATCCGTAGCTATCACTATCCGTTTCCTATATGCAGTATGAAGTTTTTAATGTTTTGCCTACCAGAAAAACTAGTTTTAAAATTAAGATTAAGACAAGCAGCAGTGATTCTGCCTGTTAAAGTAACCGCTAGGCAGGAAGCCGTTAGGTGAAAAACTTGGGCATGTTGAACGCTAGTCTTGTTTTCATTTTTGTTTTTAAACAAAGTTTCTAAGGTAGACAAAAGATCTGAGGCTCAGGACAGAATAGGATACTACCCCTTTTAGTCTTTTCCTAAGCAAATAGTAAGATACAAAAAGGTTGGTGCATTTGGGCACAATACATAGAATTTTTGGGCATACGAGAAATATCCCTTTAATTTATACATCAATCCTTCTGAAGCTTAATTGCTAAATTTTTTTATTTTTTTGAAATGGGGCTGATGCGGCTGTCTTTAAGTCTTGATTAATGAAATTGTAGAATACAAGGGGGAACGTAGAGTATGAACTCCAAATTACAATAAGCATAAAGAGAACACCCTGAAATAATACCACGACTCTCCACAAAATCTATGTTTCTAACAAACATCAATTAGCAAATAGTGCACGAATGGCTATTCCATTTGCTTTGATATAGTGGTGACATACTATAAAGATAACTCTATATCAAAGAAGCATCAATAGCACAGCTTTCCCACTATGTTGCCGCACGGAAATAAAACCAGCGGCATTCAATTTCATCTTGCCAGTAGGAGGTTGCGTCCATTTGATCAAACAAATAGCTCGCCACCTCGCTAGGCCAAACAAGGCACACTGAGTGTGCATACAGGGACAAAGCCCACGTCGCCTTATCAAAAGATTGTACGGATTTATTGCCGGCAAGAAGCCATTTCTAACAACAAGTAAAAAACAATAACAAATAAAATAAAAATACCATGGGTCCTGGGCCCAAGCCCAAGCCTAAGCCAGGTTTGACTGCTGCAGAAGGCTTGACTCCTCCGTCCCGACGGCAAGACCCCTGTCTTCCCTCCACTGGCAACACCACCGCCACCTCCTTCACCTCAAAGCGCTGGCCATCCCACAAATCTCCCATCATCTCCAGCGCGCCATCCTGGAACGCCGCCCACCTCCAGAACAGAGCGAACCACACAACCCAGATCAGATCCAGTCGACCCGATAGGAACATGGTGAATCCCAGCCACGCTACCACATTGTAATCACCTTTCATCGCCCTTCTTCGTCAGCCTCTCCAGCCAATCTGGACAAAATCTTCCTCCCCCTGCAGCGTCTACACCAGCCAAGCCACGTACCAACGGACCAACGGTCCCCTTGGGCCGTCCGATAATGACCCCGCGAGGGCGTGCTGTCAGATGGGACATGAAATTTCACAAAACTCGTCAAGCGCGTGCAACGTGTTCTAGGTTTACAACTTGCAACGAGGAGAGTCTTGTCTTATGTCTTTAATTGCTAAATTTTTGCTGAACTCAAACGTGGGAGGTATCTAATTAAAGCTCATATCTTGATAATTGATTCTTTTTATTTTTCCAAGTTAAGTTAATTTGATCAACTAGTGTTTATCTTACCAAATTGTGATCTTTGTTCCTGAATCTTGACATAGAGCTACAAGTATTAGTTCTTGTTCTTAGATCAGAGCTGTATAAATGTATTGAATGAGATGCAGATCGTTGAATTTTTTTTGTTTGTTGTGTAAAGGGTAATAGTGGGATTTAAAATTTTATAAAATAGAGTGATTTGTATTAAGAGTAAAAGGGGGGAGAGGGGGTGTACAAAATGACTCCACTTAATCGTCAGGCATCCATATAAAAAGTCGCTTATGCATTCAGTGTCACATCCATTGGCAGTCGGTACCATGTTAGTATTATGATTTCCAATTCCATACGTTCGGTAATTTCCAATGCCTCAATTATTTCACTTGTTCATACCAAATTAGTATTATGATTTCCAAGTAAGAAGAAACTTGAACCACACAACATAGAACCCTGATTTGTGTGATAGCATGGATCTGATGACTGATGAATTGAAGCTCTAGACTAGAAGGCTATAAGCTGACGGAACTAAAATCTCCAGACTCATGTCCACATAAACCTTCCTCTATCAAAACCAAAAGATTTTAGAACTCAGATAAATAGAGGGTCTTAACATCTAATCTAAATGGATGGATGGTACGTCTCTTATCTGATTTACCCTTTTTCTATATATAAGTGAATTATTATATGTTTTATCGTCCTCGGTTTTCAGTTTTTATCTTTTAGGAAGGGTGCTAAAAGTTGACTTTTTATGGAATAATAATTTGAGAATTTTTTTTTTCATGAAAGTTGCAGAGGACGTTAAACCAAGTCAGTGGACATGTGGTACTCTTAAATCGGAATTCGTATCCGAAAGTTATGGCCTAAAATGTGAAAATTACTATTCATAGTAAATTAGTATATAAATGGAAAGTTACTGTGGTAGGTTTCCATTTCCAGAAACCTACCGATCCCGTAACTCTCTCTCTCTCTCTCCCCAGTTTCGTTTCTTTTTGTTTTCCCGGCATATCTTCTGATTCCAGCCACCTGATGGTTTGATGGTGTTGCCACGGTCATTCTAGGACTGCCTCCTCCTCCAGTACATGCCTATAGTAGTGCATGGCAATTTGGTCAGAAAACTGAAGATCGAAGCAAAACATGTGTACTGTAGCAGTTGGACATTTCAAGTGATTTCTCCCTATTCCGGCCAGCATTTTTGACGATTCCGGTCATTTTGGAAAGCCCATTCTTTATAGATGAATCCCTCTAAGTTTCATAACTCAATTTAAGGTGTGGAAGGAGAATTGAAGGTTTGAATTTTTCTCTGCATTATTGCAAATTGGATGTTTACTGTTTGCATTGAATTTCGGCAATTCTATGTGTTTTCTGTCTTGGTAGTAGTTCAGAAAAGTGTTGGGCTTGTCGAGTTGATGTTGTAGCTGAAGTTTGGTGACCCAATTTGCAGGTGGCTTGCGGCGCGTGGGCCACTGTGGGTGGCGCGTGGTGACGCGTAGGGCGGAGTTTTGGTTTATGTTTTTAGCTAGTTAAATTGTACATGAGTTATAGAAGCTATTATGTGATTTTGGTGAAGATTGGAGAAGTTTTGAATCGATTATGAATTTTTGAAAATTTAAAATTTCGGTTATCAATTTACGAGAATCCGACCATCAGATTTCTCTTGAATTTGCCTAGAATTTGTAAATCGATGAATCGACGTTATTGGTGTAGTTTGGATGGAATCTGATGCGAATTGAAGGAGTTGAGTTTAAATGAGACGTTTAGAATTTCGATTTCTAATTATCATAAAGTTAAATTCCCAACTTGTAATTATATTTTTACGATTGTTATTGGTATAGGACGAGAGGAGACTCCATACGAGGAGAGTGTAGATCGACGGCAGGCTACTGTAAGTGGACTGTTATTTTAAATAATGATGCATGTAATTATTTTCCCGAAATAATGATTGATTTATGTATCATTTTATTTATCGAGCATAATACTTGGAATTGGACTATAATTTTGGTATTGTCTTTCCATATGTGCTTCAAAAATATGTATTCATTATGCTCGGGTTCGGATTTATGATTTGTTTTTATTTAAATTACGGAGATTATAATTTATCTTGATTATTATTTGAAATTATGATTTATGTGATTCTCGATAAATTATTTTTCCTATGTGATTATATGTTATTCGTCGACTTTGAGATTTTTGAAATATTATCAGAAATGAGATTTTCGAAATATTATCAGAAATTAGATTTTCGAAATATTATCAGAAATGAGATTTTCGATGGAATAATATTTATTTATTATTTCTTGCCCATTTATTTTGAACTTGGGATTATCTTGGCGTGTGGGACACGTCATTGGACATTTATTTTGAGGGATATTGGGGGCCTTATGTATTTATGAATTTACTTACCACCTTGGATTTCATGATGAAATTTGGGGCCCGGTCTTGTCAATGGAACTACATACCATTTGGCCACCAGTCTTCAGCATCTTAGTCATAACCGAATGTATCATGAGAGTGCCCTCATAAGGGGTTACGTATCCGGCTACTTGTGATGTTGAAATAAGAACGTTGTTAAGCATCATATGGAAGATATACATAAAAAGACTAGCAAACTCGTTCCCTAAAATTAAAATAAATTGACCGTAGGAATACATAGTACCAAAAATTATGCTTAATATATCAAGACTTGGAATTGGATCAGAGTTCCAAGAATCATTCAACCATTCCAGAATCCATATTGTTCTCATCAGAACAGACTGACAAGGAGATAATCACTTTACATGCTTAGCAAACCACCACAACATGTCATTATGACTTACGAGCTTCCTCTCCACTCTTTGCAGCTGCTGCATCATCAACATCGTAGCAGGGGCGGAACCACATGGTAGGCTGTCTGGGCTGTAGCCTAGACAGAATTTTGGTCAAAAAACTCTCAAGTATATGTATATTTCCCTTCAATCCATACTAGCCCCCGAGAAGAAAAATTCTATGCAGCTACTCGACTAACTCGAGCCCTCGAGTCCTCAGGTCCTTGTCTGCTTGACAGCAGTGCGGCACCAGTTGGAGACGAGCTCGATGATCTGGTCATCTTTGATCGATGGACTCCCCGATGACTTCCTTGACCTTCTGCAAGACATGACCGATCGGAATATCTATTCCTGCTGTATATATTAGCTCAGCACCAATCTAGCTTTTGTCAAAGCTTATGAAATTGCTAGAGTATATTATATAGTAGTTGTAGTAGTAGTGGAGGAGAAAAACCTAGCTAAAAGAAGAAAGTGGGGGAGAAGCAATTTCTGAGATAGAAGAGGACGAGAAAGAAAGAGTTATAGCAGAAGCAGAAGGAGTAGGAGTGGGTGAGTAGCTGTTTGTCTTAGAAAATTGTAAGATGGAGTGATGGATAAATATATATATATATATATATATAAATATCAATGGGAAGTGGGGCGACAGTGATATATATATATATATATATATATATAATATCAATTGTAAGATGTTGTGTTGTGTGTGTGTTCCTAAGTTGGGGTTTGATTTCCGGTGGGCTTGGAGAAATGTGTTTGTAATTGAGCTAAGCCCTCCCTCTACTTTGCATAACTAACATCATAATTTTATCCACCAATTGCATCAATTGTAAGATGTTGTGTTGTGTGTGTGTTCCTAAGTTGGGGTTTGATTTCCGGTGGGCTTGGAGAAATGTGTTTGTAATTGAGCTAAGCCCTCCCTCTACTTTACATAACTAACATCATAATTTTATCCACCAATTGCTGATTGCCACGGTAGCCCTCTCCCCTGTCCCTGCGCATTTTAGATTTCAAAACTACTCCTATGTTTCAGGGCAGTTAGTATAAGTTGGAGGAAGACGAATCGGTTAGTATTTTATCCTGACTTGGCATGCTGATTTGGAAAATCCCATGAATTTACTCTAAGTTCCGATTTGGGAAAATCTCATGAATTTATTCTAAATTCCGATTTGTGCATTTCGATGGAGGTCAGTGGCTGACTTTGAAGTTAGTGGGCTTGCCGATAGCATTAATAATGATTATGTGATTGCTGAGTTTGAAGTTAGTGGGCCTCAGAGGGTAAGATTTAGTTAGTTTATTGTTGTTTTTACAATAAATGTATGCTTGTAGTTATAATTTACGAAGTTTGATTTTTTGTCCCCTCCATTGTATGTTTTGATTGAAAATAATAAAGGTTTGACGACTTTCATATCCTGAATCTGCCACTGCATCGTAGTATCGTACCATGTACAACTTTTGGAAATATCTTCACACACTACCAACCTATAGTTAAGAGAATAAGGCTTAGTTTGGGATTGCTTTTGGGGCTGCTTTTGGCACCAAAAGTGCTTTTACAAATTAGCTGGGCTGTTTGGTAAAACCTCTACAATCAGCTTCCATCTGGAAGCGCTTCCTTGAACCGCTGAAATCAAGAAGCTCCATTTCGTAGCTTTTCATAGCTGCTTCTGCGGGAAACAAGTTGAAAACGCGGAAGAGCTAATGAAATTTCTGATATTGGTGAAATTGTCCTTCTGGTTTTTCCTGTTTCTTCTTTCACGTCCACATCCTTTGCTCTCTCACTGCTTCTTCTCTCAGACTCATAGCTAGAATCATTCCTTGGTTTTGCAATCTTCGAAACAAGTCGGAAGGGAAGATGTCAAAAGCCTTGAATTTCTTTACTTCATGTTCTGGGTGGAGCATAGTTTCATTGTGCGATTGTGTCTTTTGAAAGCTGAAATTTTGCAGCATTTCATCGATTTTTGATATGGGTAGTTATGTTTTTGTGATTCAAAAGATGGGTCTTTGGTGATTTGAAAAACTTGATGGTATTTGAGTATTTCTGAGTGTTTCTTTGTTCAATTGCTAAATTGGGTCTTGTTTAGCATGCGAGCTTAATGGAAGGGTCTCAGTTTATTTGGTTATCATTTGGATAGAGGATTTGGTTCGGATTTTGAGGTGGATTTTGCTTTCTTTAGCCTATTACCGGTTTGGTATTCATATATGTCAATGTAGATTTGGTTAGACAAACAAGAGAGTGGCTTTGCTAATTCATGTTTTGTTTGTGTTGCAAGAACAGAAGAGTGGCGTTGCGAATTCTAATCATGGAGGATTTTGGATTGTGGTCTGTATAGCAACAAGGAAAGGTATATGTCTAATTCTCTATCTACAGATGGAATACACTATTGCCTCTCTTTTATTTTGGATTTTCGGTTTCGTTTGCATTTGCTCATGTGCTAGTTTTTATATTATGATGTTTTGTCCTCATTTAGAAACTGTGAAGATATGCTACTTTCTTTAGCTATAATTCATCTGGATTATATACTAGTCTACAGAGCCTCTTGCTCAATGTTCTTAGATTGATTGGAAAATTACAATGATTCTGAAATATTGTCTATGACTTTTTGGGAAATTAATTATGTAATGCCAATGAAAAATAATGCCAAATCTAAGAGGGGCAGAGGGGTGACAAAAATGTATTGAAAAGTCATGCATGCTGTTTATGGAATTTGAAATCAACCAGAACTTTCTAGCTAGCTTATTATTAGTATAAAAGCCATATCAATATGGATTTCCTCTGCCACATACACACCAAATTATATTCTAAACACTTCTTGTACCTCCTTGATCATGGGTTGTTGTTAAAGGCATCAAGACTTTGCAAACTTTGGACTAACATGATTAATTGCTTGTGGGGGATGCTGGTGTTCTTGAAGCTCTGTTTAGAACTCAACTAAAATTGTATTAAAGTATATTCCATACTTGATGTATTTGTATTCTTTTATAACAAGTAATTCATGGATTTGTACTCAACAGTTGATCGATGTTTATATATGAAGCAGATTGTTATCAAGTTGTTGCGTAGGACAATTATTATAATATTGCTATGCATTTTATCCAACAGACAGAAGTGAAATTATTGGCCGATTATATTCTGGACTTATTTTGTGTAATAGTAAAACATAATATGCATGTTTAAGGGTTTAAAGTAAATCTTTTATTTGATCTAAGCAAGGGTACAAGGATAATACATGAGAAATTTTTTTATTTGGTATGGTTACATAATTAAAAAATAAAATTATGTATGTTAGTAGCATATCTTAGCATGTATGACCATTTTGGTAATTATAGCTAGCCAAAGCACTTTTGCCTTGCAATTTACCAAACACTCAGAAATTGTTTTTCGTTCTCACAGCACTTTTAAAAACAGTTTACCAAACACTCAGCTGTTTTTTCTCACAGCAAGTTCGGAAGTGTTTCCTCTCACAGCAAGTTCGAAAGTGATTCTTCTCACAACACAGTAATCCCAAACTAAGCCTAAAATTGCTGACAGTCCCCCAACACAATAGTCAAATTCATGGCCTCGCTCTTGAGCTCAGCTCAACCACTTCCACCGGCGTTTAACGGAGGACCGGCTCCGGCTACCAAACCGGCAACTCTTCGGGCACAGACGACGCCCCATCCTCAACCCACTAGTGCAGATAACAACGCCAGACTAGCAATAACACAGAGAAAGCAAGAGAGCTTCAGAGGCTGAAAGATAAGGAGGCCAAGGACAGAAAGGAAGAGACCAACAACAAGTTAGCTTCTCGGAAAGCAATCTCGGTCGTTTTGCGGAGAGAAGCTACCAAATCCCACATCGAGAAGAAGAAAGGCTCCAAGAGACTGCTTCCCAGGACTGTGCTCGAAGCCCTCCATGAGAGAATCACTGCTCCGCGGTGGGAGTCTGCTCTCAAGGTCACTCCTTTTTACCTTTGTTTTATTCTGACTCGGTTTTCGAGAATCGGGTCATTGAAATTTCTATCTGGGATTCTGGGTTGTGCTTGTTAAGTTGGTTCTGCATTTGGTTCAGGATTTACTATGCTAGTATTTAATCAATCCATGTGCTTGGTTAGCTTGAGGTTTATCCAGTTGGTCAATTTTCGCGTAGTTAATGAGTTGATGTAGGAATGGATATCATGGTGTGAATGTAGTAGAATTGAAATTTTGGGTTATGAAGCCACTTGAAATTAGGTTGATGATAGTTCCACTAATAGTGTGGTTGAGACCTGTTAGAAGAATTGAATGAACCGTAAGCCAATGAGGAATCGAGAATGTAAATGGAGTTGGACGTTCATTTGATGTGAATAAACAAGTAGTTGGCATGATGCAAACTCTGATCGTTGCTTATGTTATTTACTGATCAAGGAATCGTTCATTTAAGATATGTTATGTTTAATCTTCAGGTTTTTGAACTGCTGCAAGAGCAGCTCTGGTACCGGCCCAATCCTGGTGTTTACAACAAGCTAATTGTCATGCTAGGAAAATGTAAACAACCAGAAAAAGCTGAGGAGCTTTTTCAAGCTATGATTGACGAAGGATGTGGTGTCAGCCATGAATCTTATACTGCTCTTATATCTGCCTATGGTAGGAGCAGTCTCTTTGACAAAGCATTTTCCCTCCTTGAGCAGATGAAGAATACTCCTGACTGCCAGCCTGATGTCCATACTTATTCTATCCTCATAAAATCTTGCCTGCAGGTTTTTGCATATGACAAAGTGCAGGCTCTGCTTTCAGATATGGAAATTCAGCACATTAGACCCAACACCATCACATACAATACCCTGATCGATGCTTACGGGAAATCTAAAAAGTATTGCCCACTTATCCTTCCTTTCCAAAAACTTGAATGCTGTATTTAGTTGCTGCGAATAATCTACTGTAAGGTTTTATACCTGTGCTTAAACAGTTCTTTTCCTCTTTATAAGATATATAGTTGTGGATTGTCATTGTGAGTACCAAAACAGGATTGAATAGGATTTTGGACTTAAGTATTGGGAGATCTTATGCTAGTTTGATATTGATAGGCATATGGGTACAATACACTCAACAAATTACATTGGCTTCCAGCTTTTCATTACTATTGCTCCTACACAGATCTCTTCCTCCCTTATCATTTTTTTATGGTCAATGAAATAAAAGAATAGATTTTCAGTTCTTCTCCTCATAATTTCTCTCTCTCATTTTTTTTTTCTGAGATTGTACTGTTATAAGTTTCCCTTATTTTCCTCTCATCCAAAAAGAAAATCGTTTCTCTTGCATTCTTTTCATTCAGATGAATAAGTGTAATTCAGTTTGAAGGAATTACTCATTCTTAATGTCTCTCTTTCCTAAAAGATTTGCAGAGATGGAGTCGACACTTGAGGCAATGCTTAGCCAACAGGATTGTGAGCCTGATGTCTGGACCATGAATTCCGTAGTGAGAGCCTTTGGCAGCAGTGGGCAAATAGAAACAATGGAGAAATGTTTTGAGAAGTTCCACAGTGCCGGAATCCAACCAAACATCATGACTTTCAACATTCTCCTCGATTCGTATGGAAAAGCTCGGAATTATAAGAAAATGAGTGCTGTGATGGAATACATGCAGAAATACCATTACTCATGGACAATCGTTACATACAATGTGGTGATAGATGCATTTGGGAGGGCTGGGGATTTAACACAAATGGAGTATCTGTTTAGGTTAATGCAGTCAGAGCGGATCAAACCAAGCTGTGTCACACTTTGCTCACTCGTAAGGGCTTATGGGAAAGCAGGTAAACCTGAAAAAATTAGTGGTGTTTTACGTTTTGTGGAGAATTCAGACGTGATATTGGATACTGTGTTTTTCAATTGTCTGGTTGATGCTTATGGGAGGCTGGGATGCTTCACAGAAATGAAGGGGGTGCTTGAGATAATGAAGCAAAAAGGATGTTCTCCTGATAAGATCACATATAGAACCATGATTAAAGCTTATTCATTCAACAATATGACTGGCCATGTGAAGGAACTCCATGAACTTATGCAATCGGCAGGAAGTCAGATGACTTGGTCACAGAGACAAAAACCTGACTTTTGATGAACACTATTTGCGGTTAATGCATCCCTCGTATATATGCAATCAACAGGAAGTCTGATGACTTGCTCGCAGAGACAAAAGCCCCTTTTGATGGGCACTATTTGCAGTTTATACATTCCTCATATATTGTACAGTATCATTGTTTGTAACTGATTCCTGACCCTCGTACATGCATATGTGAAGGAAAATGAAATGCTGTGTGGTGTGGTAGTGTTATACGACCTGTAAAGTGATGACATTAATCATGAATAGTAAATATTACTGACATATTTACTCTCTTTCTGATATCCTATACGGTTTTTTTTATCACACATATATTCCTGGTTGAAATCACCTATCGTTTGATTATGCGAGTTCCCAAGTATTGAAATGATCTTTCCACAGGATAATGCGAGCTTCATACTGTATTTAAATGATTAACTAAATCTGACACAAGCACATTTTGACTGGATGCCCTCTATTTTGTCTGTTCTTACTTGTCTAAGGGGGGTGTATTGTATATGGAATTAGTGGAAGTTTTAAAGAAATCTATGGAATTTAAAAGTCTGGGTGTATTCAATATAGACTTTTAACAGTCCATGAAAGTCTTGAGGTATTCAATTAGGATTTTTAAAGACTTCATGAATTCCACCAAAATCTAGGGGTATTCAATTAGGACTTTTAAAAATGAATAAAAGTACGAGGTATTCAAAATATCATTCATACTTATGGAATTAGAAAATCATGGATAATCATGAACTTTGTAGTGTTAACTATACATAACAAACTCCAATAATTTTCCAGCCTCCACACCAAAGATTTCAAAAAGTCTATCAAAGTTTCCTCTTCAAAAAAAAAAAAAAGGTCTATCAAAGTTATTCTCTCTACGCACGAAGAAGTTTGTCCTTCATCATCTCTCTTTCTTAATTTTTTGTCTTTTCTCTAATTTTTTATGATATCAACTTTTTTTGATACCCAACATGTTCATTGTAGTTGTTGAATGTGATTTTTTTTTTTTTTTTTTTCAATTATGATACTTCGAACCCTAATAGCAATAAAAATGATTTATGAAACCGTAAAACTCAAATATTGTGGTCTAACCCTAAGACCTTGAACCATACTAAATTTTATCTTATTAATTAATTATTCTCATTAATTTGAATTTATATTATGGTTCAAAAAAAGGTTGAACAATTGAATTTCAATTGATTGATTATAGATCAAGACATTGATCAATATTGCTACAATATATGTTAATCGGCTAAAACAAAATTGATGAGAATAATTAACCATAAACATCAAGTGATCTATATTGTATATTTATGTTGTTGGGAGATTAGGAATGAGAACAAACTCGCTAAACAGACTAACAATCATTTATTTGAGTCCATTTCTATTAAAAGATACTGGAGCATTGAAGAGACAACAAGTTATTATTTTGTTTTGTGTTTGGGCTGCATTTGTTTTTTTTTTTTTTTTTAATATTTTGTACATCCTAGGAAATCTGTAGAAGTCATTCATAATAAAGTATATAGATTTTCATGAATCAAGAAAAGTCTGTTGCTAAAATCAATGGTTTTAAGAAATCCATAACAGTCTATCGACTTTTTAAAGAGTCTGTGGACTTTTCAAAAAGTCTGTCATTTGAAAAAAATCTGCACAAATCCAAATACAATACACCCCCCTAAGGTAATTTCAGAAGAGTCGGAACCATGTTTAGCCTCATCCTCTAATGCTGCATTGTTGTGCATATCTTCTTCAGCTTCTTCAAATTCTTTACTGTTGTGTATGGTATTTTCCGTCTCTCTAAACGACTCCTTCAGTCCTGCCCTAGTTCCACGACAGTTTTGACCTTTTTGAATTGATAAAAATTAGTTATAAATATTAAAAAAATATTAAAAAGAAGAATGTGCGTGTTTCAGTTGAGTTTTAGAAACACTTGAAAGTGATTTTATAAAGCATTATTACAGGTTCACCTGAATTATGGATTACGAGAAGCAAATTTGGTGACTCATTTACTTGCTACCCATGCCTTAAGAAATTGTGATAGCCAAAGCTAGTTTGTACATTGTAGCTCATAAGATTATAAGGGAAGCAATTTTGAACGGTTGTAATCATTAGTTGATTCAATAAACTTTCATTTAAAAAAAAAATTACTTTTCAAGTTGGAGGTATATTTCTTAGTATTTAGACAAATATATGCTTCATTTTAACAGCTTCTAATAGAAGTTTAATTAATGAGTTAAGTATAAACTAATATTCAATGTAAGTAAATCTTTGAAAATACCTTGTAATCTCAATAATGTACGACATAAGTGCATTAAGTAATTTTTTTTTTTAAATAGAGTTATGCCGAACATATGAAAGCTTAGCCTTTGCATACAGCTTATCTACAGGGCCTAACTAAAATCATAGTGGAAGGAGATTCCAAGCTCCTCATTGATTGCATTACGGGTTATGCAACAATTCCTTGGAGTATGAAGACTTTAATAAGAGACATTAAAGAATTGACACTTCAGTTTCAAGATATTATTTTTAGACATACATTTAGAGAGGCTAATTTTGTAGCCGATCATTTAGCATTCTTAGCTTATAACTTTCAGTGTTCTACTGCCTACCCCTTTCGATGTGCCCAGCTTTCCATTTGGATCAACTGAGAAGGAGTGTCTCTCGTGATTTGTATTTTTCGTTGTAAGGTTATTTTGTCATAAAAAAATAAAAATAAAAAAATAGCCAGCGTTGGTGATTTTTTCTTTATTTTTAATAGTTTATTATGTTTATTCCTTTTATTGGTTGTTTTCGGGGGTCGGGTTTATAAACAAAGGAATGAGGAAAGAAAGAGAGAGGAGATTGAAAGTAAAAAAAGAAAGAGGAAGGAGAAGAGAGAAGAGACAGTTGGGGCTGCGATCAGAAGTAGTCTGGTATGGAAAAAGTTTTGATTTTTCAGAAGAAGAAAAGATGAACGACTGAAACAGAATTGTGGGAAGGCCTTTGTTTTGGCTACTTACGGTTAGTGAGAGTGACTCCTTTGATTTACAAATTTTACTTTTGTTTCTGTTTGTGGGGAAGGCAAGTGAAGGCCTTTCTATCTATTCTGGAAACTTGGTTTTATTTAACTGGTTTGGTTATCATTGCTTTCGATCAGAGTAGATAAATTTGGAGGCTGAAACCAGTTGTTTCATAGTTGTGAATGGTTGGTTCATTACCTGGGTTTCGAAATGTTGTTAAATCCTATAGGATTTGACTCATGTGTAAATCAATGTGTTTTTGTCTTTACGGTTCTATTTTAGTTTTAGGTTCAAACTATGTTTTACCTTTTCTAATTCGAATTTCATGCTTCTTTATACTCTTCTGTTTTTGTTTTTCTCCTGCTGCTCGCTGTGTAGACATACAATTCTTATTCCTAAGTGTTTATTGATGGATGCAGATTCTCGTTGCATTTCTAAAACCTTGAGGGGACTCTTCTCAGTATTGTCTGGTACACGTTTCGATACCTGGAACATTGTGGATTCAGTTGTGGCCAATCATAACTCTTAACTATCTAGATTGGTTTAGTTAAGTTCTGTCATAGTCTTTGAATCTAGGTTTTTATTTAACTAAAGGGAGAGGCAAAACTTGCTTTAGTGTGTGTATCATCTCTTGACTTTGATACTGACATGTCACATTTCAAAATGCAGGCATGTGGTCATTACAGGCTTCCAAGACACGGGTAAGAGATCTCCTCTTCTATTCTATGTTAATTTACTACAGCTGGAACATGTGATCAAAATTTAGAATGACATTCGCTAATATGACTTTCCCTTTCTACGTTTACTTGCAGCTCTTCTCCTCACTGCCATCTATTACTTCTCTCTCGAATGTAGAAACCCAATTGAAAGCTCTTTTGGAGGACCCAGATCCTAAAATTACAGAGGCAATTTCGATTTTTCATCCCTGATGCTGTTACTTACACAAGTATCCTTGATGAGCTTTTCAAAAATGGAATGGCTACAAAAGCCATGGGGATGTTCACTTTAATACTCATGAAGGGTAAAGAGCCTAATAATGTAACATACAACGTTATGATTGATGGACTATGCAAGGAGGGGTTGATGGATGATGCTTTAAAGATCTTAGAAATGATGAAAGGGAAAGGAATGCCTGATGTAATTACTTACAACACATTACTAATGGGACTATTCTGTGCTGGGAAGGTTGATGAGGCAATGAAACTTTTCAGTATGATAACAAATGATGAGAACTTTGTTGAGCCGGATGTTATCACATATAACACGGTCATTTTGGGACTGTGCAAGGAAGGTAATCTTGATCACGCTCTGGAGATTTATCATACAATGGTTGAAAGGGGCATTTCTGGTAGCTTATGTACTTACAATACTTTGATAGATAGATGCCTACAGGAAGGAATAGCTGACAAGGCCATAGAATTCTGGAGACATGCAGTGGACTTTGGAGTTATTCCCAACTCAATCACTTATGGTGTCATGATCAATGGATTTTGCAAAAAACAAATGTTCAGGGTTGCAAAAGGACTTTTTAGTAAAATGAGAGCTTCTTGGATTAGTCCTACTGTAAATAGCTACAACTCTTTGATGTCATCGTTGTGCAAGGAGGGTAGTTTGGGGCAAGCTAGGTTGTTGTTTCAAGAATTGAGAACTGCAAATTATTTGCCTAGTGCTGTCTCATTTAATACCATGATTGACGGAATTCTAAAAGCTGGAGATATTAAATCTGCTAAAGAGTTGCTAGAGGATATGTTCAAATTGGGTTTAAGTCCTGATATAATTACCTTCTCTACATTAGTAAACCGGTTTTCAAAACTTGGGCTCTTGGATGAGGCTAGAATGTGTGTTGAGAAGATGATTGCTTGTGGTGTTGAACCTGATGTCTTTGTATTTGATTCTTTATCAAAGGGCTATAGTTCAAAAGGTGAAACAGAAGAAATTGTTAATTTGCTTCATCAGATGGCAGACAAGGATGTTATTCTTGACAAAGAAATAACTTCTACCATCTTGGCATGCCTCTGTCAAATCTCTGACGATGTTGATGTGATGGAGGTTCTCCCAACTTTTTCCAAAAACACATCAAAAGGAATAAGCATTACCTGCAATGAGCTACTGATCAGAGTCAATAAATCTTAAGCGGAACTTATGTTACGTGCTGGTTGAGATTCTTTCTCCTGAAGAGGCCTCCCAGTACCACAAAAGTGTGTTGCTTTCTATGTGCTACGCTACGTAAGTCATATCGACTTTCTTTTGTTCAATTTGAAATGTTTGCTATTTATTAATTCCTAAAGGAATGGCCAATTGCTGTTCTTACTATCATTTTGAAAATAGAAAATTAAGATTGGAGTTGATGTAGTCAGATTCTGTAGATAGCGTATTTTAATCCAATTTACGAACAGTATTTTTGTAGTGCTTTAAGCCTTTAAGGTTCACCTTTTGCTCTCTTGCCCATAATATACTAGCTAAGTGAAGCTCCATGATTACTCTGTTACAGTAAACTTTTGTATGCTGAAAGAATAGAACTATTGCTGTATCAAGCCTCCTTTCATTAGCATTGGTTCTTCGGGTGTTCTTTATGCACATAATAAACTGTTTGAGGTGTGTGCATAAAAACATGTAAAAGAATGTAGAATAATCTGAAAAAAAAAACAAAAAAACAAATTCAAGAAAGATTATAGTTACAGAAAAGGAGATTGATAACATTGAATAGTGGGTAGAACTTGATAAAGAAAAGAACAGAACAGAAATTTAAGCTCAGGTTGTCATAGTTAGAATGTTTCTGGTAGATGATAGGGTTGTGTAACAGAGGGACAAAAGATGGTAGACAGAACTCAAAGAAGCATTACAGTATATATCTGGATTGCATAATACACACAGACAGAAAAACACACACACACACTCACCCCTCTCTTCTTTTTAGTCAATTCTCTCCCTTAAGCTTCTGTTGATGCACAAAGTAATGTCTTTACCCTGTTGTATTTTCAGTTAACAGGCCCTTGTGGAGCAATGGATTGATTTTGCAATGTTAGAGATTGATGCCAATATTTTGCGTTGGTTCATACCGCGTATCGGTTTGCAGTCTACCTTCCTCCGATAAGAAATTGCTGCACATTTTGTTTCGCAAGATCTGTTTTTTGTCTTTAGTAATTTGTATTTACCTAGACCTGTCAAGTTATTCACACACATCTTTTGTTTTTGGCACATAGGCTGAGGAAGCTGCAATTTCTTCCCTGAAGAGAGCACTAACTGCTTTGAACAGTTATCTTGCTTCCAACATGTACTAAGTTGGGCACTCTGTGACATTGGCTGATATCATTATGATATGTAGTTTAGCACTGGGATTTAACCAGTTGTTGATGAAAAATTTTACCTCTGAATTTCCTCATGTTGAGAGATACTTTTGGACATTGGTTAATCAGCCTAATTTTCGCAAGAAGCTGTTCAGTCAGTAAAGAAGCCTTCTCAGCCTAAGGAACCTGCAAAAACAAAGGTCAAGCATGAGGCAAATAGAGAAGCCAAGAAAGAACCAGCAAAGCCTAAAGTAGAAGAGGCACCCAAGCCCAAGGCAAAGAATCCTCTTGATCTTTTGCCTCGTAGCAAGGTGATTCTGGATGAATGGAAAAGGCTTTATTCAAACAAAAAGACCAACTTCCGTGAGGTTGCTGTCAAAGGTGATTCCTTATTGACTTTGTTTATACTCTGTACTGTTCCCTGTATTGTTTATAATCTTCAGCTCAGTTACTTGGGTAGCCTTTGAGGTGGTATTTGGTAATTTTGTATATTTATTGGTTCATGATAAGGGGTGTGCTTCTAATTTAAATGTCATGGTCTTGAGTTCTATTTAGTGGGATTGTTTTGGTTCCAATCTTTCTCTTGGTCAGACCTCAATAAGAGCATACTGGTGCTTTTGGCAAGTTAATGAATTAGATTCTTCTTTAGGCTAGTCAGTAGCAAACCTTCAATGTCATCAGACAGTTAACTGTAGCTTCTAGTTGGTCTTTTATATATGCTATATCAACATGCTAACTTCTGGTTAGTGCCAAATCAGAATTCGTAACAAATATTGATCACAATAGTGAAATTATAATTTATGGCTGTAAGTTATACTTGGATTTCGATGGAACTTTAATACATTTGCCAAAATATTGAAAATTTGAGTGAAAGTACAATTTTGAAGGACTGTCATTAACATCCTCCTGCCATCCATGCTGCTTTGTTTCCTTCATTTTCTCCTAGGCAAGCAATGGATTATATTTGTATCTGTTAATACTTAATACTCGTGTGAGTCCGTGTGACAGCTTTTGAACTTGATGCCTTTAAGAAATTAAGAATTGAGCACGCCACATATTGTTAAATGCTGTAAAAGTCTGCGTCTGAATGGCAGTTATCTGGAAGTTGGGTTTTCTAACTGCCTTAACATCCAGTTAGAATTCTCATGATTTCTCTTGTTATACCAACATTCACTTCATCTTACAGGCTCCTGGGACATGTATGATTCAGAGGGTTGCTCTCTTTGGTTTTGCGATTACAAATACAATGATGAAAATGCAGTTTCATTTGTGACTTTGAACAAGGTGGGCAGTTTTCTGCAACGGATGGATTTGGCTCGTAAATATGCACTTTGGGAAGATGTTGGTGATTGGGTCTGATCCTCCTTTCAAGGTGAAGGGCTTGTGGCTGTTCCGCGGGCAAGAGGTTCCCCAGTTCATAATTGATGAATGTTATGACATGGAACCGTATGATTGGTGTAAGGTTGATATCACTGATGAGGATCAAAAGAAGCGCGTGAACCAGATGATTGAAGATCATGAGCCTTTTGAGGGAGAGGCTTTGTTGGATGCCAAATGCTTCAAGTGATGAGACAAAGGTGTTCGAAGAGGTAGCTGTAACGTCTCAGGGGTTTCTTTAGAGGGTCCTTCATTCTGGTTGATTGTGTTTCAGACAATATATTTTGCTTCTCGTAGCACTCTAATGTATGACATTGATAGGATCTTGTATTTTTTGGTCTTATATGATACAATGGTGTCCGTTATATTAGCACTATCAGTTGAATTACATGGTGACGAGGTTGATATTTATTTGCAAGTTATATTAGACTTCGAACACGTGTGCTGGTGAAATTTTGAATATCACAACAATTTCGTAGTTCCGTACAATCTCATGTAATATGCACTCTGACCGTAAGTGAAATGTTAATTGCTTTCGACTTCCGGGGGGCTTAACTATATGTTGGGTTGGGTTATCTGCGACTTCATTGTGGTCAATTAAAACTCCAAAGAGCCTTCCAGCAGGTAGCATGTGGCAATACATATATATGTGAAGCATTGCTTTACACGATTCTTAGTTTAGTGGACCTTACGCGACCAAAATCTGATGAGGGGAAATGATGCACAATAGAAACGCAATGAAGCAAGGGAACTAGAACATCAAGAATGGGGTTTGGCCAAAATCTGTGCCTATGTCCTACCAAAAGATTTCATTAGCTTATGATTTAAAAAAAAAAAAAAACCCACCACCGACCCTCTCACAATACCAGTGTTTCCTGGCCCCTAGAAACTCAATCTCTCTCAAACACTTATAATTGTTACCATTATTTTTTGGGCAGCTTTAATTGATACCCTCAAGTCTTATTGTACTACTTGGCTTTGCCCAAAAAAAATAATAATAATGTAGCACTTGGAGAACTTTTCTAGGCATCCCAACACCTATAGATGATTGGTTACAGGTTTGGGCCAATTCAGATTTCCTAAATCAGTTACAAATGGGAAGAAATGACGATTAACAGTTAACAGAGATAACTGGTATGCAGTCAGCTGGTGACCGGTCGCGAAACTCCCGAGCTGTAATTCTAACCAATTGCACCGGTACTTGAATCCATGACAGGCGAGCCAATCACAACAAGCTCTTAGTACTGCATTAGTACATTTAATTGTCACAAGCCTGATACAGTATCTTCATCAAATAAATGGACAAAAATAAAATGCATTATGCTAGAGGCTAGAATATGCAATCTTTGCAAGTGGGGTGGATACTACAGGGCTTCTTGTCGTAATGGGAGGTCTCTAGTTCGCCCAGCTTGTGAAAAACATCCCTTGGGGGGGCTATACCCAAGTTGCTCCCCTTCCCGGAGAGGTAGGCTCACTCAAGCCACCATTTTATATCCAAAAAAAAAAAATATATGCAATCTTTATTTGCATGGGACTCTAGAGGCTGATGAAATGAAGCATTGTAAATTAGCAAGCAGTTCACCAAACCCCTTCAACTAAGATGTAGGTTTCTTCTTTTACCATAACATATGACATTTTAGTGTATCGATGCAATTCTTCTATCTTGAAACGTAACTTAATGCATCAATTATATACTTTTCAATCATTTATTAAGCACATAAAGAAAACAATAGTCCATAGCCCCATACCCTCAACATGCCGCATAAGAAAATCAGCTTGGATGAACTCGGTGTTCAGAAATCCATTCAGTCTCCACCTTTGCTGAGAACAACAAACAGTTTCTATATCAAATAACTGTAACAATTTGTGGTGAAATTTCTTTTTCTTTGCATAAAGAGTAATAATTTGTTAAACTTACTAATGGAACTTCAAATCCGGTGGAAAATATGAAACAATTTTTTTTTTTTTTTGTGGGAACTTGATTGAAAAAGAAAATACAAGAAAACAAATCTGTTAATAAAAGAATATGAGACACACAACAGACATGAATTACAAGGAAAGAAACAATTTATCATACTAACATAATCCTGCAACTCCAATTACTGAACCACCTTTTACCTTCAATTGATTTTGCATCCTCAAATCCCTTATCCAGTTATCCTAGTATGAATACACTTCCCAAGCTTTAGAAACTAAACTTTGAACATGTATCTGTAAGTAAATATATATATATATATATATATATATATATATGCAATGCTATATTTGGAATCTTCCAACTGATTTCGATCAGTAAGAAATAGACATCTGATTCAGTATAACATACAAAAGCTTTAATATTTGATCTTATGAAGAGAGAAGGCAAGGGACATTAACAATCAATAACAGTTAACACCGAAGGTCTGTAGAAATCAGTATTGGTTTCAAACAAAAGAACTTAAAAGTTCCTTATGATATTGATACACATAAGCAAAATAATTTAAAAGTATCAGACACACCAAGCAACAATTACAAGGAACAAAAACCACTTACCACTCAACAGCATCCTGTAGCTCCAGTTACTGAACCACCATTTAACTTCAACTGATTTTGCATCTTCAAATCCCTTATCCTAGTAAAACACTTATCAAGCTTCAGACACTGAACTTCTAACATGAACCTGTAACAAGAATATATATATATATATATATATATATATAATTATATATATGTGTGTGTGTGTGTACAACGTTAGGGCAATAGTTATCAATCAAACCCTGTTACATAGCTTATCAATCAAGGCCATAGTTTTCAGTGTACAATTGTTCTAACTTGAAACATTACTTCAAAATATGTTCATAGCTATTATAAGATTGTATAGCTTTTAGCTATCCAAGTTATGGAAAGTTGATCATACATGAACAAAGACCATAATTCTTTTATCCATATTGATAATTTTGGCATTCAGCCTTTTCACACATGCCAATCATTTTTTGTTCATTCCCCATTATTTCATATCTCTGTTCAGTAAGCGGTGCATTTCAGTAAAACAGAACAAAGACAACATAATCGAAGTCTTATGATGCACAAAGTATATATGTGAAACCCAAGTAATGATACCCCAGATTTATATATCTATGTATTCATAAGTAGTAAAACGATATAATGACCAGTAAGAAATAGACGTTAATATAACAAAAGCTTTACCAAAGAGTTGTTGGTCTAGCGGTCAGTCCCTTGGTTTGCTCCCAAGTGGTCTGGGGTTCGACCCTCTCCCAAGGTACCCACCTAGCAATTGCTAGAGTTTCCAGTTCCCCAAATGTTGTGGGGTCAGGCGGGGGACCTAGGGATTAGTCGGGTCAAAGACTCGGATACCCTAGTCTCAAAAAATAAAAATAAAATAAAAAAAATATAACAAAAGCTTTAAAATTTGATCAATCTGATGAAGAGAGAAAGCAGGATAAGGATCACTAACAAATAACATCCTAGGTCCCCAGCCAGTTAACAAAGAACTTAAAGCAGCAGTTCAGATAGGTATATTTGCAATATTAGAGCCATAGTTCTCAATCAAGGAGCCAGACTATATGCAGGTGTAGTTCAAGTGTTCAACACAATGATCGTCTAGGGTATTATGGTATTACCTTTGACGATGGTGAGGTTGAACTGTTTGCAATTCTAGGAATTGTAGTTCGATCAAAGTGCCAGTCAATGTTTGGCTGTAGCTTAACACAACAATCTGGACCATATATTTACCTCAAGTAGCCTTCAACGATTGAGATGGCAGCATTTGAACGGTCCATTTGCAGAAACACAAATTACCGAGCTCTCTGCTGCTTATCGTTAAAATACAGACTGCAGTAAAAGCTTCCAAACCCCAGTTACTAGTCAAATCCCAGTCAACATCCATTCCACAAAAGCTTCAGCCTAAGACAGGAAAACCCATGCTATGGAAATTAGACATCAAACCTAGTAAAACTAGATTATTTGACAACTGGACGTTGTGTAAATTGAAGCCTTTAAAGTTTAAATTATACATAGGATTACTTAAGATGCTGATAAAAGTTACCTAGTTTAGGTGTGAGGCACTTCAATCATTCAAATGGATACCAAAATTCCTGTATGGTGTACAACGGTGTTATAGCCCCTCCTGAATAGAATGTTTTCTTCAAATCATATTCATTTCTCCACCAGGAGTCAAATCTTATGACAGTTCAACAAATCACCAACCAAAGTAACTAAACATCGGATTGCAGGAAGATGGCAAATGACTAAACAGTGGGTTGTTTCCTTCCTTGTAATTGAAAAAGAAAAAACAAAATTCAAGGAAATGCTGAGCCTACAGGATTGGAGAATAGTTCTATTCAAATCCATGTTTGTTTGTTTTTGTTTTTTTTTTTTTTTTTTTGTCTTTGAAAGGCATCGCATCTTGTGAGACACAATATATGCAATTGATATGTTAATTACATGCCAGAAAAGGTGGATATCATTGATTGACAGATTTATATCACCACAAAGTAGGGTAACTAATTTTTCCTCCTTTTCAAATGAAAATATGTAATGTTACTAACACAATCTCAAGTCTGGTTGAAGATATGATACAAGGAAGGAAAGCTTTATAAGGATACAAGGAAGAAAAATTTTATAAAGCCACTATCATAAAAATCTAAAATAAGCAGAAAAATATCAGATACAGCAGATAACAATTACAAGGAAGAGAACTCACCACTCCAAAGAGTCATGCACCTCCAACTTCTGAACCACCATTACCTTGAACTGATTCAACATCTTCAAATCCCTTCTCCTAGTGTAATACACTTAGCAAGTTTCAGACACCAAACTGTCAACTCGCAAAGTAGTTGAAATCCAACAATATGAATACCTGAATAGAAATTTATAGCAAAAAAATACAAAATTAGAGTAGTCATCTATAAACAAGATTATCCTCAGATAATTAATACTAAAGTAAAGATTCATTCAGAATTTGCATTTGGTGATACCTATTCAGTTCCATGGAGATTTGTATTTGGGCAGCGAATCATCCAATAAATCTTTCAAGTCTGAGTTCACACCATTTATCGGGCTCGATGTTTATTGTAACAAAATCGTTCAAGTCCCATTTACCATATCCCAATCAGCATTAACGTTCATTTCACAAAAAGCTACCGCCTAAGACACGGAAACCCATGCCATGGATATTAGATATCAAACCTAGTCAATTTAGTTCCACAACTAGAAAGTGCATGATTTCAAGCCTTTAAGTATTGCATACATTGGATTGCTTAAGATACTGATAACACATTAAGGGCCACTTCAATCAGTCAAATGCATACCAAATTTCCTCTGTGGTGAAAGTCTGCCTGATACATATTTTGTCCTGCATAGAATGTGTTCATCAAAATATATTCATTTCATCACCTGAGTTTAATATATAGGCAGTTCAACAAATTAACAACCAACTCCTGTACCCAAGAGGTAGATAAAATGAAATCATGAGACATAAATTGTGAATTAGCAAGCAGTTCACCCAAAACTGTAAGTCCCCTTCAACTAATTTATATAGCTTTTCCTTTCCTTTACTACTCTAATGTGACATTTTAGCGCGCAATTGTTCTATTTCCAAACATACAATATAGCATATTGAAACATTTAAGCTACTGAAGAATAGTCCATACCTCCATACCCCCATCATGATGCATAAGCACATCAGATTGGATGAACTTCAAATTCACAAGTTAATTCAGTCACGACCTTTGCTGAGAAGAACAAACAGTTTCGATATCAATAAGCTGTAACAGTTTAAGGTTAAAATTTTCTTTTTCATCTAGGCATAAGGAGTTAGAAAAGTAACATAAATATAAAGAACAAAAGTTTTAAGATTTGATCTAATGGAGAGAAAAGCAGAGGAATGATATTGAGGCGTATCTAGCTAGCATACCTATCTAGAGAGCTTCATCAGCTTGACAACTCCAATGACGTCTATAGTCCTAGAAGCTTCATTGTGGTCATTAAGTGTAACTTAATTAGTGTGATTCTCTGTCGGGAGAACTTCATTTCCTGTTGAAGATATGATACAAGGAAGGAAATATTTTATAAGATAAAGACTACAAAAAGTTAAAATAAGCAGAACGATGTGGTGCTAAGACTACACAGTGTGGTGCTTCATTAACTACTCATAAATTGGAGTGACTTATGACCTGTACAGAGCCAGTACCAGTCTTTTACTGAATGAATCCAATATATCAATTGACATTTTAAATACCAGCCAAAGCGGATTCTGCACAGATATATAAAAGAGGTTTACTGCATGTACTTTTCTACCACACAGATATATGTATGAATGTGTGTGTGTTATAAAAGAGGTTTAAATCATGTTGGCCTATCTAAGATGCATCTGTTTCTTTCCCAGCTTAAATTAAAGAAGCCCTCCAAAGTCGGGTTGCTTACCATATCCTGATTGACTCGCACATATTCCATTTGCATTTGCAAGTTCTTCATGAAGAACCTAAGAACCACTTAAAGTGAGAACACAACATAACTTTTCAAAAAAAAAAAAAGATTCGTATTCCGATATGGACATTGCGAAAACCATGGATTTAACTCCTGACCTGACTGCAGTGTGCATCCATCAGAGGACATGGAAGCCCATCACTCAGAAGCACGCCAAGTAAAGAGATGGAGCACATCCTCGTTGAAGGCAAAATAATTTGCTGCAAACAAACAGATCATCAAAATTTCAACATAAATTAGAAACTGAAAAGAAAAAGGAAATGCAGAAAGTAGAAATAAGAAAAACAAAAAAGAAAAGTCGAAATAGAACTACCTCCGAGGATGAAGGAAGAGCCACTTTAGTCTAATTGGTTTACTTTATCGTTCGCAACCGCATGAAAATTCCTCCTGCATAGGATGTGTTCATCAAGTTGGATTGGTGAATGCAACTGTAAAGATTAGAGTACAAAATTAGAGAGGTGAATGTAAAGATTAAAAAAAGTCATAGTAAATATTGTAAAGATTCATTCAGAATTTGCATTTGGTGATCGATACCTGTTCAGATCGACTATTCAGATTGGATTGTGAGGTTTGGGATGTGAGAAATGTTGTGCCACTCCTTCCCCACGCCTTTTTCGTATTCTCCTCCCAGAATTGGACAAGCCACGATCTTCAAAGTACTCAGTGCTGGTATCTTGTAGAGGAAGTCTGGCAGTGCTTTCAGCTTTGGGCAACTCCGAATATGCAACTCAGAAAGGCGTGGCATTATTGTGATTTCAGAAAGAAAGGTCCACTCTTCCCAGTTGGGCATGTCCCAGAAAGAAAGTCGTTTCAATTTGGGGAATAGAATTCCAGAGACTTGTTCTTCTTCTTCCTCTTCTATTCCCAGAAATTCAACTCCCACCTTTTTCACTTTCCCCATCCTGAATATATCCACAATTTCAAGCGATGGCAATTTTCCAAGAGGAGGCAAAAGTTGACAAAATTGCCAATTACAGAGATAAACTCTTCTCAAATTGTGTAGAGACTTGATCCAATAGAGAGACTCGGTGGTGCCAATTTGGCAAAACCCAATCCAAAGAGATTCCAAATTTTGATGTGGTTGCAATGCTTTCACTATTTCGTCATCGCCTTTTCTCTGCTCTAGGGATTGCATCTCGAAACGTACTCTCAACTCAGAGAGGTGCTCCTTATTCCCCAACTGTGCTTTCTCAATCTCACTCGCATCATCTTTCCCCCCTAGTCTTTCTATAGAAAGGCTCACCTGAAGCTGGTCCATGATTCCGAGATATCCTAATTTCAATGCTTCATCACCCTCACCCTCACATACATAAAAGCAGTCTAGTACTTGCAGACTTTTCAAACTCCCAATCCCTTTCGGTAAGTACCTCAGCCCATAACAACCCGTAACATATAGATGCTTCAAGTTAATCAACTTTCCCATTGCCTTGGGTAGTTTTTGTAGATACCGGCACCCTACAAGAACTAGAGTTTGTAGATTGTATAAATCACACACAGCATCCGGTAATTCTTTCAAATTACCACTCCAAGACAAATCCATATATCTCAAATGAGTCAATTCACCAATCTCTTTTGGAACTTCATGGAGACTGTTACCACTCAAATTCAATGTCCTAAGGCATTTCATTTGCATAATTGAACTGGGGCTTATGTTTGTAATGCTTGAACCAAGAAGTGTGAGGGTTCGCATAGTTTTGCAATTGTCAAATGAAATAGGAAATGAAAGTGGACCTTCCGGTAAACTTGTTAAGGTCAAATGACAAACCTTATTACCCGATGGCTCCATTTTTTTATTATTACCCTGCACCGCTTCTATAATAATACATTCTTTTTGGGCAAGAAACTGCACAAAGTCATGCACTATATCATGCGTCTTGCACGCTATAATATTTTCCTTGCAATCTTTGTCAAAATCTTGAAAGAAAGACCGCATTGCTAGACTCTCAAAATAATTTTGGCCTATTCTTCTCTTTTCTTTTTTCCTCTTTGAATTAAGATAATCTTGTGACATCCAAAGGTCAATCAATTTATGTTTTCTTAACTCATAATCTTTGGGAAATATAGCACAATACAGAAGACATCTTTTGACTGCAGGAGCCAAATCATAATAACTAAGTAACAGAGGTCGGAAAACTTGTTCCTCAACTTCCTCTATTTCCCATGTCTTACTGTTCAGAACCTCCTGCCATTCCTCTCTTGTTTTCTTATGCCACACTAGACTGCCTAAAGTCTTTGCGACAAGAGGCAAACCTTTACACTTTTTCACAATTTCCTCACCAATAGCTCCAAACCCATTAGCCTTATCTTCTTCCCTATCAAAAAATGCGATGCTATTGAACAATGCTAGACAATTCCCATAGCTCAACTTGTCTAAATGGATCATGCTACTGGTTGCTCTCATCATTTCGGCAACCCCTTCTTTTCGCGTGGTAACCAGAATTGTACTCCCTTCTTCACAACTTTGCAGAATTACTGATAATTTCAAACTTTCCCACTTGGTTTTGTCTTCAGTCCACACATCATCTAGGACTAGGAGGAACTTCTTTTTCTCAACATGTGTCTTTATACATGACAGCAGAGTTTCCAACTCATTTGAACTTCTCTGAGTTTCATTTTTATCTAGGCTTTCAATAATCGCTTTCGCAATCTTAATTTCATCAAAAGGGTCTGAAATACAAACCCATACTTTCTTGTGAAAATGGGCCGTAACCTTTTCATTGTTATAGGCTAGTTGGGTAAGAGTTGTTTTCCCCATCCCTCCCATCCCTACAATAGGGATGACAAGGAACCTCCCCCCATCCTGGTTACTCTCTCTCAACAACTTGCTCAACAGAAACTCTTTTTCTTCTTCTCGGCCAAATATCGTAGATATATCGACCAAAGATGAAGTTTTCTGCCGTTGAATAAGCTGCTCATCTGTGCCACGTATTGTGGATAGATGAAAGTCATACTTTTCTTTTTCAGCAGCAATCACAGTTAGTTTCTCATTCAGTTTCTTTATGCTTCTAGCGATGTTATGATGATGAATTGCCTTATTGACTTGACCAAAACAAAAGCAATTGGCGGGAGTGGGGAAACGTACCTTCTTCTTGGTAACAAAAGCATTTTCACCTTCCTCCACTTCTTGTTTCAGAATTTCAGTATTCCACTCGTCTAGGACGTCGTCCATCTCGTACGATACATCTTTGAGGTTCTGCAACCAGTCTCTCACCCTGGCCTCCGTCACTTGTTTCTTCTCTGCATCCTCCAGCACAGCTTGGATGGCCTTGAGATTGCTGCTGAAACTATGAACATCTTCCTTAGCATTCAAAACGAGTGTCACCGCTTGTCTTGTGTGTTCAAAAACTACTGAAGCCAGTTGCTCTAGAAGCACGGAGATGAGTGCTTCAGCCATTTTGACGTCAGGAATTGGTTATTTTTGGAAGGGGAAAAAAGATCTATGAATCAAGTAAGAGGTACTGGATGGCTGCGATATCAGCCGTCTTCTGTGCGTCGAGTTTATATATATAGTAGTAGTAGTGTCATGGCCAACTCCTGTGAGCCTTGATCTATCTGTTATTACTTCACTAATTAACTTAACCCATGTGAAACAAAACGAGAGAAGATTATTAATGAAATTGGAGCATTGGATTCTCTGAGACACATCGAGCGATGCAGCCAGCACCACCACACCACCATCAGTTGTGTTATATATATAATGACATATATCTCGTTGTCTCGCATTGTGATATATACATAATGACTTTTAGAATCTTGAGGAAGAATAGTGCTGACATTTCCACGTGCATCGACTCGGGAAGCACCGAGTAATGAGGATACCGAAGCTGTAGTGACATTTTCCACGTGCAGCGACTCGGGAAGCACACAATAATGAGGAAACGCAAGCTGTAGTAGTGACATTTTTTTCCACGTGCATTGACTCGGGAAGCACACAATAATGAGGATACCCAAGCTGTACTGACATTTTCCACGTGCATATGAGGATACCAAAGCTGCATCGACTCATTTTCCACGTGCATCGACTCATTTTCCACGTGCATTGACTCGGGAAGCACACATCACTTAGGATAATACAAGGGCCTCATGTATAAACCCTCCTCTATTAATATGTCCTGTCAGGGGTTGTTCTTGTATTGAAGGCTGAGTCTGTATATAGTCCATAGTCAATTACCATAGACAAGTAAGAACAGACAGAATAGAGTGCATCCAGCCAAAATGAGCTTGTGTACGATTTAGGCATGGCTGCCACTTGATTTGGTAATTATTATATTGACTAAATATCAACCGATATTTTAAGTATGGTAAACCGATTTTTTTTTTTGAAATAGGATTTGAAACCCAGTCAAGTTGGGAGGCTCAGCCCCACGCCCATATTATTATTTATTATAGACTGACGCATCGGGGGGGGAGACGTAAAACCTGAACCCCTAACGCTCATAGAAGCTTTACAAAAATCCTCATAGAAGACATCATGTAGGTAAGCAGGAGCCTCTTCTAAAGAAAGGTGAACAACATAACCTAAACTAGCAAAATGGGCTAATCTAGCTATCTACCACACTATTTGCTTTTCTAAAAATATGTCGAATTACAATAGTATCAAAAGCACTAATATAATCTTTGCAATCATCAATAATTCGACTAACCTCCGAGTTATCCTCCCCTTGGTAGTTCAACGCATTAACTAGAATGGCCGAGTCACTTTCAACTTCGATTTCTCTCCATCCTTGGTGTATTGCAAGTAACAAGGCCGCTCTGCAGGCCTCAGCCTCGCACTGGAATGCAGAACTAACAGAGACCAGTGACCTGGACCACGTAGCATGAACTTTGCCAGAAAAATCCCTTACAATAACACCAATTCCACCACGACCCCCATCTCGTTGAAAAGACCCATCAATATTTAACTTGAGCCGGCCCCTAGGGGGGGAGACCCACTTAGTTTGTTCCCTTCTCCCTTTCACCTTGGCCTCTTGTAAAGGGTGCAGACGTTGGTATTCCAACAACAGCCTAGTTGACCATGCAGATGCATGCATCGGATTGAATGTGGTCCCATTCCAAACACTTTGATTTCTCTCAACCCATATAGTCCAAAGAGCCATGAAAAAAGTGCAAACTTGTTGCATGGGAAGTACGTCCACCATGTCCATAATCCATGCACAAATAGAAGGTGTCTGGTAATTACGAGCACGTAAACCCAGTGAGCTATAAAGCCAGAAGCAAGCTACCACTGAACACTCCTTGAATAAATGCAAATCAGTTTCCCTCTCACATTTACAAAGCGCACACACCACCTCTGGAAGCTGGACTCTTTTCTTACTCAAAGCTTCTTTGGTGGGAATAATCCCACATACCAGTCGCCAAACGAAAGAGCGAACTTTCGGTTGGACATTAACTTTCCAAATTTTCTTCCATAACGCCTTCATGTCTGCCTGCCCCGTAGAGGAAGAAGCTTGGAGTGTAGGTAAGGACACCGATTTTTTGTTAACCGAAATCAAAAATTACCGAAAAAGTTGGTTTGGTTTTGGTAAATACTGAATCTTCCGATTATCTAAATATTAGCTTTATACACTATGGTTTTCAATACACAGACATCTACATTACGAAATAAACATAAAATTTTTCATAATAGTATGAACATTACTACATTAGTACATGTATTTTAAGTAACATAGTCAAAGATGGTTAAATAACCTAGTTTTATTGAAAATGAGTCAAACTTGATGTCATATATACAAAAGAAAGCTATAATTAGGAGATGAGTACACAGTTTACAACTATAAAATTGAAAAACCTAGTTTTGTTCGTTATAATTTTAATTACAAAGAATTAGTTGTTTTAAAGTTGGTAATACTGAAAACCGAAATACCGAATTTGATAGTTATGATTAAAAACCAAAAATTTTGGTTGGTAATTGGTAGTTCAATTTTGAAATCGAAAGCTTTGGTTTTGAAGTTGGTAATACTTATAACCGATTCGAACCGACCGAGTGACAGCCCTAGTAATTTCAGAAGAGTCGGAACTATCTTTAGCCGCATCTTCTGATGCTGCATTTTTGTGTATATCTTCAGCTTCTTCAAATTCTTTACTATTGTGTATGGTTTTTCCGTCTCTCTAAAAGACTCCTACCCTAGTTATAGAATCGTTTTGATCTTTTTAAATTAATAAAAATTAGTTATAGATATTTAAAAAATAGTAAAAACAAGAATGTGCGTGTTTGGGTTGAATTTTAGAAGCATTTGAAAGTGATTTTATAAAGCATTATTGCCGGCTCACCTGAATTCAGAGCAGCTCATGCGCTACGAGAAGCAAATTTGGTGACTAATTTACTTGCTACCCATGCCTTAAGAAATAGTGAGAGCCAAAGCTAGTTTGTATGTTGTAGCTCCTAAAATTGTAAGGGATGCAATTTTGAACGGTTGTAATCATTATTTGATTCAATAAAATTACTTTTAAAGTTGGAGGTATGTTTTTTAGTATTTAGATAAAAGAGTAAAACCCACCACTAGGGTCAAAACTTTCTTGCACCGGACAAAATGATACCCAACTTTCAAAAGTGATCAAAATTATACCTAAATTTTTAAAAACAAATCAACTTGATACCCAATTTTCAAAAGTGATCAAAATGATACCTAAAATTTTAAAAACAAATTAATTTGATACATTAGTTTAATTTTTTGTTAAAATTGATCACGTGTGGTGCAGTATTTTGTGGGGTTATAATAATATTTTACACAAAAAAAAACTATTTTTCAATTATTTTTTATTTCACTTTGTTAATTCTCTTCTTCTTCTTCTTCTTCTTCTTCTTCTTCTATCTCTACCTCTCTCTCTCAATGGGTTTCTTTGTTTCTTTAGAAGTTGGGAAACATCTGAACTTTATTTGTTTCTACGATCGATGCTAGAATTGAAATAGAATAGAAGATTTTTTTAATTCTATAGAGGAAGAAGATTGGGTTATAGATGATTGATGGCCCTTTGACCACAAATCACTTCAATTTTTGAGCTTGATTTTGCATTTGATTTAACAAAGAAGTTAAAAAATAAAGGGCTAAATACTTGTTACTACCCTGTGATTTAGGTTTAAAATCAATTCAGTCCCTGGACTTTTAATTTCTTCAAAAACACCCATGTACTTTCAATTTTGATCTAATAGGTCTAATTCATTAATATTTTGTTTTGGGTTCAACTTATAGTTGGATTTTTTAATGGAAAACTTTTTATTTGATAGATTTCTAATAGTGAGACCCACTCCTAAATTGATTATGCATGCCACCTCAACACCATATCATAAAACATAGGTCATATATGAGCCACGTCAACAAGTTAAATGATTCAATTATCGAAAGACCATCATATTGTACCTATTAGATCAAAATTGAAACTTTAAGGGTGCTTTTGATGAAATTAGAAGTCCAGGGACTGAATTGATTTTGGACCTAAACCATAGGGTAGTAATCAGTATTTAGCCCAAAAATAAATAAACTGAGGTATCAAATTGATTTGTTTTTAAAACTTTAGGTATCATTTTGATCACTTTTGAAAGTTGGGTATCATTTTGTTCGGTGCAAGAAAGTTTTGACTCTAGTGGTGGGTTTTACACTAGATAAAAATATGCTTCATTGGAAGTTTAAGTGTTTAACAACTTCTTAATGAAAGTTTAATTAATGAGTTAAGTATAAAAAAGATTTTAAGGGACTGTGAGGGACAAATACATCTTAACCACATGTATTAAATAAAAAAAACAGAAATTATAACAATTTAAAATTGTGCATTTATTTTTAGCAGTCAGATTCATTTGTCTCTCATAGTCTCTTAAAAATTATTTGTTAGGTGAGCATGTTTTTTATTAGTTTATTATGTTTATTCTGTTATAAAGTATTGATTTACTTTGTAGAGAGTAAGAAATATATAAAGAGAGATGAGGGGAAAATGGAGAAGTAAGTTATTCAGTCTCAGAGGCCTCCCTTATATACAGGTAGAGTTTGCATGATAAATGTTCAGACTATTGAGATATTACATGTAGGTCCCTACCTAATAATGTGGACAGCCACATAAGAATTAATATTTACAACACTCCCCCTTGGATGTACACCAATTGATGATAGTGTTAGATGCGCTTATTGTTGCCTCGTTAAAAACCTTGCCAGGTAACAAAAATTCAGTGGGATAAAAATAACCCTGGTCGAAGGACAAAAAGAGCACAACGCACATATGTACCTAGGTAGCATGTTTCTTGATGCTCTTCCTGATTGAAATCTCCCCCTAATCTTTGCATGCATCGCTTGATAGCTTCGAGAGTCGTCTCAATCCCATGCTTTCCACTAACTTCTAGAAAGTGCACTTAGGTAGAGATTTGGTGAATAAATCAGCCAAGTTTTCATCGGATCGAATTTGCTTCACTGCAATTTCTTGATTCTTTTGAAGCTTATGGGTGTGGAAGAACTTTGGTGCGATATGCTTAGTCTTGTCACCTTTGATGAATCCTTCTTTAATCTGAGCAATACAAGCAGCATTGTCTTCATACATGACTGTTAGATTGTCAATTACTGAAGGTAAATCACAAGTGCTTCGAATATGGCGAATCATGGATCTTAACCAAAAATATTCTCGCCCAGCTTCATATAATGCAATTATTTCTGAATACTTAGAGGAAGTTGCCACGAGTGTTTGCTTAGATGATCGCCATGAAATTGTCGTGTCTCCACAAGTAAGAACATATCCTGTTTGAGAGCGAGCTCTATGCGGATCAGAGAGATATCCTGCATCAGCATATCCAACAATCGTGAGATTATCAACAGATTTATATGTATAGAATAAACCCATATCTGTTGTACCATGAAGGTAGTATAAAATGTCTTTTATGCCTTTTCAATGGAGTGATGTTGGAGCAGAGCTACATCTTACCAACACACTAACTGCAAATGCAATGTCTGGTCTTGTACATTGTGCCAAATAAAGTAGGGCACCAATAGCACTAAGATATGGTACTTCTGGACCAAGGATAATTTCGTCATCTTGTCTTGGACGAAATGGATCTTTCATAGTGTCAAGACTCCGAACAACCATTGGGGTACTCAGTGGGTGAGACTTTTCCATACCAAATCTCTTCAGAATTTTTCGGTATAAGCAAATTGATGGACAAGAATCCCACTATCCAAATGCTCAATCTGTAGCCCAAGGCAATACCTTGTTTTTCCAAGGTCTTTCATTTCAAATTCTTTCTTTAAATATTCAGCAGTTTTTCCAAGTTATGAAGAACTTCCAATCAGAGTCATGTCATCGACATAAACTGCGACTATTGCAAAATCAGAATTTGATTTCTTAATGAACACGTAAGGACATATAGGGTCATTGACATATCCTTCCTTAAGTAGATACTCACTGAGGAGGTGTACCATATTCGTCCAGATTGCTTCAATCCATTATCCATATAAGGATTGTCTTAGTTTGATTGAGTACATATTGCGTGGTTTTATAGTTGCTTCAGGCAACCTAAGTCCTTCTGGGACTTTCATGTAGATATCAGTATCTAACTCACCGTATAGGTATGCAGTAACCACATCCATAAGTCGCATATCAAGTTTTTCCGAAACTACTAAACTTATTAGATAGCGGAATGTGATAGCATCCATTACAGGAGAATATGTTTCCTCATAATCTATCTCAGACCTTTGTGAAAAACCTTGCGCAACAAGTCGCGCCTTATATCTTGCAATATCATTTTTCTCATTACGCTTTCTTACAAATACCCATTTATATCCAACCGGTTTGACATTGGGTGGTGTTTGGACAACAAGTCCGAAAACACTGCATTTTTCTAGAGAATTTAATTCAGTTTAGATTGCATCTTTCCATTTGAGCCAATCATGTCTCTGTCTACATTCATTAACAGAGCGAGGTTCAGTGTCATCGCCTTTTATTATTTCAGTAGCTACTGCGAATGAGAATATATTGTCTATGATCATATTTCTATGATCCCACAACTCATTGGTGTACACATAGTTTAAGGAAATTTCCTTATTTTCAGGTACATGAGCCTCTTCATGGGCTAGTGTCTCATCGATGTCATTTTCCTCTTCTGTAGTCACAGAATCATGAATTGTGGATCAGACCTTAATGTCTTGCCTAATATTATCTTCAGGGGCGATTTCATTTGGATTCAGATTTGCCTTTGATTTCCTCTTTATGGGAACTGAATCTTTTGAACCTACAGGTCTGCCACGCTTCAGGCATGCAACATATGGCTCATTGGGCGCCACATTAGTTTGTCCAATGTGGACATTAATTCTTGCCGGTGCATTTATTGTTGGGATATGTGATCTTGTCACTTTTGCTGTGTTAGTGAATGCATCAGGCATTATGTTAGCAATATTTTGAAGGTGCAGAATCCTTCATACTTCAATTTCACTTTCTTTAGTACGAGGATCAAGATGAGATATAGTGGGTATAGACATTAATTCACGACGTTCATTTAGAACAGTCTTATCTCCCCCTAACGGCGGGAATATTGTCTCATCAAAATGACAATCTGCAAACCGTGCAGTGAAGGTATCACCCATCATGGGTTCTAAATACCGAATAATGGATGGTGAATCAAAAGCAATGTAGATTCCCAATCGACGTTGAGGGCCCATTTTTGTACATTGTGGCAGTGCGATAGGCACATAAACAGCACAACCAAATGTTCAAAGATGGGAGATATTGGGCTGGCTCCCAGAAACAAGTTGTAATGGGGAATACTGATGGTTGGCTATGGGCCTCAACATAATTAAAGCTGCTGCATGCAAAATTGCATGTCCCCATGCAGAAACTGGCATCTTTGTTTTCATTAGCAAAGTGCGCGCTATTATTTGAAGTCGCTTAATAAAAGCTTCTGCCAAACCATTTTGTGTATGAACATGAGGACCCGAATGTTCAATTTCAATTCCCATAGACATGCAATAATCATCAAAGGTTTGAGATGTAAATTCACCAGCATTGTCTAAACAAATGGACTTGATAGAGTGGTCGGGGAATTGAGCTCGTAATTTAATTATCTGAGTAAGTAGTTTGGCAAATGCCACATTACGGGTAGACAAGAGGCAAACATGTGACCATCTTGTAGAGGCATCAACTAGGACCATAAAATATCGAAATGATCCACAAGATGGGTCAATAGGTCCACAAATGTCCCCTTGAATTCTCTGTAGAAAAGATGGGGATTCGATATCTATCTTTACATAAGATGGTTTAACCACCAATTTCCCTTGTGAGCAGGCTTTGCAAGGGTTGCTTGGAAAAACAATATGTTTAGTCATCAATGGATGTCCATTGGAATTTGTAATGATTCTACGCATCATGGTGGATCCAGGGTGACCCAAACGGTCATGCCAAAGCATAAATGTATGTTGATTTTTGAACTGCTGGTTCACAACATGGTATGCCTCAATTGGTTGAATGGTTGTGTAATACAACCCAGATGATAGGGCAACCAATTTTTCCAATATCTAGTTTTGACAGTTTTTATTGGACGTAATGCAAAGATATTCCACATGATTATCATTTGTGGTCTCAATGTGGTATCCATTTAAACGGATATCTCTAAAACTGAGGAGATTTCTTCTGGATCTCGAAGAGTATAAAGCCTCTTGAATGGACAATTGAGTTTCATTTGGTAGCCTAATGTGGGCTCTTCCGGAGCCTTCAATCAGGTCTGCAGGACCTGAGATAGTAGTCACATTAGCTTTAGAAGGTGTTAAAGTGGAGAAATAAATCTGATCGCGAAGGATTATGTGTAGTGGCACTATTAGCAAGACATATATCTTCTCCATCCTTCATAACTTGAGAGCACCCGAAATCTCTTTCCATGCTTTGTAGAGAGTAAGAAATATATAAAGAGAGATGAGGGGAAAATGGAGAAGTAAGTTGTTCAGTCTCAGAGGCCTCCCTTATATAGAGGTAGGATTTACATGGTAAGTGTTCAGACTATTAAGATATTACATGTAGGTCGTAACTAATAACGTGGACAGCCACATAAGAATTAATATTTACAACATATTCCTTTGGGAAAATCATCCGTACAGTACCTGACTTTTGCCTCATTCTAAACTTCAGTACCTCACATTCAAAAAATATCAAAATGGTACCTGAGGTTCTGACCCCGACTGAAGAAAGGTACCTGGAGCCGTTAGCTCCGTTATAGAAGCTCACAGCTGGCATATTTTGATAAGTAAATGACCAATTTACCCTTTGTTTTTTGTTTTACTTAATTTTCTTCATATAATAAAAAAAACAAAAGATTTTTTTTTTTTTTTTTTTGGGAATGCCAGACTTGCTCTGCCTCCGGCACCCCCAGTCGGTGCCGTACCTTCATAGACTACTTCCTCTTCTTCCTTTACTCCAAGAAGCTCGGGAATGCAAAAGAAGAATTTTGACCATCACCTCCTGCTTCGTTCTCGTTCCTTCTTTCTTACTTCTTCTTCATTTAAATCATTCTTTTCCATTTCTCCGAGATCAGAAATCACAGTTCTTGGCAAGGAAACTAGTGCAGCTACTTGATTGTACATTCTTGATTTCTGTTCAAAGTTGAAGGCTTTTGGGTTTGTTTGTGCAAATATGTGTGTTAAAGATTTCTGGGTGGTCATCTTTGTTGTTGGGTTTTGATTCCAAGCTCAAGTATTAAGCTCTCTGAACTTCACCTGCAATTTGATTGAGGGTTCAACTCTTTCTCACAATTAAGGAAACTGCAATCCAATTTGCACCAATATAATTACACGACATGTGGAAGCTGCAATGCATAAATTGGAAAGGAAAATTAGGGAAACAAAATTGCTCATGGAAGATGAAACAGAGAGCCCTCAAACTTTCTCACAATTTCCTTAAAAAATCACTTCCTGCCTCACTGTTCCAATTCAAACCCAGCAACATATTGATGGCAATTATCTCAACATCGCGTGGATTGATCTTCACAGTACCCAATTCTTTCTCCCTCTTTCTCATAGCTTCCAAATCTGCTTTTGAGGTGGCAGGAATGGAAGCCATGGCCTTTTGGAATCGTGTCAAATCGAGCTGGCAATCTTCGACGCGGTCAGTGAGCTTATCGAAGGCTTTGCTCTGTTGCTGCAAGTCCTTGGAGTCCTCAATCCTATCTATTCCTTCTTCGGGTCAGTGAAGGCTGGGTCCGATCTGAGAGACTGCAGTGATACTGGTGGCTCCATTGAGACCGAATTGAGATTTGGATTCAATAGAGAGAGAGAGAGAGAGATATATATATATCAAAGTTGATGTCGGAGTTTAGGTCAGTGAAGGCTGAGTTCGATCGGGGAGAGTCCAATCTGAGAAACGGTAGCGAACCCTGTGGCTCCATTGAGACCGAGGAGAGTTGAATGAGAGAGAGAGAGAGAGAGAGAGAGAGAGAAAGATGAATTAGATAAAAAAAAAAAAATTGGATTGAGACATGAAAAGACGAAAATATTCTTCAATTATAAGCTTTTGTAACGGAGCTAACGGCTCCAGGTACCATTCTTCGGTCGGGGTCAGAACCTCAGGTACCGTTATGATATTTTCTAAACGTGAGATACTGAAGTTTAAAATTGGAGGGCTAAGTGATAATACAAATATACTTATGCCAAATGAACACGCCGCACGCGCCCGAAAAACTCTCTCTCTAAACTGACCATTTCTACCATCACTGATTTGCTGGCCGCTTGGCCGATTACGGCGACCTGGTGGAGAATCCTGTATTCACCTTCACCGCCCTTCCACCGGGGAGTGGCGGTGATGACTCGAATTTACAATCTCAGCGAAAAAGAACTCGACTTGGCGATGAACTCTGTGCAGATTTGCAGGCAATTCGAATGGAGGATTCTACTCCGATTACCACATACCCTCATGCTCCAGTTTCAGGAGTGAGTTATGCGAACAAATTGAAAAGCCCGGTAAGTCAATTTCATAAGGTTATGACAGAGAATTTTGTTCTGGAGGATGATGATTGTCAATACTCAATGGGTGAACGTGGGCCAAATGTTTCTTTCTCAAGGAAGGTTCATGATAAACTAGATTATGATTGGAGATGTGCAGTTATAGTGAAATTAATGGGAAAACCTAACTCCACTAACCCTTTCAAGTTTATGCTAGATGGGTTAAGGAGGAAATGGAAACTGAGAGGGGGGTGACAGTTAATTGATATCCCTAATGATTATTTCATAGTGAAATTCAATCTTGAGGAAGATATGAACCATGTTCTGTGTGGGGGTCCTTGGATTTTGGCTGGGCAAACACTAGTGATTCAAAGATGGAGACCAGATTTCAACCCTCTCACAGATACAATTAACCACATGGCACTTTGGGTGAGAATCTTGGGATTACCAGTGAAGTACTTCAAAGAGTATACAGTTGCTAAGATTGGCAAAATTCTGGGAAATGTTGTAAAGGTGGATCAGCTGACTTTAGCTCAGGCTAGGGGTAAGTTTGCCAGAGTTTGTGTCGAGGTAGACCTGAATAAACCCTTGAGACCCTTTGTTGAAGTTGAATCTGAGGCCTTTGGAGTGGTCTATGAGGGTGTCTCCATGATTTGCTTTGGCTGTGGTTGCTATGGTCATGTCAAGGATAAATGTCCTTCTGTTATCCCTTTGCAAAAGATTGAGACACAAGATCCAAATCTAAAACCTACTGATGGAAGGGAAGTTCACAATGGTGGTGACGATTTCGTTCCTAATGCTGATACCGAAATGGTAAGTGACATGAAGAAGAACTTTAACGACTCTGATGATATTGTCAATGGAGAATGTAGTGCCGTTAAGTCTGATGATATGGGACCTTGGATGTTAATGACATATAAAAGTAGAAAAAAGAATGGTCCTGCTACTGTGAAGAAAAACCAAAACTCAGGTTCAAGATTCAGTGTGCTTCAAGATGATCCTGATGCGGTGGATAATGAAACTAATGGTGACAGGCAAAGTAATGTACATGCTCAGACTCCAACCATTGTCAAACTTTGGCAAAATTTCCAGGATAAAGTTGCCAAATTAAATTGTCCAAAAGCCACAACGAGTGCTGATGTTGTGAAAGAACAGATAAGTGGAAAGGAGAAAGTAACTCAGGGAGCGGCTAATCAAAATTATAATGTTGGAGCTTATAGGAAACCGTTTCGAGAAGTCGCTTATAGGAGAAAGAAGAATTTAGATTCTGGTGCTTGTATCTCAAAAGCCGCTGTCTATTACCAAAGAAAAAAAGGAAGCGACACAAAGCAGACTTGTGAGAATAATAATTTCAAGATTAATATGCCTGATCTGCCTCTGTTATCAAGTGTTTGTAATGTTGGATTCCCTGCTTCGACCAGTACACAAGCAACTTTTGGTCACTGCCCACCTGAGGAGGATAAGCTGAAACCTTCAGCATGTAATGTTTCATCCTCCCATCCTGATAAGGTTAGTGACTGTGTTGATCAAATTATAATGCAAAATGCTGCAATATGTAATGAAGAGACAACTACTGTTGTCAACTCCTCTCCTAGTGGGGAGGAGGTCACTATGACATGTTAGGGTAACCTTCCCCCTCTACTGTGTTTATAATGTTTAAAATCATTTCTTGGAATGTGCGTGGTGCTGGAGGGAAGAAGTTCAAGTCAGCTATTGCTGACCTTATCCAAATGCAAAAGATAGATATTCTTATAATCTGTGAACCTAGAGTACAATTCTCCAAGGTTAAAAATTTCTTAAGAAAACTTGGGTTTCCTGATGCTGAAGTTGTAGAGGCAACTGGGTTCTCTGGAGGTATTTGGATTCTTTATGACAAAAACAAGATTGATATTGAATTTGTAGATAGCAATATGCAATCTCTGTCAGTTAAGGTAATTGGGTTGAGCCACCAAAATTGGTTGCTCACTGCTGTTTATGCTAACCCCTGCTTTACGGTCAGACAAAATTTATGGAGATATCTTAATTACATTAACAGTAACTTGCAATTACCGTGGCTAGTCATCGGTGATTTCAATGAACTGCTGAGTTGTGACGATAAAAATGGGGGCACTTTAGTGGGAAGATTTGGAGGATTAAGAAGCTGGATTCATGATGCTGCAATGATTGATATGGGATACATGGGTACTGCCTATACTTGGACTAACAAAAGAGTTAAAGAGAGATTAGACAGGGGATTTTGTAATGGAGATTGGAGAATGTTATTTCCTGATGCTTTGATACACCACCTTCCCAGGCTGAAATCGGACCACTGCCCAATTCTTGTTCAATCTCATTCTAACAGTGATGCTCATGGGGTAAATAAGCCATTTCGATTTCATGCTATGTGGTTTAACCATGCTAATTATGCTAATTTCGTGCAGAATTTTTGGGAGTCTAACGATGAGAACATCATTGAGAAAATTCAGTCTCTAGGGGTCGCTCTACAAGATTGGAATGACAATGTCTTTGGGAACATCTTTAGAAGAAAGAGGAGATTACTTGCTAGACTTAGCGGAGTTCAGAAGGCTCTGGACACCAAAAGCAACCCATATCTTTTCAAGTTGGAAGAGGAGCTAATAAAAGACTATGAGCTGTTAAGGGACCAAGAAGCTATGTATTGGCAACAGAAAGCCAGAGTTAAATGGCTGAAGGAAGGTGATAAAAACTCTAAATTTTTTCATCTTACTACTCTGGTAAGACGAAGAAGAAACAAGATTGAAGGATTACTAGATGAGCAAGGCAACTTATGTTCTGAAGCTGTGACGATGAGAACTATTGCCACGAAGTTCTTTGAAGCTCTCTTTCCTCTTCAAGAGCCTAAGGATTCCAGGTTTGTCATTCCTTACTTATTTCCTCAACTTTCTAACAGGGACATTTCTTGGATGCAGAGAGCTATTTCAAATGTTGAAATTAAAGATGCTATGTTTAGTATTGGTAGCCTTAAAGCCCCCGGAGGTGATGGCTACCCATCGATTTTTTACCAAAAGCATTGGGATTTATGTGAAAATGAAGTTTGTCATTTTATTCAGTCAATCTTTGCTTCAAGAGTGATTCCCCCTGGTCTGAACCATACCTTAATTACTCTTGTCCCTAAAGTTGCTAGTCCTAGAGAAATGTCTCTGTTTAGACCAATAAGTTTATGCAACACTTTATATAAAGTTGTTTCAAAAATTTTGGTGTCTAGAATCAGTCCTATGTTACAAAAGCTTGTAAGTCCTAACCAGGTTAGCTTTGTTCCTGGAAGACATATTGCTGACAATATTGTCATAGCTCAAGAAGTGTTACATAAGTTCAAAAACTCTAAGGGCAGGAAAGGTTTTTTCAGCTGGAAAATTGACCTATCCAAGGCCTATGATAGATTAAATTGGAGTTTCATAGAACATGTCCTTCATGAGGCTCAGTTCCCCTATCATTTGGTGAAACTTATCATGGAATGTGTTACTTCCACCAGCTTCCAAGTGTGTGTTAATGGAGAACTTTCGACTACTTTTAAGGCTGGAAGAGGTATAAGGCAGGGTGATCCTCTCTCCCCTTACTTATTTGTTCTTTGTATGGAAAAGCTCTCACACCTCATTAATAGTGCTATTGAAATTGGGGAATGGAAGCCAGTCAAAGCTTCTGGATCTGGTCCCCACATTTCACATCTCTTTTTTGCAGATGACCTCATACTCTTTGCTGAAGCCACTGATCATCAAGCAAGGTTTTTGAAGCAATGCTTGGAAGTGTTTTGTAATTTATCTGGACAAACAGTAAATTTTGATAAGTCCCTGATTTTCTGCTCCCCTAATGTGAGTAATGCTTTAGCTACAGATATTAGCAGGTTATGTGGATCAACTCTTACAAAAGACATGGGAAAGTATCTTGGTATGCCTCTTGTTCATGCAAGGATTACTAAACACACTTATGCAGGTATTGTCGATAAAGTCCAAGGTAGACTAGCTGGTTGGAAATGCAAAACCCTTAGTCTTGCTGGAAGGTTAACTTTGATCCAAGCTGTCACTTCCTCTATACCTATTTATGCAATGCAAACTGCAAAATTGCCTATCTCTATTTGCTCTTCATTGGACAAATTAAATAGGGATTTTCTGTGGGGTGACTGCAATGGGAAGAAAAAGATCCATCTTGCCCGATGGGATATGATCTGCAAACCAAAGGATCTTGGTGGTCTTGGCATTAAATCTTCTATCCATATGAATCAGGCAATGCTTGCCAAGGCAAGTTGGAGGTTGATTCAAGGTGAAAGTGGCTTGTGGAGTAGGGTGTTGCAGCAAAAATACTTGAAACATGGAACTCTATTGGAAGAAAATTATAAGAGACCTTCTCGTTGCTCTAGTACTTGGAAAAGTATTCTCTTTGGAGCTGAATTATTGAAAAAAGGAATAATTTGGAGAATTGGGCAGGGCAGTTCCATTAAGTTTTGGACTGACAGATGGTTACAAAATGGCCCCCTACTCAACTGTGCAAGAACCACTGACAATATTGATCTCAACATTTCTGTCAAGGATTGTTGGTCTAATGGAGGGTGGAATGTCAGATTTCTGGAGCAATACTTTGATGAGAATACTATTAGCAGAATTTTAAGCATGCCTGTGGGACTTGTAGGTGGTGGAGAGGATAAAATTATCTGGAGTGGAACTTCTAATGGCCGTTTCTCAGTGAAATCTGCATACTTATCCTTATTTGCTGATGAGAACTATGAATTTGCTTGGAAATTCTTATGGAGAATGTGCCTGCCTCCAAAATTAAAAATATTTTTGTGGCTGATTATTCAAGGTAAACTCCTCACTAATGCTGAAAGGATGAAGAGAAGGCTCACAAGTGATAATTCTTGTCCTATATATGTCATACTCATTCTGAATCCTCATTGCACTTGCTAAGAGATTGCCCTAGAGTAAACAAAATTTGGCAGGAGATCAACTGTTTTGACAGCATTAGAAGAGCTATGCAAATTGATGGGGCAGGATGGCTTGCTGCTAATGGTTATTGCACAATGAAGTGTTACGGCGGAATGAATTGGAATGTCCTATTTACCTTCACTTGTTGGTATATTTGGAAATGGAGGAATAAAAATATTTTTGAAGAAGGATTTCAATTCCCTATTAACCCAGTTAAGGTCATTATGGATAGTGCTACCGAATGGTATCTTGCTCAGGAAAAGAAGAATACAAGGACCGACCAAGCTACTGTGGCTTTGAAGTGGCTTAAACCTGGTAATGGATGGGTCAAATTGAATGTCGATGGTGCTAGAGCTAATTTAAATGGAAAAATAGGAGCTGGAGGGGTTCTTAGAGATCAGCATGGTAACTGGATACATGGATTTGCTGCTCATATTGGGCAAGGTCAGGTTTTGGAAGCCGAGACATGGGGCATGTTACTGGGTTTACAAATGGCTGCTAATCTTGGGATGGACAAAGTGGTCGTAGAATGTGATTCTGAAGTGTTGGTTAGTCTGATGAATAATGGAGTTGATGATCTGCATCCTTTAAAGACAGTTATCTCCTTTTGTCTACACCTACAAAGTAGCTTCTCCGAGTGTGTCATAAGTCACGTGTTTCGAGAAGTTAATACGGTTGCGGATGGCCTTTCAAGATGCAATCTATCTGCTGAGATTGGTGCTATCTACTTTGAGCAACCTCCTCCACAGGTTACTAACCTTGTGTTAGATGACTAGTGTGAAGTCCTTAGATATAGGAAAGTTGCAACAGCCATTGGCTAATTGTGTTTTTTGTTTCTTGTTTTCCCTTTGGGCCCTTTGGTCCCCATCTATCCAAAAAAAAAAAAAAAGTTTAAAATTGGGCAAATATCAGGTACAGTTTTTCTCTATTCTTTTTATTGGTTGTTTTCGGGGCTTGGGTTTTTAAACAAAGGAATGAGGAAAGAAAGAGAAGAGGAGAGGGGAGGGGAGACGCGATTGAAAGTAAAAGAAAGAGGAAGGATAAGAGAAGAGCGAGTTGGGGCTGCCATCAGAAGAAGTCTTTTGATTTTTCAGAAGAAGAAAAGGTGAAAGATTGAAACAGAATTGTGGGAAGGCCTTTGTTTTGGCTACTAACGGTGAGTGAGAGTGGCTCCTTTGATTTACAAATTTTACTTTTGTTTCTGTTTGTTATGCTTGGTTTAAAGTCATGGTCTCGTGACTTTGATTTTGATTCTAATGTATGAAAGATGGTTCTTTTGGTATTGGTTTTCTCTGGTTTTGTTCTATTAATTGATGAAAAGGCTACCTCTGACTCTTTCTATCTATTCTGGAAACTTGGTTTTATTTAACTGGTTTGGTTATCATTGCTTTCGATCAGAGTAGATAAATTGGAGGCTGAAACCAGTTGTTCATAGTTGTGAATGGTTGGTTTATTACCTGGGTTTTGAAATGTTGTTAAACCCTTTAGGATTTGACTCATGTGTAAATCCATGTGTTTTTGTCTTTATGGTTCTATTTTAGTTTTAGGTTCAAACTACGTTTTACCTTTTCTAATAGAATCCTTTTCGAATTTCATGCTTCTTTATACTCTTCTGTTTTTGTTTTTCTCCCGCTGCTCGCTGTGAACTATCTTGTGTAGACATACAATTCTTATTCCTAAGTGTTTATTGATGGATGCAGATTCTCGTTGCATTTCTAAAACCTTGAGGGGACTCTTCTCAGTATTGTCTGGTACGCGTTTCGATACCTGGAACATTGTGGATTCAGTTGTGGCCAATCATAACTCTTAACTATCTAGATTGGTTTAGTTGGGTTTTGACATAGTCTTTGGATCTAGGTTTTTATTTAACTAAAGGGAGAGGCAAAACTTGCTATAGTGTGTATCATCTCTTGACTTTGATACTGACATGTCACATTTCAAAATGCAGGCATGTGGTCATTACAGGCTTCCAAGACACGGGTAAGAGATCTCTCTCTTCTATTCTATGTTAATTTACTACAGCTGGAACATATGATCAAAATTTAGAATGACATTCGCTAATATGACTTTCCCTTTCTACGTTTACTTGCAGCTCTTCTCCTCACTGCCATCTATTACTTCTCTCTCGAATGTAGAAACCCAATTGAGAGCTCTTTTGGAGGACCCAGATCCTAAAATTTCAGAGGCAATTTCGATTTTTCATTATGCCATACATTCCAACCGCTTGCCTTCAGGTTCAGCCGCAGCCTGCAATTTTCTCGTAGACACTCTCTCAAGGTCGAAAAATTATGAACTAGCATTCTCAGTTTATACTAAGATGACCAAGGTTGGTATTTTTACAAGCTTTGTATCATTGAGTTGTTTGGTTTCATATTTTGTCAATATCCGTAAGCCCGAATTTGCACATGGGGTTTACTGCTTGGTATTAAAGCGTGGATTTCAGTTAAATGAGTGTGTTATGAATCTTGCATTAAAGGGGTTTTGTTCGAATGATGAAGTTGACAAGGCAATCGATTTGTTTAGAGTAATGGGAAGACATTTTGTAATGCCTGGCATTCGTAGTTATAACATTCTTATAGATGGACTTTGCAAAGCAAAAAAGTTGAAAGAAGCAGTGGAATTGTTGGTTGATATGGAGGTGTCAGATTCTGAACCGAATGTGGTAACGTACAGCACATTGATTAATGGATTTTGTAAACAGGGTAGAATGGACGAGGCCATGGGTTTCTTGGAGGAAATGAGGCAGAAGGGTTTGGAAATAGATGTTTTTGTATATAGTGCCCTTATAAGTGGTTTTTGTGCTAAAGGGAGTTTTGATAGAGGAAAACAACTGTTCGATGAGATGTTAAACAAGGGTATTTCTCCTAATGTGGTTACATATAGTTGTTTGATTAATTTTCTTTCAAAGGCAGGGAAGTGGAAAGAAGTCACTGTGATGATAAATGATATGACACAAAGTGGAGTTCCCCCTGATGCTGTTACTTACACAGGTATCCTTGATGGGCTTTTCAAAAATGGAATGGCTACAAAAGCCATGGGGATGTTCACTTTAATGCTCATGAAGGGTAAAGAGCCTAATAATGTAACATACAACGTTATGATTGATGGACTATGCAAGGAGGGGTTGATGGATGATGCTTTAAAGATCTTAGAAATGATGAAAGGGAAAGGTGTAAAGCCTGATGTAATTACTTACAACACATTACTAATGGGACTATTCTGTGATGGGAAGGTTGATGAGGCAATGAAACTTTTCAGTAAGATAACAAACGATGAGAACTTTGTCGAGCCAGATGTTATCACATATAACATGGTCATTTTGGGACTGTGCAAGGAAGGTAATCTTGATGAGGCTATGGAGATTTATCATACAATGATTGAAAGGGGCATTTCTGGTAGCTTATGTACTTATAATACTTTGATAGATAGATGCCTACAGGAAGGATTAGCTGACAAGGCCATAGAATTCTGGAGACATGCAGTGGACTTGGGAGTTATTCCTAATTCAATCACTTACGGTGTCATGATCAATGGATTTTGCAAAAATCAAATGTTCAGGGTTGCAAAAGGACTTTTTACTAAAATGAGAGCTTCTGGGATTAGTCCTACTGTAAATGACTACAACGCTTTGATGTCATCGTTGTGCAAGGAGGGTAGTTTGGGGCAAGCTAGGATGTTCTTTCAAGAAATGAGAACGGCAAATTATTTGCCTAGTGTTGTCTCATTTAATACTATAATTAATGGAATTCTAAAAGCTGGAGATGTTAAATCTGCTAAAGAGTTGCTAGAAGACATGTTCAAATTGGGTTTAACTCCTGATATAATTACATTCTCTACATTAGTAAACCCGTTTTCAAAACTTGGGCTCTTGGATGAGGCTAGAATGTGTGTTGAGAAGATGATTGCTCGTGGTTTTGAACCTGATGTCTTTGTATTTGATTCTTTATTAAAGGGCTATAGTTCAAAAGGTGAAACAGAAGAAATTGTTAACTTGCTTCATCAGATGGCAGACAAGGGTGTTATTCTTGACAAAGAAATAACTTCTACCATCTTGGCGTGCCTCTGTCAAATCTCTGACGATGTTGATGTGATGGAGGTTCTCCCAACTTTTTCCAAAGAGACATCAAAAGGAATAAGCAGTACCTGCAATGAGCTATTGATGAAAGTCAATAAATCTTTCCCGGAACTTAAGTTACGTGCTGCTTGAGATTCTTTCTCCTGAAGAGGCCTGTCAGTACCACAAGTGTGTGCTATGCTACATTAGTCATATTGTCTTTCTTTTGTTCAATTTGAAATATTCGTTATTTATTAATTCCTAAAGGAATGGCCAATTGCTGTTCTTACTATCATTTTGAAAATAGAAAATTACGATTGGAATTGATGTAGTCAGATTCTGTAGATAGCATATTTTAATCCTATTACGAACAGTATTTTTGTAGTGCTGCCCTCTCTTGCCCATAATATACTAGCCAAGTGATGCTCCATGATTACTCTGTTACAGTGCATTTCTTAGTGTAACATTTGTGTTTGTTCTTCTGGCATCGGTTCAAGCCTCCTTTCATTAGCATTGGTTCTTCTGGTGTTCTTCATGCACATAATAAGGTGTTGAAGTGTGTACATAAAAACATGTAATAGAATGTAGAATAACCTGAAAAAAAAAAATTAACAAATACAAGATAGATTATAGTTCAGAGAAGGTGATAGATAACATTGAATAGTGGGTAGAGCTTGATAAAGAAAAGAACAGAACAGAAATTTAAGCTTAGGTTGTTATTCTTAGAATGTTTCTGGTAGATGATAGGGTTCTGTAACAGAGGGACAAAAGATGGTAGAAGGAAGCGTTTCAGTATATATGTCGATTGCATAATCATGCAGACACAGACATACTGAGACAGCTAGAAAGACACACACACACCTCTCTTCGCTTCAATCAATTCTCTCCCTCAAGCTTCACTTAAGTATCTATACCCAGCCTGTTAAGAAAGGAAAAATTAGAACAACAGGAAGCTTCAATTAATAGCAAGTTCAAATGTTCAATGGCAAGGCCAGGCGCCGAAGAATCAATAGAGTATACTACATTCTAAATTTTTTTTTTATTCCTGTCCGTCCAACTGAGCCAAAGCTCGTGTTAGAAGATTGATACCTAATCCCATTTGTTCATTTTATACTATATCACTATGATACACTTGGAATAAATAAAGAAAAGTACAGTATCATATATCTCAAGTCTTTTGCCTCATCAAAAAAAAAAAAAAGTGTTTGGTTTCCTCATTTTGACCCATTATATTTGTGGATTTTATGTTTTATTTTATTTTTATTATTATTGACATGTTAGTAGAAATATGTCTCTGATTCAAATATCATTTGATAAGTATCTGATGAAAAAATGTCCCAGGCATCTCGAAACACGCTGAAAGGTGCAAAACAAAATTTGATAGACTTTTATTGGAAGTACTGACATAAAGGTATGGACTAGAAACTTGGCTCTCACTGTAAAACTTACATGAAAAGTGAAAACGCAGTTGAGGTGGTGATGAACACTTGGATATACTAATCGATTTTAGCTTCCTGTGCTGCTAAGGAAGCATCTGTGCTTCAAGATATTCACCCTGAGGAGCTTTAAGTGAAAATGCAAGTCCCAGTTTCATAGAAGAGGCATGACTGATCAATGTCCATTAATACTCTCCGGAAACCATGAAAATCCTTGTAGTAATGAGTCTCCCTACACTTGAAGATGATGAAGTTGGAGTTTCTGAGTAGAGCAAACCTGCTTTCTCGCCCATAGCCTATGGTGATAAGGCTGCTAGTTGCTTTTGAGATGGTTTTGTATAAAATTCAAATTGCTCTAGAGGACTTGGAATTTCAGTCCATTTAGTTTATGCTAAATGTTGAATGGATATATTGAAATTGGCTTGGCAATTGTTGTGTTAATATTGAGGAATTTTTGAATGTCACATGAGTATATGTTTTGCAAGAGACATTGACCTGTGCCAATGATGTGAGATCTTTTGAAAGAGCTGCACTTGCTCTGCTGGCAAACTTGGGCCTGGAAATAAAGTCGTTTATAAGGAAAAGCTTGCATTCTATATGGTATATATTTAAGTGCTTGGATGTGAAGAAATGAAGTTCTTGTACTATGTGGGTGCGTATGTACTTCCAAATTTGAGGACTGTTTGGACGCAGTGTACTTCTGTGACTTGTATGAAACACAGTTACCTTCCCTTTCATGGAAGTATGGGTGGAAGTCCTGGAAGTAACGACTGTCAAACTCAAGTTTCATGGTAGGTCTTCAATGTCTGTATAAGTTCAATCGCTAGGAATGAGATTGGAACTTGGAAGACCCTGAGGGCTGAGGTGCAAGTGCTGCAATTCGAGGACACGCGAACTATCCCAGTTACTAAATGCTGGGCACTTCGAGACACTTCCATATCGCTTTTGAAAATTTATTTACTGAAAGAAGACTGCAAAGTCGTCTGTGATGCAGTCACCAAGAAAGCTAGTTTTACGTTAAAGATGGAAGGTTTTCCTTGCTGGCAAGTTTCTCTTGTAATATTACCATTATCAATGAAATTCGCATTTCTCCAACGGCAACAAAATGACGGATTAACTCAATATGTTTGGGTCTTCAGAAGCTGACCATTAAAAAACTATAATGGACGCCTATATGCAAAAAGACCTGTGAAACTCTGACGACTCCCGACCAAAAAAGAGAACCAGATAGATAAAAGATAGAAATTCATTAGGATACATAGATGTATACAATTATATATACGGAGAAACAACACCGTTTGTATATTCTCTTTCACACAAACGCTACGCTGCTATTATATCTGAATTCTGACCATGCTAAAGCTCCCTGAAGTTTTGACTCACTGGAAAGAAGAAGAAAAGAATCCTAAAGAGCCCATCCGGATTATCCGCATGCACCTGAAAAATGTAATGAAAATGAGCAGCTGTGCAAATGTAGCAGATAATGCACCATAGATATCAGGCCAATCTTTGCTAGTGCAAGAAACAAATTAGGTTGGAATAGTTCCATTTGTGCGCAGCAAACATACATAACATGCTTTTTAATACATAGACGATAGGAAATTGTGCCAAAACAACATAAGCAAAAAAACTGCCAATTAAACATAATTTCCCAAACTTGCCAATTCCCCCGTATATAAATCTGATAAAGAGACTCCAAAACTGTACACATGAGGAAAGTGTTAATAAGACATCGGGGAATCACCGGGTTCATCCAATTGCATTACAGTTTTTTTTCTTTAACATTTCATTCAACAGTACTGGAGTGTTTTAAAAAAATAAAAAGAAATTCATCCACGGCACTTCTTTAGCTTCAATACATGAATATTTGTTTTCCATGATGTTGTCGGAGACTAATGCATGACCTGTATGTTTTATGTCTACTATCCGGAGTATTCTAACAATGGAATGTGGTGTGGTTCAAATGGAATGTTGTGTGGTTCAGTTCATCACACACAAGCACTCGTGCGCGCGCGCGCGAGAGAGAGAGAGAGAGAGAGAGAGAGAGAGAGAGATTAGCAACATACCCAGTGACCTGCATCCTCAAGGACATGCATTTCAACTCCACCTCCCTCCTCAACAGCAAGCTCCTCAGCAGCATGAATCCTCTGGAGATCTTCTAGAGCCCATCTGTGCAAGCTCCTTTCTGCTTTCAAGAAGTTCACATGGACACCTCGGGGCACATCTTCTACAATTTTCCTATAATGGTCCGAATCGAATAAATCCAGTTGCAAACTTAACATTTAAAATAATTAAAAAGGTTGAAGCATATATAATTTCAGGATAAAAGTTCCTTTTTGTTTACTATTTTGAAAACTCCTACAAGAAAATAACATTGATGAAACGTATGGAGTTTGTTTGACATGCAGAATCAAATGAATTCACTTTCAACTAACCACGAACACAAAATGCATAGCAGAATATAACTGTCAGGACTATGATAAGTAGGAGGGTTGCTGTAAACTAAACAGATATTTAACTAGTAGGTATTAAGGAACTGAACTAAGTACCATAAATTTGTTTTTCATAAGATTGATACATTTCAGAAATTCCATTGAGATCGAATGTCCAAGAGAAGGTGGATGGTGTTGAACCAAGAGGACCACTAGGTCGAAGATTAGTAACCACCCACTGCATATGAAATAACATATCATTAAGTAATACAGAATCATCAAGGTAGAGATTAGAATTGCAGTAGAAGCCAAAAAAAAAAAAACAAAGAAAAATTAGTAATAATAAAGTTTGATTCTTTTCCTTCAGTTTTTGGTTACTCAAAATACTAGTGCTAAGTCCATACTCTGCTCTCTAACATTGATATTTGAAGATTACAGTAAGTTACTTATATTATGCTCCCAAAGGAGAAGATAATAGTTTAAAATAGATTTAAAAATACTAACTTGGCATCAAGTGAACCAAGAAATTGAACATGAAAAATGAAAATTGATATAGGTACAATACCGGGAGGATGTGTAACATTTATCCACATGGTCAGTTAAGATGGTGTCATGGTGTGCTTAAAAAACGGAACAAAAAATGCATCACTGCTAAGAATGAAAATCAGATTGGTCTTCTCTTGTATTTAAATCAGATTAGTATGATCTCATAAAAGAAACTGGATGTAATGACCAAACTGTCATGACTCATGAATTTTAGGTGCATGAAAAGAACACGGTATTCAACTATTCACGACCACATAAGAACAAACTGATCCAGGCAGATAAGTCTCAAAGCCCAAACTTCAGATTGAAAAATTTAGGCACATCTCACGAAGTGAAATATACCTGTGCCACATCTTTGGAGAATCCTTTTTGAACTAAAGCTCCCACAACATCCCGCTTTGAGGAAACCTGTCTTCAAACAAGATTGTTCGAATTAAAATCATACAAAAAACCCAAAAATAAAAATAAAAATTGACATGGTATTAAATAGATATAGACATGTAGTTTAATACTAAACATGTAAGAAAAATTATCTTTACAATAAACATCGCAGGGCGAAAAAAATACTTCTAGTTTGGTTACATATCAGAGATGCACATGTTAGCGGTATCTGCCTCCAACCAAAAAAGAGTGCTGTTCACATCAACATGATGTCAGCGAATGCTGATCTAGAAAACATATGCATGGATACGAGATACAGGATGCCATACTAGATGATGAGGTGATATGGAAAGTCTTCGACACTAGGATAGGTCAATATATGTTTAACTTATAAAATACATTCAACAAAGATCATAAATATACCCCTCCTCTCGTCTTTCTCATCAAAGGCTGCAAATGACAACTCCAGCTCCTTGGCCTCTTATTGTTGCATCAGTCCACAAAGTAGATAAGAACTTTTCTTTTTCCATTTATGTACTTTTCTTTTCTCTTATTGCAACGTCCTGCTGGTTATTTGGGTCATTTGGACAGTAATGAAAAATCTTTGAGGATTTAAATGGGTGATGGTGGAAGAATTGTGGTATGGTCATCTTCGTAGGCATCGGTTGCCGATATTTTCAGGAGTGGAAGTCTTCCATCCATATTTTGATAATTATGAGACTGGAAGGCATCTATAACTAGGTGTTGGTGTTTCCGTGTTTCCTTTTTTTTTTTTTTTTTTTTCTCAGGGTGGTGCTGATCTGTTCATCTGTTGGATCTAATTGTTTTGAGTGGACTTCTTGTCTGCTAGTCGTAAATTGAGAAGAGACAACTAAAAAAGGGCTTTGAGGAAAAATATTAACCACAAATCATAAATAATAAAAGCAATTAAACTATAAAGAAAGAAAAGGGAATAACAATTGAATATGAACTCACCTCTTTGGGTAGAGTACTTAGGACAGATATTAATTCTGCTGGATGGTCCTCCCCATCCCCACCAGGACGAACCTTTCCAGGAGTAGCGTCTAGAACCCAAACCTAAAGAAAAATAAATAAAAACAAAAGGATAAAATCAACTTGTGAGAAGGGATAATTTCCTTTCCACAAACACAGACACATTCCTAAGTAAATCAATATACACTACTTACTCTGACTGGTCGTGCAAGAGGCTTTGCAGCTTGCTCCACCATGCTCAAGGCAACTACATGACAATTAGAAAGCATAGTGAGCATCAGATCCATTTGAAATAGTAGATTTAGTATGAAGTCTCTGACACATTAAAACTGTGCTAAAATACCTTTCCCCCCGAAACTGTGACCAACCAAAACTCGAGGTGTTATTCTAAGCTGCCGAACCTTGCAGGAAGAAGAAACAATATTACAGAAGACATCATCTCATGCCAGGGAAGATTTTAGACAGGAATAACATACAAACAAAGATGGAGTGTTTAAATGCTGCATATACAATGAAAATCATGCAAGCCATGTTGAAATCACAAGTGTTGAAGGCTGTGATATTTGGTTCTAGCTGATTCCTTATATGTCATCCCTTCTATTTTAGTTTCTTCAAATGAAAGAAAATAGAAAACTGCAAGAGGATGAACTTTTCCTTGAAAAATGTGGATAGTTAAGGCTCATATATACGTACTAGTTTTAAGACATCAAGAGCGGTTGAAGAAACATTATGGGGGCCTGTTTTCTTAACTGAGGCTGAATCACCATGACACCGCAGGTCCACCAATAGGAACTGTGCCAACAAACAAGAGCAAAACAAGTTTAGATTCTCACCAATGCCAAGTACTAAAATGTCACATTCAGTGTATGTAGATACACCAAGAACATGCTTTACAAATAGAAGCAACAAAACTATGCTTCAGGGATTAAAAACAAATTAACTGTGCAATAGGTTCAACATTAGCAGCACTTAGGTTAGTTAGTCAAAGTACTGAACAGAAATAGACAGAGAAGGAGTATTGTCAAAGGAATTCCTAATAGAAATTTTAGAAATGTTTTGAGCTTTACCAGATAACAACATGCTCCAGTGATAATAAGTGATAAAACGCAGAGGATGATACCTGCCACGTTGGAAATTCCTGTGCCAATCTCCTAGTGAATGTTCCTGCAACAGACATTACAAAATGAAACACAAACTACTTCTGTGGAAAATCACACATATACAGACTCATTGAAAACAAATGCATGAGAAAGCACCTGTAGGTGCAGCAGACTACAAAAAAGGACTCTATTAACTTGTAAGGAAAACAAAACAAACTGTCGGGGAAGGTAAAGATTAGATACAATAGCTAAGGTGACAACTAGACTCTGTGTCCGGGACATACTTTCCCATTCAAACAGAATTCTCATATATATGTGTGTGTGTGTGTGTGTGTGTGTGTAACTATAGGATGGACATTCAGACTCAAAAGGTGCTTCTATAATGGGAATTACCAAAGATAATGCCCAAAGGAAATCCATCACAAAAATATCCTTTTCAAATATAATAAGAAATGGCACTTTCGACCTGTGAAAGTCTAAAGTATCCTTCTCTCAAATTCGTTATTAACCAACCACGAATAATGGTCTTTATTTCCTAAACTAGAGTTGTATCGTCCTTTTGAAAAGGGCCATTTTTGTTATCATTTCAGAAAAAGTAAATTTTTGTGCAAGAATTTCATTCCGTGCCAGTTCCGGCAAGTCCCCCTTTATATTGTAGGAAAAAGGAAGGCATTTCAGGAAAATAATTCTACAACTAGAACAGAACAGGTAAATGAGTTTTACTCAGATTTCAATGATACTCCACATTCTACAATCACAATCAACAGGAAACAAAAACATGCAAAACAGATCTTCCGGTGATCCCACAAAATAGATGGGGAAATGGACAGACAGAATAAGAGGTTAGTATTCAAAATGTCCTCACTCTAAATTTTCACTGAACGATTTTGTCAAAAATGCCCTAGGAAAAGCAGCTCAACATTGTCAAAAATCTTATTGTCCCAGATGGAAGTGGAAGTGTTGATATGATTCTCAATATGTTAAAACTAACCTTAGTAGAATCTAATTTGAGAACGGTGACAGCCAAGCTACTTGGACCAACATGTCCACTAAATAACTGTTATCAACTTTAGTTTTTATATTATTAGTTCAAAGTCAGAGATGCATGTAGTTTAAACCTTGGTTTTTCAACATCAAGAAAACAGAAGGTCTGATAGGAAGGTTTGAGCAAATATTATCAACTGAGGTTTTTGATATGTTCCTCTGGCATATTTTTTTCTTTTATCAAATGGAAGAAAAAGTTCACTGTATGACAAGTGAAGATCTGATAAATAAAAAAGAAAGTAGTTTGTCCCACCTGCAATTGCGATAAAAGGAGTAGAAATGAACAAGATTCACACTTAACAGCAAATGCATTGACTAGTAATCAAGAATACACCAACATACTGTTCCCATCAATTTCTTCCAAGTTAAAGCTTTTGAGGTAAAAAGAATTATTAATATTTCAAGAATACTAACACCCACGTACCCCAATTTTTCCTGCTACCTAGAATTCCATGCAGAAAAACAGCTGTTGGGGGCTCGGGCAATGACTTGTCCATAACAGAACTCCATTTTACCTGAAAACTGTAACAATTCAGCTATGCATGATGCCAGCTTAAGTA